>OZ024834.1:82558288-82942275 GCA_964016985.1 Anodontia alba | reverse complement strand
CTTTTAAACACTCCTTCTATCTAAAGCCTGAAAAGAACTGAAATGACAGTATTAATAATAATATCTATCAAGTATAATACCCACCTCTGCATCCCGTCTGTCTTCATAATCAACAAATGCATAGGCTAAAAATACAAAGCATTTCTTCATGATTATAAATATGCATATTTGTTCAGAATATTTACAGGTCAATCCTTGTTAAATGGAGCAATCCTTGTCCATTCCAATTATCAAAGATTGACTGCATATGGCATATACAATTCATAGCTACAGATAAGAGGGGGTATCCACATAATATTTTTCTTATTTCTCGATGAAAACATATGTTTTTGTTGAGAAATAAGAAAGATATCAGCATTTTTGGATGAAAAAAGTGCCTTACCTGTTGCTATGATACAAATAGTACAAACAAAAACCACACCATCGCATATCCATGATCAAAGCACGGACTGCATTGGTGGGTCAACTGTCTCAGAGTGTAAGATGGAAAATGGTCCTGAATGGTGACTTAACATGGTTTCATTTACTTTTAACTGCTTGCAATTTAAGCAAACAAATCAGATGATGCTGATCTGGGTCTGCACTGTTTGCCAATGACACAGTCCAAGTTTTACAGATAGCCCTCTTTGCACGACAGGGTGACAAGAATAGCTAGCTATAATTAACCACTGAATGGATTTCATACAAACGAGTGGCTTGATTTAACTGGTCAATAATAATCATGTGGAAAACTACTACATTTATAAGGAAATTTTGGCTTTTGTATACTATGGCTCTATTGTAAATGATCGACCCAATAAAGATGTGTTTGTATGGCAAGGCTCACACAATACTATTGTGGCATCTCGGTGAGACCATTGTTCAAATCTAGCTCAGTACTGAACAGACTTGCATTCAGTAAAGTGCAGATCTATACCCACGTAAAATCAAGGAATTTTATTCAGCTAGCCTATTTTATGGCAACAGCACCATTTTGATAATTACACGGCTTCAGATAAGAGGGGTTTCTAAATTATGAATATGTTTCTTATTTCGCTATGAAAGCATTATAGTGTGGGCACTCATTAGGAGTACATTGCAAAGGCTATTCACATGAGTGCCCAAAACATAGTTTTCACAGATAAATAAGAAAAATACTTCCTGGATAATACCTCTTATCTGGAAGGACATTGTGTAGAATCTGGCCTTTTTAAAGCACTTACTGTTTATATCATATTCATCTTCAACATCTGTAATTTTACCCTAGTGCCAGGACCAAATCTTAACATTTCTCCTGCTGTATGTGTGAAAATGATACTTCCACTATTTCAATATTCTCATCGTTTTTAACCATTACTTGTACAGTCGACTCTCGTTATCTCGAAGTCCAAGGGACTCACTGAAATACTTCGAGATATCCGTACCTCGACATATCAGAGTTGAGAGAGTGGGGAAAACAATAAATTGAACAACCACATTTAACAAATGAATATGTAATTTGACTCCTGAAGTTAGAAATATATATATATAAAATAATGTGGAAAAGAGGAGAAATTGCTCCTTAGGAGCAATTTCTCCTCTTTTCCACATTATTTTGTTACCTGTTGTCATAGTTTCATGTTAAAATAGGGACCAGATTTTCACTTCGAGATAAGCGGTAATTCGAAATAAGCGAGTTCGAGATAACGAGGTTCGACTGTATTTCGGACTTTTCGTTAGTGTTAGCAGACAGCAGAAGGCTACATTACCTTCTACTCTTCCAAAGGTTTTACCGCCCAGTCAACCCAATGGGGTCATGTCAAGCGCGGTCAGTTTTACCTAACCACAGGTTTACTGGGCAGGCTTTGTCCTCTAAGTGGTTAACCAGTATTGTGCACATTCTTTCGCCAGAAACTGACAACTGCCCTTCTTGAATCAGCGGAAGGGAGAGAATGACCGTAGAAAATATTTCATGATCAATCTCCACTAAAGAATGTTGCCGACCTCGGTGGGGGTTAAACCCGCTACTACCTCCTGGTCTCCAGTCGGACGGCACATCCAGCTGAGCCACCGAGGCCGGACTGATTACTTTTAAGCCTTTCTAAGCAGACCTTTGTTCTATCTCTAGCACCTGCCCTCTACATCAGATTTTAGCCTCTTTCATTAAACTTTAATGAAAAATTAACTCTTGTCCTGCTGAATAAATTAAGATGCCAAACCCACATCTAATTTTCAGCCAATCAGATTACTTGATCTAGGATGTCAATACAAAATCGTATATATGTTTAATGACAAACAGTGCAGATCCAGATCAGTTGGCTTCTGGAAGCCAACTGATCCGGATCTATACTGTTTGCAAAGGCAGGGTATATCCAGGTTCAGCAGGACAAGGGTCAATACTTTTTTTTTAATACAATTTGAATAAAAACAGTTTTTAGTATAATTCATGTAACATAGCAACTGGGGTAGGGTGTCAGGTAAATATTTTTCTTATTTCTCCAAGAAAAAACATTTGGTGGGTACTCATTAGAAGTGCCTCTGTGAGACACTTCTAATGAGTACCCAAAGAATACTTTTTTGTGGAGGAATAAGGCCTAAAAAATGTTCTGTTTCCAATTTCCCAACCGACTGCCCAAAAATATGCCGACTGTAATTGTTTTTGTTTTGTTTTTTTGTTTTGCACACAAAAACTGTCAAATGTTCGGTAAGAGAAGTAAAATATTTTAAGATTACATACAAAAAATTATGATTCACCCACTGTAATTTGACTCGAAAAAAAAAGGAGGGAAAAAAATAATAATTAGTCGACCTACTCACCCTATGGCAAATTGGTGATGAAATCACAAACCATCACGAAAACATGCCTATATAATTTTGACCCCCTTAAACCCCACTTTTAAATAGTCAAACTGGGGTTTACAGGGGTATACATTATTTTTCTTATTTCTGCTCAAAAATATAGATTGTGGGTACTCATTAGAACCGCCTCACTGAGGCAGTTCTAATGAGTACCCACAATCTATGTTTTGAGCAGAAATATGAAAAATATCAGATTTTTTTTTATCTGAAAATTTTCCTTTTTTGGTTGTAAAATTTTCAATATATTTAAATAGGCGTGTTTTCGTAATTTTAGGACTAAGAAAAATACTGATATATCATGGTCAGTGATTTTTTTTACAATTTGAAATAATGAGTCCAGGGGATTCACTGGCTTCAAATTTAATTAGTTCAATAATGAAATCCTGCATCCAAAGTGCTATTTTCAACTACATTTTGTGAATTTTAATGAGAGTCTAGGGACTCGCCAAAATAAAGATTATGAGTCCCATGGGAAAATAATGCATCTCTGAAGCGGGACTCGCAGGTAAAAAAATCACTGCATGGTTGACAATAAATGCCTAATCTGGAGCTATGATGTACAATGCTTAGTCTTACCCATCTCAGCACCTGCAAAGAGAAAATAGAAAATTATTACATAGCTCTTGATAGGGCACTTTTTTCATCCAAAAAGCATCTATATTTTTCTTATTTCTCGACGAAACATATGTTGTGGGTACTCATTAGAAGTGCCTCAGCGAGGTGCTTCTAATAAGTACCCACAACATGTTTTCGTCGAGTAATAAGAAAACTATTTATCTGATACTCACTCTTATCTAGACCTATGTTATTAGATCTTACCCTGCACATGATACTGAATACCCTTATCACCAATGAAGCAATAATAAGAAGGAAAAGTGTCACCGATGAGGGACTCAAAATGCATGATCTGCTGCCTGTTCTGTGTACTCTCAGCATATGGTTTTACATGGCCAAGTCAAAGGTATTTTCTACAAGTCAACTATTAGTCGAAGACCAGTTGGTTTTAATGCATCTGTCAGTGGTACCTATCTTCATATCCAATGCCCCACACCCAAACCAACCACGGGGATAGCAGGGACCACAACTTTCCCTCCACCACACCTTGCTGAATTCATGGCACTGTGAGGACAACTGCATACATGCCAAGTCTCATGCCGTGAGGAAAAAACCTCGCGTAATTCTGACGTTTCTCACGGGCTCACACCGTGAGCGGTAAAACTCACGGAATCGAAAAACCCCATCGAAAAAAAATCTTAAGGCACCTTTTTTGTAGACAGTCACTGTAGTATTGGTTTCCGGATCAACAGAAGTGTATTCTATTACGTTGAATCGAAAGCCGATAACAAGTGTCAAAATAAGTGCAAAGGTATCCGCATGACCTGTGATGGTGGACGGTGTTGATTCCGCAATAAACATGATAAACAATAGTAATTAAATGATTAAGAAGGTGTTAAATGACAGATTGGTCAATCGGACACGCTTTCTGGGTCAACTAAAGATGATCAGTTACGCTAGTGGACGAGATAATGGCATGCGCCAATGATCTGGCTTGAAGAAAAATGGGGTTGGCGTATTGTGTCTGGTCTTAGGGTAAGTATTTGTGATAATTAGCGGCCCCTTTTATGTTGTATATTTTTTTGTTTTGTTTGCAATAATTGTCACATAAAGAATAGAATTAGGGTTGCTCAAGCAGATGTTGATATCTTTATATAAAATGCAGATAATTTTAGTCATAAATCATTCTTAAATTTGAAGTACTGCCAGTATCATGCCCAAGCGCCCTGCTTCTCCTGATGCAAAAGCATCTCCAGCATCCAAGAAAAAGGCCTATTCTGTCCATTTCAACCCTGCATGGTCTGATAAAGTTTGCTGGCCCTCATTATTTAAACACTTTAAAGACTCCTGCAGAAGTCATGCCTTTCAAATAAATAAGCTTTAAATTTCGAAAATTACTTCGTATGACAAAATACAGCGCCGAGAAAAAATCTCACAGAATTTTTTGAAATCTCACTTAAATTTTTCTCAGATCTCACAGACTGACCAACTGAGGTTATGGCATGTATGCAACTGGATAGCTCTTTTTCCCCAACCCAGCGTACAATTAAAAATAAGAATTGGGTAAATTTATTTATATAAAATCTTTTGTAGTCACAACTATTTTGGTGTGAAATCACCGTTGCTTTCCCAGCACTGAGGACATAGCCCCACATTAGCCCGGCCTCCCCCCACCCTTTTCTGTGGGTTGAGGGGAGGAGCAGTGGATATATATGACTAGAATATTAAAATACTGATCATGTCCAATGACATCTTCTTCCCATACAGTGCAGACAGGTCCATCGAATGATCCCAAAACACGCCAAACCACCACTGATAAAATAAAATATACAATATAGGTCTATTTATACATATAACTGTGTATGTATATAGATACAAAATACATAATTAAATTGATGCATTTTGGTGCATGAATAGGACTATTTGCTCACTTATATTGATGTAGTTTGTTGTTTATGATTTAATCTGCATAACGTTATCTCATCTGGCACTGTACTGTATAATAATAGCATGTGTTCGCCCCATCACCTTAGCTCAAGGGTAAAATTTTACCCTTAGTTTCCAGCTGGCACAGCTGAATTGAGAGGTTGCTGATGACATCACAGAGCAAGAGTTATCTTTCTTGCTGGAGACACCCAGGCATATTTTTGACAGAATTTTAATGTACTTTGAGCATCAATGTTTTCATTGTCTCTTGGCAATTTCTGATCAAATCAGTAATTTGATTTTTCTTTATCCAAAAAAATAATCACAGTGACCAGTTCCTAGGACTTTTCATCATGGAGGAATAATGACAGTTAAATGGTTCCAGGTGTCTCCTGGCTGATAAAGGGAGAGTAACTGCAAAACTTTGACCTATGCAACGTCTTGATCCCCTACGAACAAGCTTTAAATGTCTTTTTTAGATATCAAAGTCAAAGAATACATTTTATGTATACAAAAAAGTGGTTTAGGGTGTTTTGGGATGGTTTGGGGTAGTTTGGGGAGATGATTGAGTGCTGACTATGCTCAATTTGATTTATGATTTTCGTTGGTTAAAACAAATAAATAGCTTCCAACTGCACATTTTAACGTTCTTCCTTTAGTGCATATTCAGAGTTTAACATGTTTATTTCCATTATGTTGTTAAGTCACAATACAGTAACTCGCGGAGTGGACCTTTACAAAATTGTTACCCCACCCACCAATGGCACCATGCAATGAACGTGTATTTTTAAATAACTCACCGTATTTAATTTCACATCTTGACATTCGACCATAGGGTTCAAAAACATCTTCTAAATCGCGAACACGACAGCTCTTGCTCAGTCTTCCAACAAATAAACAACCTTCTCCCGAAGACGAACGTCGCGACATTTTTCTAACGTTTAATGGAAGCTGTAAAACCGTCTTGCCGCACTTTTGTAAATCGCTTTAATTGATCAGTTTCTGTAAAACAATAATAGAGAACTAATTCATATTGTTTTTGAGAAGAAAATTTATGCATACATATTTAATAGACTGCAAATATGCACAAAATATTATTTTCCAATTCGGCGTCGAAGCTATTATCACGATAACCCGTGCCACATGGCAAGGCTTCACAGATAAACGGATAAAAGTATGCTTCATCACGGATTACCCTAAAACGCGAAAAAGAGTCATTTTCGCAAAAGGAGTCCTTTTCGCAAAAAAAGACTACCATAAAATAAGAAAAAGACTTCTTTATGAAAAGAGTTCCTTGTAGTGAAATGGACTATTACTTTAGCGAAAGGCGCCTTTTTTCTTTCGCCCTGCCACATTAGCAACAGGATATTTTTTTTTTCCTTTAGCGAAAGGGAGCTTGTTTTTCCGCCCTGCCAAGTTAGCAAAAGGATACAATTTTATCCTTTGTTTCCAGCTCATTTAGTCTGCGATACGAGAAGATGTGACTCGGACTTGTTGACGACAAAACAAGACTGCCTCTTTAGGTTGTGTTGTTAATTTTTTTAGCAACCATTAGCCAGCCATTTTATTATAATTACCTTTTTTATATATTTTTATTTTTTATTATTAATTTTTTTTTTTTTATGTTATTTTTTGTATTTTTTTTTTATTTTTTTTTATTTATTTTTTTTTTTACAAAACTCTAATTTGCTATACATAAAGTAATACTCGCGAAGGGAATTCGTGTCTCTTGCCATTCAGTTTTGTCAAAGGATTCTTATATTTCCCATGTTGCTTTTGTGAGTGCACAGCAAAATTTCTGACTGCGCGGATGCGCTGGGTCCCCAGAACCTTTGCTGCGCACATGCCTGCTGAGTTACTGTGAATGGTACCATTCTGCCTATCAGTTATTTCTGATTTCCATGCAAAAATGCCGACTTTTGCGTTATTCGGGGACAGCTATGTCAAAAGACTACAAGACAACTGTAAAGACGACGGCAGTTCAGGGGTATGTCTACTTCTATGGAAAAGGTGGCATGTACACCGACCGTAAGGTAATGAGTCTGTGGGAACATTGTCTACGTCTAGCCTGATGTCTGTTTCGTCAACATCGGTGGCAAAGACATAACCACGACATCTAAGCCTGAAGCTATCTTCAGACAAATCGTCAAGTTGGTAGACCAACTATATCGCCGCCGTCAAGTCCAGATAATCTACGTCACCGAGATTTAGACAAGGGGTAATTTCAGAGACGGCCTGATCAAAGAATAATTCGACAGACAACGACTCATCGTCAACGACCTACTGAGGGAACGGTATGACAAATACTTTGTAGAGTTCAAATGCGTTCAATACCCAAAAAATACTAGGACCGCGACCTCGTTCACATGGACATGAAAGAGACTTTGCCGGAACAGTGGCATGCAAAAGTTCCAAAACAGGGTCTTTAGAATATTCTGCAGTTACAGATATACTCTGTAAGACAAATAAAACAAAAAAGTCCTTTTCAGACCCATTCAATTATACGAAAGATACCCTTTATAATTGTAATTCATACCCTGGTCCTTTGTCGTTTATAATTAATGAAAGATGGCCTTTATACTTTCAAAAACAGTTTATGAGCTTGTATCTCCTGCTAGCTTCCTGCGGGACTCGGTACACTTTTTTAAAAGATAGTTTTGATATAACTATTTATTTGCCAGCCTCATTTTAATACAAGAGCATGTCCTCTTCGTAACAATGTCTTTATACGTATTCTTATTTCAAAAACATACATTTCCATAGGATGTAAGAGAAAAGTCCAGGAAGTGCCACAATCACAAGCCGCAACCCATCCCAGACACAAAGAGAAAGAGGAAACAGACAAAACCAAACAAGCGCAAATCGAACAAATGGTGCCGGGTCAACTCGGCACATAGCAAACTCAGCACATAACCAACTCGGCCCATACCAACTCTACACACACACACACACACACACACACACACACACACACACACACACATATATATATATATATATATATATTTATATATATATATATATATATATATATATATATATATATATATATATATATATATATATATATGCGTCTATTTCTAGAAGTATGTGTGAACAACAAAGGTGCAGATCAACATGCGCATCCGCACAGTCTGATCAACGCTTTTGTTGTTCGCTACTCTTAATACAGATATACATGAAAACATAAAAATCAAATTAATCACCATGATAAACAAAGACTCAAACCTATGGCTAAAAAGGTAAGAGAAAAGTCCAGGGAGTGCCACAATCACAAACAGCAGCCCTTCCCAGACCCCAAGAGGAAGAGGAAACCGACAAATCTAAACAAGCACAACCCGAACAAACGTACGAAAAGCACTAAGATTAGCTCTTTTCCCAAGCGAGGTAATCGCAATACTAAAAGGACTGAAAAACACAAGAACAAAATGACACACGGAAAGACATACAACAAATCGCCTCGTAGAATAAACCACAAAGCAACAAAGAGTAAGACTAACACCGGGACCACCGCCTTACAACGGTCGGTAGAGCAAACCACCGGGGGTTTTAAAGCACTTTTACAGCTAGCTAACTTCACCCTGGGTCCCGATGCTACTCTTAATACAGAAATACATAAAAATTCGGTTCGCATAAAGGCTCCCAACTCAGTCAACGCATCAAAGCGAAAACATAAAACTCAAATTAATCACTATAATAAACAAAGACGAGTACTCCTGGCTAATTCTATTGTATGCCAGAGTAAATGAAAACCAATAGTTGAACTACGGCGGACCAAGCCAAAGACATATCGTCAAGCCCCAAACCACTGGTTAAAGTTTTACGAAGAGGCCGTCATTGAGTCTGAGGCCCGAACCGCCGTCGTGCAATTAAAGAGTGAAGCATAGCCATCAACAATGATTGGGTTGACAACAAGGCATGCAGTCTGCCGCATAATATCCAGGCTATAGCCAATTCTTTTATAACGGTCGATAAGTTTTCTGATTTGCTCAGAAAAGTTAGGTTTACTTACAATTTTTCTAAATTTGTACACTAAGTCACCGTAAAATTCGGGTTCCGATATACCTTGTTGCAGAAGTGTTTTCAGACTGACGCTATATTTTTCTAACAAGGCTCTGTGTCTGCGATAAAATTTCGAAAACGCCTTACGAAGTTTAAAATAACGATAGCCCTGCCTAAGAAGTTTGGCAGTAAGGGCTTTATTACGGTAGTTAAAGTCATTAAGATTTGAAGAAGCTTTGGCGAATCTTGTAAGTTGAGATATGTATACCGCATATGAGGTACGCCGGGGGACATCGCCATCCGGAAAAGGGAAATTGACTATTTCAAAATCAAAATCGCCCCGTTTATCATAAATTTTGGTGGAAACTGTACCATTAGATATACATAGATTCAAATCCAAAAAGGTGTCTCGGTATCGGAAGAATTTACTCTATTTAATTGGAGTTCTGTAGAGTATATCCGGTCCACCATTTGGTCAAAGTAAATATTGTCAATATTTAATAAATCGTCAAGGTATATTGAAGTTGAATTGAAAGCCTCAATAATGTCAGCCTGATTTTCACGTGAGAGAGACTTCATGAAATCTCTCTCATAATAAAAAGGAAACAAATCTGCAACAAGAGGAGCACAATTAGTTCCCATCAGAATACCAATAGTTCGTCTATAAAGTTTAGTTCCAAATCTAATAAAATAGTATCCAAAAGATAAACAAGGGCATCACAGACTTTTTGACACGACCATAAATTGTGATTATTATATACATCGGAAGTGGAAAAAAGCACATTCTTCGTTGCAAGCCAAATATTGGGTATTCTCCCGAATAAACGTTCGGTTAATTAAATCAATAAGTTTATCTTTTATAAGATGATGAGGTAACGTAGTATACAGTGTAGAAAAATATGTAGACAATTTAGAAGCCTGAAAGTTTTTAGATTTAAATTTATTGAGAACATCATTAGAATTTTTAATTGACCAAAAATAGTTAATTCCGTCCCTTTCGTAAACAGTATCATAGTATCTAATCCAATGTTTTTTTAACAGCAGTAAGGCATGAAGTTAGCAGTTTGGACAAAACAGTAGTCGTACAAGAACTAGAATTAGCAATGAAACGTGCTTTATAAGGTCGTTTATGAAGATTCGGTAACCAATATAACGTAGGAAGTCTGTCTTGCTTTTCTTTAATACTCACTGCAAACTTAGCAGTAATATCGATAGAATGGGAATTGACAATAGATCTCTCGCCAGTAGAAATCCGTTCATATGCTTTGGTACTACCAGTTTCTTGTTTAAGAGTATTGATGTAATAAAGTCGTCACACAACAACATTATTAGCAGCTTTATCAGCTGGAGCCAAAACATACTTCATATGAAATTCTTGGATACCTTGTTTCAAATATCGAAAAGATAATTAAGGCTTAGGAGGGCGAAGATCAAGGTTATTAGAGTAAAATAACACACGTTCATCAATGATCTTAAAAATCTTTAATTTCCAATTATTTAAAGCATTAGACTCAACATGCTCTCGTTTACACCAACGCGTACAATAATCATTTAAAACACTGGCAATTGTTTCCCGACATTTACTGAAATCAATGTGGGCTGGGAATCTATATTTAGGTCCTTTTGAAATAACTGAACGGATTCGTGGATCAGTTATAATCTTCAAGTTACCAGTGATAATATGACCCGCTGGTTGATAACAAAATTTAGAATCTTTACAATCTCAAGAATCAGGGGAACTAGTTTCAATATCAAGATCAGAAACTAATTTATTAAAATTAAGTATAGTATTACGGATAGGTTGGTTATATTTATAACAAATAATAGGAGATTCCGTGTTTTCGAAATATGAAGGTATAGCTGATATAACATTATTGTCTCGAAATATGCTAGGTAAATCTATGAATTCAATACCTTTATTAATGAATGGAATTTTGATGAAGTGTCTAATGTGGTTAATTTCAGAATCAATGTAAGGACGAAGAGCATGTTGAGTATAACATCTAGTATAACATCTAAGTCTACTGTGTGTCAGAGAAAATGAAAACCAACAGTTGAAGCACGGCACGCCAAGCCAAAGACATACCGTAAAGCCCAAACCCACTTGTTAAAGTTTTACGAAGAGGCCGTCATTGAGTCTGAGGCCCAAACCGCCGTCGTGCAGTTAAAGAGTTAAGCATAGCCATCAACGATGAGTTGATAACTAGGCATGCAGTCTGCCGCATAATATCCAGGCTATAGCCAATTCTTTTATAATGGTTGATTAGTTTTCTGAATTGCTCCGAAAAGTTAGATTTTCCCACAATTTTTCTAAATCTGAACACTAAGTCACTGTAAAATTCTGATTCCAATATACCTTGTTGCAGAAGCGTTTTGCATAACACCTCGGTATGGGTATGTACATGGTTCGGTGGTTATTTTTTTATTTTTTTTTTTTTTTTTCAAAAAGCTTTAAATATATGTACAAGCATACACCTAGATCTACATGTATTCTATATGCTGAAGTAAGACAATATCTTTTCGGCTAACAATCTTTAAGTCCTTTTCACAAAATAAGGGATGGTTGCAATGTCCGACGGTGAAACAACAATACAAACATCCACCTTTTTTGCTAATGTAATAGTCCTTTTGCGAAAAGAAGTCCTTTTCGCTTTTTAGGGTAGTCCTTTTTGCGAAAAGGACTCCTTTTCTTACTTTTGGGTAACCACTTCATAGCTTCGATTATAAAAGATTATCAAAAACCAATAGTGACTCTATTTTTACCTCATATCCCCCGCTATCCACTGGCTCATTCTAGTGTGAGGTTCTACGTCATACTTGAGCGTCTGCAGGTAGTCTGTTCTTTCCATAGAACTTCCGACGTGAAACAACAATACAAACATCCACCCTTTTTTCTAATGTAATAGTCGTTTTTGCGAAAAGAAGTCCTTTTCGCATTTTAGGGTAGTCCTTTTTGCGGAAAAGACTCCTTTTCGTACTTTAGGGTAGCCACTTCATAGCTTCGATTATAAAAGATTATCAAAAACCGATAGTGACTCGGTGGGCTGGGTGGCCTAGTGGTTAGCGCACTCGACTTTCAAGCGGGATATCGTGGGTTCGAATCCCGCTCGGGTCGAGACAATTTTCAGACCATTAGTACGCCTAGCTCGACGTGCCTTGGGTTGAGTATAAAGTGGACAGGGCGGCGCTTGGTGACAGACAGTGGCACCAAGTGTGCATGAAAGCAAGGCTGTACAAATACATGTACATAACAATCGCCTCTGCCTCTATGTGCCTCGGGTGCCTGGTAGCGTAAAAATCCGCACAACAACAACAATAGTGACTCTATTTTTACCTCCTACCCCCCGCTATCCACTGGCTTATTCTAGTGTGAGGTTCTACGTCATACTTGAGCGTCTGCAGGTAGTCTGTTCTTTTTATAGAACTAGAGAAACAGAAAAGCTGCCGTCTGGCAGCATAGTTGTGTAAAGACAAAATATAGTACTCCCACATCCTGATCTTATCACAAAAAAACTTTCATTGTTTGTTTATTAGGCCTTATTAATCCCATTTGTGTGCGAGTTATAAAGGTATTATTAATATCTTGCAATGGAAAATCTTTGAGCTGATTTTATTTGCTATATTAGTTTGGTTTTAAAATAAAAGTTTGCTTTGTTCTCAATAAACCATAAAAGAGGTACTGAATATAATAACAATATAATATGCGCCGCCTCATGACAAAAAAAAAAAAAAAGAGATGTGTGTACCCAGCGAAGACTCAAATAGCCTGGACATCCGCCCATTCTGATCAAAATTTATTTTGACAACGAGGACTTAGATCAGACTGGCTGGATATCCAGGTTGATCTTAGTCTTCACTGGGCGAACAGTGATTTTGTTGGTTTTGTCGTGCTACGGCCCATGTTATGGCGTATAATTATTTTTTTTTATTTCCATGGCATACTTTTTGCTTAAACATATACACACACATGCAAAATTACTTCTTGAAGCTGTATCGGGTATATCACAGATAAATTAATAATTACGATTAGATAAAAAAAAAACAGCTTTGTGTATCCAAATAAAAAAGTATATAACTTGAAACCTGCAAACATTACACATTTTATTTATATTCCATGGTCCGACTCCAAATGTTTCATAATTCAAGTACTCTACCCAAAACATAAGCTTAGATTTCATATGTATCAGTAAGATTGGGAAAGTGCTGAATTTACCGTCTGTATTCGGACATGACAGGCCTAAGCAAACAACGTCTTATCAGGGTCTACACTGTTTGCCACTCATCCAGTAATTTTTAGACACAACACCGGGTAGTAAATTGTACTTGCTCAAATTTTATATTATGTATGGTAAGGGGTTGAGGTATCCGAATACTTAGTGTAAACACAGAGAAGGTCGATTCGTTGGATATGTCACTTTTACTCATACTATGACAGTGTTACTGCTATGCAGTCAAATTTAGGCCTTAGGTCACTGGAACAGAGGAGAGCCCATGCGAGTGTCATAATGCTATAAAAGATAGTCCACGGCATCGTTGCCATTCCGCTTCCAGCGAACTTTGAGCAACTTACCAGACGGTCAAGACATAGCCATCCCTATGCCTTCTGCCAGATACATACTACTGCTAATTATTATACGTATTCTTTTTTTTTTTCCATTGTCTATAGTTTATTGGAATAATCTACCAACTGAGGTTGTCATGCTGCCTACGGTAACAAGACGTTTCGCCCCCAAGACGTCCCCCCCCCCCTGGTCGTTTCCCCCCTAGTCGTTTCGCCCCCTTTTTGGTCCCCTAGTCGTTTCGCCCCCAACCCTAGTCGTTTCGCCCCCACACCATTTCCCCCTATTTTTTTTTTTTTTTTTTTTTTTTTTTATATAAAAGATTTATTAACTTCATGTGAGACAGAGAGAAAGGGAGAGAGAGAGCAGAGCATGTACTTTGAATGAAAATGTTAATTAGGAACTATGATAAGTATTACCTGTTTTGATCAATACCGTTAATCACATTGTTTATTTGGTTTGACTCATTAATCATACAATTAATGCGATTAATGATGAGGTGTGAAAAAACGCGCTCTTTGCAAAGTTAAACACCTTTAATTATCGCTTCAGCACCTTTACCAGTTTTGTTTTAAATTGACTGACGACACCAGAGATGTTCGTGTGAACAGTCATGACTAAGTTACGAGACTTTAGAACAGATAGTAAATTGTCATTTGCTGTTATTAAAATATGTAACAAAAATAAAAGTAATGAATAAAAAAGATATATGACAAAAAAAAAAAAAAAAAAAAAAAATGAAAGAAAGAAAAAAATAATATGCAAAACAAGTGATTAAACGTAATAAAATAATAAAAGATAATAAAACAATAAAATACATAAAAAAATTCATAAATAAGATTTAAAAAAAAAAAAAAAAAAGAAAAAAAGAAAAAAGAAAAAAGAAAAAGAAAAAGAAAAAGAAAAAAAAATGGTCGGTAAATAGTTGCACTAAAATTTTTGAAGAAAACAGCCGCACACCTCTCCGAGTGGCGACTTTTAAGCTCTTGAGGGGGTGGGGGGGGGGGGGCGGTAACTTAGAGGTAATTTTGGTACGGGTGTGCGAACCTACCCCATTCATATACCTGGCGTTTGAAAAAACGGACCCATTCATATACTTGATCATCCAAAATGTTGACCTATTCATAAACTGCCCTTTGATTTTTTTGTACCCATTTTTGCTGGTTGTTACACAAATATCACAGTCAATTCATGTAATACCAAGAGGATAAGCAGCCTCGAAAAATCTCTGAGCGAAAAATATGTGCATATACCAGGATGTCAGAAAAATGGGGCCCTCAAAGGGAATCCAGAAAAACTGGGCCATTCATATACTTTTTGTTGAAAAAAGGGGACCAATCATATACCTGCCAGTGCTGAAAAAGGGGGCTATTCGGCACGCACGTAATATGCCATATATAGGAAGTTACCCCTCCCGCCCTCCCCCCCCCCCCTCCCCCGCCAACGAGCTTTTAAGGCCCGGTGCCGGCCGGTAACTAAGGATAAGTTATCCTTAGGCTGACGTGACAGGGCGATGATGCTACTTAAATATTTGCCTCTTCTCACCTCTAATAAAAGTTCAACAGTGAAAATTAGTTTAACAATGAAAAGTGGGCGAAACGACTAGGTGGGGGCGAAACGACTAGGGGGCCGTAATACAACAATAAAGCTGTTTTTAACAAGTTTTTTTTTTTTTTTTTTTTTTTTTTTTTTTTGTTTTTTTTTTTAACTCTGCACTTGTTCTTTTAACACTATCACCTTTTACTTTTTTTCTTTTTCTGTTCTTGCATCGGATTTTAAGTCGCAATCAACCCTGCACATAATCCTCGCGAGCGGGTGCTGCAGTATGGAAAGATAGATAGATAATACGGTAGATTACAATAAAGACAAAAGCAGCAATCACAGATTTTCAAATAAATTAGGGTAAAAAACTTCGCATTAATCAGCATATTTTCTGCCAAGAATCAAGGTATCACGTGAATGCAGCTATCAACCAGGTATTCTTAGCTTTATTTAGCTTTGCTAGCAGAAGCTGAAACCCAACTCTTAAGTTGACCCAATTCAGCTTTTTTTTGATAGTATCCCTCCTGTCGTTAAACAAAATCCTAACACGCCTGTCGTGCGAACAGTCACATCCGGTAAAATACGAAACTACCATCAGTCATCAGTCGTACACGTCTCAAAAGACAACAGAGACGAAACCTGTACAGAGAAACGAACAGAAGAGACAGAATTGAAAGATATGGGTAATGAAAGAAATATAGCAGAGAACCGGACGGACCTGTCATTTATGTCCGCTACCCGGCCATCTCGGTATAGCCGTGGAGTGGGGAGTAAATTTGAGGGCTTTCCATATTCATGATGTTCCACTTGCTCAAACGTCAAAACTCGCCGCATAGAACAATTACTCAAATTATTTTACAAAGTTCCGTTTAATGCAGCCGAAAATTTAAAACAGATATCCAAATTCATTAAAATATAGACATACTGTCTTTTGCTATAGGCTCCTCAGACAGCTCAATACCCTGTACACTGACCGTACATTGAAATAATGGGGTATGTAAGTGGTTAGCACTCCCGACCAGATCATGAGTTCCTGGGTTCGAATCCCACTGGAATTGGAGTTCAGCTCATGGCTGTGTAGTGATTCATTGCACATAGTCTTTCATTATCACCCATCATCTCAGTATCATGACTTAAATAATGTTGAAAAGGACATAAAATGCCAAATCATCATCATTCTTTTTTTTTTATTATTTTTTTTTCAGGGGGCTTATTAAGTTATTTCTCCGGCTTGTTTGGGAGCAAAGAAAGGAGAATTCTTATCCTTGGTCTAGATGGGGCTGGAAAGACCACCATATTATACAGATTACAAGTGGGAGAAGTTGTAACAACTATACCAAGTAAGAACTTGTCATAGCTCATAGCTCTGGATAAGGTGCTTTTCAACCAAAATTATTTAGATTTTTTTTCTTATTTCTCTACGAAAATATATGTTGCGGGTACTCTTTAGAAGCGCCTCACTGAGGCGCTTCTAATGAGTACCCACAACCAGTGATTTTTTTAGGCGTGCGTCCTGCATCCTGTACGCATAATTTTGCCAGAGGATGCAAAAAATTAGCCTCGATCCCGTGGACTAATAAAAAATCTTGAATGTACATACGTTTTGCTTCTTGAAGTCTACTTTCATTTTTGGAAAAAGCGAATGCGCAAGCGGTGTTTCAGTACAGTATTTGGTAAAAGCCAGTACTGGAAGGCATCGTATCTCTACACCGATTTTACCTATAGAGTCAAATAATCAATACCAAGGTGTCCAGTATTGGAGGAATCCGTAGCGGATACTAAAGTATTGGTTTTTAGTCTGATGAGATCTTTTATCATAACACCGTTTGACCTTGCAATTGTCAACAGGAAACAGCGATCATTTTTTTTGTTGGTTTTTTTTGTTTGTTTTTTTTTTGAAAGAAGAAAAAGATGCACCCTCAAAAGATAATAAAACTAGACCCCAAACAGCAAACGCTGTTCGGTCTGCTACATATAGGTCAGCAAATCAGACCGACACGGACAACAAAGTCTGAGACTGCCGATGATGGCGATCTCGATAACGAAAACACCCAGTCCCAAACTGAACCCACAAAGCATCAAACAAAAATGTCTCTGCTTTGTATCACGGTCTAGTCAAAACAGACAAAATGTCTGTCCTTAATCAAGTATCACAGGTATTTGACTATCTGTCACTAAAACTGAAGATTTATGAAAACATTTTAATAAGCCTGTGGGTGAAAACATTTTAACACTCTACTTTTAATAGATAGTGGTATTCTAGTTTCATATTTCTCAGGAAGTTTTCTGGAAAGAATTTAAGCAACTCAGTCACCACTACGTATTTACTTTTATTGCACATCCAATTGAAATACCAAGAAAGTAATTATAAAACACTGTTACACAAGTTTAAATGAAAAGTCTAGGATGCAACAAAATATTTCACCACGAGTCCCAGGCTGGATGCATAGTTTCAGTTTGGGATGCATGAATTCTGGACCTAGCAAGTCCCAGGACCCATAAAGGCAAAATTGTAAAAAAATCACTGCACAACATATGTTCTCTTGGAGAAATAAGAAAAATATTATATGGATACCCACTCTTATCTAGAGCTGTGATAGTACCAGATAAGGTACTTTGTTCACAACCAAAGGGGTTTGTCGGGTGTGGAAAAGGCATTGTGTAGCTTACGTCACCAGGGCGTCCAACTGATATTGGCTTACAGATGGTCAAGGCCTGCTATCCTTGTAGTAGGTAAGGGTAGAGGGGCGAATGTTTCTATTTCTTCACTTTCATTCCTGTTCTTCTTTCTGCCCTCTCTTTCGTCTCCTCTACTATCTCTTCTACATGTATTTCTTTTCTCCCTTTCTCTGGGAGACGACTCAAAATGACCCACAAGTGTTGCCGTGTCGTTAAACCCCAACACAATCAGTCACAACCAAAAGAAATGTTGGTATTTTCCTTATTTATCCACAAAACATTGTGGTTACTTATTTAGAAGCGCCTCAATGAGGAGCTTCTAATGAGAACCCACAACATATATATATATATATATATATATATATATATATATATATATATATATATATATATATATATATATGAAGAGATAAAAAAAATTACTTTCCTGATACCCCCTCTAATCTGGAGCTATGAATTGTAGAAATTGAGCTCATTGTAAACATTATGATAATATTTGTTTTATTTCTTCTATGAAAACATTGTAGAATCTCATTAGAATTGACTTTAATGATACTTTTTATGAAGAGAGAAGAATAATTGGTTTTTATTGTCTTGAAAATGCAATAGAACAGAAGTTGTAGATGAACCAAGCACTGTAGTCTGTAACTTGTACAGTACCTGAGATAAGCTGCTTTTTTGGGTATTTGCCCAATTAAAATACCAATATGGATACCCACTCTTATCTAGAGCTGTGATAGTACCAGATAAGGTACTTTGTTCACAACCAAAGGGGTTTGTCGGGTGTGGAAAAGGCATTGTGTAGCTTACGTCACCAGGGCGTCCAACTGATATTGGCTTACAGATGGTCAAGGCCTGCTATCCTTGTAGCAGGTAAGGGTAGAGGGGCGAATGTTTCTATTTCTTCACTTTCATTCCTGTTCTTCTTTCTTCCCTCTCTTTCGTCTCCTCTACTATCTCTTCTACATGTATTTCTTTTCTCCCTTTCTCTGGGAGACGACTCAAAATGACCCACAAGTGTTGCCGTGTCGTTAAACCCCAACACAATCAGTCACAACCAAAAGAAATGTTGGTATTTTCCTTATTTATCCACAAAACATTGTGGTTACTTATTTAGAAGCGCCTCAATGAGGAGCTTCTAATGAGAACCCACAACATATATATATATATATATATATATATATATATATATATATATATATATATATATATATATATATATATATTTGTATGAAGAGATAAAAAAATTACTTTCCTGATACCCCCTCTTATCTGGAGCTATGAATTGTAGAAATTGAGCTCATTGTAAACATTATGATGATAATATTTGTTTTATTTCTTCTATGACAACATTGTAGAATCTCATTAGAATAGCCTTTAATGATACTTTGTATGAAGAGAGAAGAATAATTAGGGGATAACTGCTTTCAAATCTGGCATTTGGGGAGGTAAATCGGCGGTTTTACGGTCGGAAATTTCGTTTTACGGCGACGCGTCAGCGGAGCCGTAAAACGTAATTTGCGACCGTAAAACCGCCAATTTACCTCCCCAAATGACAAATTTGATGCAGTTATCCCCATTCTAATGCATTTATTCATTTTTTCTATTGAAAAAAATGTACTATTTGCACAAAACGACAAGTGCCGTGAGCTGCGTAAAACCAAATGCCAGCCAATGAGAAGCGACGTTACGGGATGACGTCGGATTTGCGACAGTATATCGCAGAATATACCGTCGCAAATTTTTGACGTTATCCAATCGGACGTCGCGTTACAAACGCAAGTGCATTAGAATTGGTTTTTATTGTCTTGAAAATGCAATAGAACAGAAGTTGTAGATGAACCAAGCACTGTAGTCTGTAACTTGTACAGTACCTGAGATAAGCTGCTTTTTTGGGTATTTACCCAATTAAAATTCTTGCGCCCCCCCACCACGCACCCATAAAAAAAAACAAAAATACATTCAAATTTCATTATTTCTTGCACCCATTAACAAAACAGTGTACCCAAAAGAAAAATCCTGATACCCAGTTTAGCGAGAAATGGGTGGGTAAAAAATAGCCCAAAATACCCAACTGCTTAAAATCTTATCTAAGGCACTGCTTATGCATACATTTTGTTTTCTGTCACAGAGTTCCAAGTTATTTTTTTGGCAGTAAACAGGTAAAACAATGTTCATGTTCCTCCCATTATTTCCATGAGATCCTTTTTCTGCTAGAATGGTCTCTCTTTGAGAAGGGAGCCGGCCTCGGTGGCTCAGTTGGATGTGCGTCCACCTGGAGATCAGGAGGTCGCGGATTCGACCCCCGCCAAGATCGGCAACATTCTTTCGTGGAGATTGATCAAGATTGATCATGAAATATTTTCTACAGTCATTCTTTCCCTTTCACTGATTCAAGAAGGGCAGTTGTCAGTTTCTGGAGAAAGAATGTGCACAATACTGGTTAACTGCTTAGAGGACTACATGTAAGCCTGCCCAGTAAACGTGTGGTTAGGTAAATTGACCATGCTCGACATGACACCAGTGGGTTGACTGGGCCGTAAAACCTCAACATAAAAAAAACTTTGAGAAGGGAAGCAATAATTTTCAGCGTGGTGTACTGTATTTTGGATGTGTATCCATCAAATTTATGTACCAGTATGTATCCCAGTATTTTTTTTTTTTTTTTTCGTGTTAACTTATTAAAACAGTCTCAACAAGGCAGTCAGTTTTTTTTTATTTTACCTTTCCCAGCAGACATGTTTAAGAAGAGTATTTAGTGATAATTCTGGGATAATTTTCTCCAGTTCTCCATAAAAAAACAAACATGTTGTTGGTACTCATTTAGTCATTGGAAGCATCATGTTTTTGTGGAGAAATATTAAAGAAAAATTGTCCAAGAATTATTATCGAATATTCCAACATGTCATTATGTTTTGTATTTGACAAACTATGTGTACTATTAATGTATAATACAGATCTTGTGTGTATTTGAAAAAAAAATATGTATATACAGATGAAAATATATATTCTAGAGTAGAATTTTTACGCAAAGTCAATAATACGGTAAATGTTCCATGGCACCAAATAAGGTGTTTTTTTTTTGTTGTTTTTTAACCATGAGGCGTTGATATTTTTCTTATTTCTCGACAAAAATGTTTGTTGTGGGTACTCATTAAAGTGCACTGGTGAGATGCCTCTGATGAGTACCCACAACATGTTTTCATCCAGAAATAAGGAAAATATTATCTGGAGCTACTATGTCATAAAATATTGTACACCAAAGTGTCTGACAAAATGGCATGTGCAAACAGTGCAGACCCAGATCAGACTGCTACTGAAGGAGCAATCTGATCAGGGTCTACACTGTTTTCTATTCCACTAAGTATTTTAAATAAAGCAATTTATATATAAAAAAAAAAGGAATTATTTCAAAGAACGGTGGAATAATATGCTCAAAACTCTAGGACATTTGGCATACTAGTGATAGCATATCGGAAGAAGTCTGGTGTTTCAGAATGCTGGTTATTCTAAACAGTTGGTCAGCCTGAATAGATAATATGTGGTGTACCATTTGATTCAATGTGTGTCCACTGACGGTTTTATAAAAGAATTTTATTAGTTTTGTCAGAAAAAAGGGTTCAACATTCCATGGATATTGTCTATGTAGACAGTTTGCAGGAAATGCCAAATCCTTTTTTTTTTTCATAAGAATAATCCCTAGATTTTTGGAATACAAGGTTTTTATTGGTTAAATATTTCTCTGACTATAATATGTTATTCTTTTCTTCAGCAATTGGTTTTAATGTTGAAACAGTACAGTACAAGAACTTAAAATTTCAAGTCTGGGATTTAGGTGGACAGACAAGTATAAGGTGAGACTTTCAGCACTTGAGTTTACAGTCAACCTTCTTCAATTCGAATCTCAAAACAATGACAAGGTCTTTATAATGTTAATTTGACTGGCACAAAACTTTGGTTCAAGAGATACAGTTATTTTGAAATTCTTGAAAATTAACTAAAACATCCAGTGATGATGATGATGATAAATCAAATTATTTCATACTTCAAAAAACATATGTTTTGGATATTTGTTAGAATTGCCTCACAGAGGCAATTCTAACAAATATCCAAAACATATATTCCATCGGAAAACTAAAAATAAATCAAGGCTTTTCTTACATATTATTCTGCTGATTAAGGCTTCTTTACAACAGCATATTGATTTTAATGGCAAAACCCTTGGGAACAAATGCCTTGTAACGAGGGTTCACTGTTATTGTGTCACATAAAGAGAAAGCTCCAGGTAGGACATTCTTTTTCGACCAAAATTAAAATATTGCTATCTTTCTTATGTCTCCATTAAAACATATTTTGTGGGTACTCATTGGAAGCACCTTGACGAGGCACTTCTAATGAGTACACACAATTAGAAAATTAAGAAGCTGTCTGATAACCCTCTCTCAGCTGGATCTGTGAGCAAGCAGGCCGATGTTTGGGAACAGTAGTAAAAGCTTGGGTCAGTATATACAAAAGCGTTTGGGCCCAGTTATCGGAGCTTGCATAATAGATTGGCAGCACGGTGCCTCCATGGCAGAGCTGCTATAAAAGGTTCCATATTCCTCAAACATAGACATTTTTTATCCAAGAAAGATTTAATAAACTGATATATGGTATTAATACAATCATAAAATGTGGCATTTGACAGCCTGTAAAATTTCAGTCAGTCTCGTTTTTGAACTAGATAAAAAATGAAATGATTTTTTATCGTACCTCTGAGTTAATGTTGCCAAGAAGTACTAACTAGATGTCTGAAGGAACTGATCTGATCTTTTGTTTGTAAATATTTTAACAAGTTCTCATTATCAACAGATGAAAGTTTACTGACTATTATGTACCTATCAGTGTTTTCCCCCCAGACGTAGGAGTGGCCAGTTCACCCTAGGCAATTAGATAATTTTGAAAAATTTATGCCTTATTCTAAGTTTGTTTCTAAAATCCCATGGATGAATTGCAAACAACATACACCTTGATCAGATGCCATGTGACATCTGATCAAGGTTTATACTGTTTGCTCAGCTTTTTGTCAATCTGAATACTTGGGATAAATATGGTGTGATTTGTTTGTTTCAGACCATATTGGCGATGTTATTATTCAAATACAGATGCCATTATTTATGTTGTTGACAGTATGGACAGAGACAGAATAGGAATATCTAAACAGGAGTTATTTTCTATGTTAGAGGTGAGAAATAAGATATCTTTGGAATTTAGTTTTTAGCTCAACTGTAGCTGGGCTTCATAGCGCAGTCTGTAGTGCGTCTGACTAGATCCAGGGATCGCAAGTTTGATCTCAGTTTTGCTACATAACTTTAATGGAGATTGATCATTAAATATTTTCTATGGTCATTCTCCCCTTCTGCTGATTCAAGAAGGGCAATTGTCAGTTTTAGTGAAAGAATATGCACATGAACAAGCCTGTCCAGTAAAAATGTGGTTAAGTAAACTGACCAGCTTGACATGACCTTAATAGTGTTGACTGGGCCGTAAAACTCCCAACTCAAGCAAACAATCATAGCGCCCAACAAGAGAGGTATTCGGATACATATTTTTTCTTATTTTCAATGAAAACATATGTAATGGGATTCATTGGAAGCACATCAATAAGGCATTTCTAATGAATATCCACAACATGTGTTTTTTGGTGGAGAAATAATGGGGAAAAAAAATCAACTTTTTTTTGTGGGGGTTGGAGTGGGGATGGGGAGATGTGGAAATAATGCCTTATCTGCAGTGACGTTGTGAGAATGTCTTACATAATTCAGTTAATAAATTTATTTTACGTAAACACAACTTATTTCCAGTGTTTTGACCTTACAAAAATGATGAAGAATGCTGGCCTCGGTGGCTCAGTTGGATGTCTGTCCGACTGGTGATAAGAAGGTTGCGGGTTAGACCATCGCCAGGTTGACAACATTCTTTCATGGAGATTGATCATGAAATGTTTTCTACAGTCATTCTCTCCCTTCTGCTGATTCAAAAAGGGCAGTTGTCAGTTTCTGGCGGAAGAATGTTCACAATACTTGTTAACTGCTTAGAGGACTAAGCCTGCCCAGAAATAGTACGGTTAGGTAAACTGACAGCACTCGACATGATCCATTGGGTTGACTGGGCTGTAAAACCTCAACACAAACAAAAAAGGTGAAGATGTATAGTAAAAAGTGAAATTCCTTGAAAAAGTTCCGGTAGCTGAAACACTGGAAATGTTAAGTTGTGTTTATAAGAGATAAATTTGTATATACTATAGAATTGTGTGTTTCGTTTGTTTATAGGAAGATGAATTGAAGAAAGCAGTGTTGGTTGTGTATGCTAATAAACAGGATATTGAAGGTGCAATGACAGTCAGTGAAGTTGCTAATGCACTTGGACTTACAAATATAAAAACACAAAAATACCAAATATTCAAAACCTCAGCCATAAAGGGAACAGGATTAGATGAGGCAATGGAGTGGTAAGAAATTTTGTAAACAGTGTTGCATTGCGTTTTTTGTTGTTTATATGCAGTTGAACCTCAGTGACTTGAACACCCATGGCTCATTTACCTTGGCTTATTCGAACTTGTTTTCAAGTCCCTATGAAATTCTTCGAATAGCTCAAGAAAACAAATATTTAATTAAATTTTCTTATTTTATCCTGAAGTTGTATGTTGTGTGTACTCATTAGAATACCCTTATTGAGGCTGTTCTAATGGGTATACTCAACATACCATTATCTTTTTAGAAGATCGAAAAAATTTCCCTAAATTATAGTGATTTGCTTCCTGACCTGGCATCATGATTAAACCTCAGTGGCTGAAACTGCTCATATTTAAAAAAAAAAAAATTCCATGGTCCTAAAGATGTTTGAGCCATTGAGGTTCGACTGTATATATTAAGATGTCCAGCTGCACTCAATCGGACTTTTCACCATACTTCACAAGGGAACAGCTATTTTGACTTCCAGTTTGCTTCACAGCACAGCAGCCGCCTTCTGAAAAGTGTTCTTCTCTATGAGGAAAAGATTTTCTCTTAAAGGGAATTCTTTCCTTTCAGCGCAGAAGACTTTTCAGGTGTATGGGGGGGGTGGGGGGGGGGAGAGGGGGTGAGCAAAAAGAAAAACAGTTTTGACAGACTAACTTTCCTAGAGGTGTATTTTTTTTTCCCATGAAATTACATGATCCAGAATGTGAAAAAAAAAATGTACTAAATAAGTGCAGCATACAAAGGTCCCATGCGAAATCTGGTGAAAATTTGTTGGGCCGTTTCAGAGAAGAAGATTAAAAAACACCTGATTTTATGCATGTATGTAGACCCAGGGGCAGGGCTGGTAACCCACAGGGAACAAAATTTTGATTGTGCCGTTAGGCTCATAAAATACCGAAATTATCCACCGTGTTTCATAAACTTCATATTAAATGACCACTAATGTTAGATCCTCTATAGACACATAATATTATACATATAAGTTCATTTGTGCAATAGGAGATACTTTGTAATGCTAGAAAACTTGAATACCATATTTACTCGAAGTTACCTCCCTTCCTTAGTGTAAGAGTTAACTTTCCTTTTGCTTAAGGTCTTATTTAGGTTACTTCTTATAACTGCTTTGAATTAAAAAGTATATTTTTTCATTAACTTCAAAGGGTCTGTGTACACATTTCTAGACAATGCGTACAAAGTTTTATTGCTTGATCATAAAGTTACCTAACAGATCTTTCATACAAAATCAGCCACTTGCCCATGAAAATTGCTGTAAATCTGCAATCAAAAGGTAAAATAAAATGGCACAAATTAAAAAATAACTAAAGTTAATTGCTGTAAGTCTTCAATCAAAAGGTAAAAAAAAAATTGCACAAATTAAAAAATAACTAAAGTTAATTGCTGTAAGTCTTCAATCAAAAGGTAAAAAAAAAATGGCACAAATTAAAAAATAACTAAAACAAGTTTAAATCCGCAAACAGTAGCAAAATTGTTAACTCCTTTGAGTTAAAAAAAATTTAACTTGTAGAAGTTATGCTCCTGATTGGTTTTAAATGCATTATCAGGTAATCCAGTAGGTATGTTCAAATTTTAAGGTAAATATTGTCAGGAGTTATGGTCACCAGATATTGAGAGGAAATGTAGTAATACGTACTAACAGCTTGCTTTATTTTGAATTTCAGGCTGTCAAATACATTAACACAGTCCAAGTGAAATCCAGAGACAGGGAGAACAAATGTTTTGCGATAGAGATTTTATTTATCGTCTGTATCATGTGCTACATGAAGTGGGGAGATTATTTGTTTGCAATTTGATGCTGTAGAATGGCACAGATTTTATCTTGGGACCATACCGATAGATCTAGACTGCTCTGCGCCCACCTGTTGTTCCTCCAAGGGTGTGTAAATGAGCCGTATTATCAAGTTAAGATAATGTCTCTTATTCACAACTCCAGATAACACACATTTTTTTTTTTTCAAAAGAATTGATATTTTCTCCCTGAAAATGTATGTTGTTGGTACTCATTAGAAGCGCCTCGCCGAGGCACTTCTTATGAGTACCCACAACATACATTTTCATGGAGAAATAAGAAAACTATTATCTGGATACCACTCTTCTTTGAAGTTATGGACATATGCGCCCAGTGGTTACCCAGATAAGTTTGGACATATGTGTAGTCTAATCAGAGTCCAGTTGTCCCCCTGAAGAGAGCTTTGATAATTGGCCGTCGAAAGATCCTTGCAGCAAGGACTGATCAGACTGCAGATGTAAGGCTGGTCTGAATCTTCACTGACTGCACAAGTCAGAAGAAATATTTTTCGACATTGTCGCTCAGATAGCTCCAAATTTATAATATGACATTGCTATTATTCAGTGGATAGTGTCATGTCATAAAAATGATATGACCGCACATTACATAACACTTAGTTACATTCTTTCGTGGATTGATCATGAAATATTTTCTACAGTCATTCTCTCCCTTCTGCTGATTCAAGAAGGGCAGTTGTCAGTTTCTCACGAAAGAATGTGCACAATACTGGTTAACCACTTAGAGGACTAAGCCTGCCCAGTAAAAGTGTGATTAGGTAAACTGTCCATGCTCGACATGACCCCATTGGGTTGACTGGGCCGTAAAACCTCAACACAAGCAAACTGACCCTGACAAAGTTATTTTTCCTTTGAAAAACTGTTCAACTTCTGTGGACATAAAATACAGTTTTAAAGTCAATTGATAAACAGAATCTTACATTCCTGGACATTTCATATGAAATTTATGAAACTCACGAGGGACACCAAAGGGGGTCACACGAATCACCGAAATACCAGAATACTACCAAAATACCGGAATACCCGTGACAAAGACAATTTGCAAATTATTTGAGGTTAAAATATCCCTTTCCATTAGGTTGACATAATATTACTTAAATAATTAAAGCCAATATTGGTGTCTTTAATAGGTGTCTTTCACAGGTATACCTATATTTTTCACGGGTATTCCGGTATTTTGGTAGTATTCTGGTGATACGTGGGACCACACCAAAGGCTCATTTCATAAATTTCATATGAAATGACCACAAATGTAAAATTCTCTAAAGGCTGATGCTATATTTGTCCTCAGTATTCAGACCCCTTAAATTGCTTTTTGGTCTGCATTGTTTGCTCAGGCCTCGACTTTCAATTTTTTCGGACAATTTGTAAAGATGTCCCAAAATTTTAGGTAAAATGATATTTTAGGGAGAATAAGAAAATACCAGTTATTTTTGGTTGAAAAAAAAAGCATCTTGTTTGGAATATGGGATCTAAAGAACAAGAGAAATATTTGTCTAATGTGGCTCTGATAGGTTGAACAAATGCATACTGGATGAAAAAGGGTTTTGTTACAAAGGTAAACATTTCAGTGTGCCTATCTCTGCAGGACAGTCTTGTCAGTTATGTGCCATGATTCTGTAAAACAAAAAACATACGTATATTCATACAACACAAGTTCGTTAATGACGTTCAACAATTTCATATATGTGTGAATGTAAGATTGATTTAATATGATTCCGGTTTAAAGATAATTTTACATTTTTGTTTTAATGCCAGATTATTTACTGAAAACAATCTAAATAGAGAATGCACCCTAAGCATGTTTCCTGAGATTTACTTAGAGTGCCTAATTTGTGTTCCAACATGGAACAGCTCATGTGTTTATTTGTGCAAGCTTTACTACTTCAGATCAGTCTGCTGAAAGGCTATTACGGGCCCCCGTAGCCTAGTGGATAAGAGAGTTGACTCTTAATCCATTAGGTTTCTCACCGCTGTGGTTCGAGCCTCGCTCAGGTCATATGTGGGAAAGCCAAGTTCTGCTTACGGATGGTCATGTGGTTTTTCTCCGGTTTTCGCCCACCTTCGATGAACGATCGGCTCGATATAAGTGAAATATTCTTGAAAGGGCCGTAAAACCCAAATCAAAAAAAAAAAAAAAAAAAAAGGCTATTATATCAAGCTGAAGTAGAAAGAGCTCTGTAGTTGTCCAAACTGAGATCAACATTCTCATAAGAGCAGCATGATTGGTTTTGAATTTTCACCCGTGTGTATAAAGGTCTTTGACAATTGTATATAAAAGGATGAACTGGAAATCCATTGTTACAGAATCAGGATTTTATATTGTAAGCCTCACTTCCACATTCTCCACCCCAACCAGCCCTCTCATCTCATTGGGTGCATCAGGCTGAGACTTGATTCTAATGAAATGATACAGAAGCATGTACATGTAGTTGGGGAGAAATGAGAAAACTATCTAGATATCACCAAGAGCTTCAAATTATAAGCAACTTGAAATGAATGCATATATATATTGTATGTTGTACAAAATGTATGTATATTCCTATAATCAATGCCACTAAAAATGTGTCATCTATTTTATACATATTTCATACCCACGGGGGACCCACAGTCTGTGTCACTGAATGCATCTTATCATAAGGAACAACAGTATAATTATATGGTTTAGGGATGGGGTTCTGAACCATTCCTGAGATATTAATTATATGAACTGGAGAGGGACCCATGGTCGGTGTCACATGAAATATGTATATCTAAAATAGATGACATTTCAATGGCGTTGAGCATATTTGCAAGACAGCTTCTTAGGAGAGGATTAGCACAAAATGTCAATCCTAATCTTCTGGGGAGAAATAAGAAAAGTAGGATCCATTTACTTGTACTATATTATCTTAAATATTGGGACACCTAAACTCTGTACCATACTTGCTCTAAAATTTGAACAAGTATATTTTAATCTTGGTCTTGCTGAACCCAGATAGACCCAGTCTTTTCAAACATTGTAGATCCAGATCAGTTGGCTTCTGAGGAAGCCAACTGATCTGGATCTGCACTGTTTGTCATTAAGCATGTGAATTTGTATCAAGAACCTGGCTCAAGTAATCTGATTGGTTGAAAATTAGAAGTGGGCGTGGCATCGTAATTTATTCAGCATGACAAGGGTTAATTCTAGGGATTTGTCTAAAAATGATGGATGATTAACAAACATTGTAGACTCTGTCAATTTCTGCAGCATCTGATGTGACACTGTTTGCTAAGGCCTATGTGTCCCAATACTTAGGGTAGATGTGGTACGCTCTTAACCCTTGTCCTGCTGAATAAATTAAGTTGCCACGCCTACTTCTAATTTCAGCCAATCAGTTTACTTGATCCAGGTTGCTGATACAAATTCAAGTACTGAATGTCAAACAGTGCAGATCCAGATCAGTTGTCTTCTTCAGAAGCCAACTGATCTGGATCTACACTGTTTGCAAAGGCAGGGTATATCCGGGTTTAGCATGACAAGGGTTAAAATGTGTTGATTTCTGGTACATACGTGTACTTTAAACGGTGTTGATTGTCTGTAAGGTAATTTTATGTTTATTTTAGAAAGCTTCATAGTTTGTAGGAGCACTAGTAACTGATTTAATGACTTGCCAGGGACCTCTATAATATATCACATCAGGAGGTTTTCTTACATCACATTGTTAAAGAAAAATACTTAATTGTATTTTTTTTTTTTTTTTTTTTTTTTTATCTTTGTTTAAGAGGGACATTATTATATGATTTATTTTGTTTGTGATTTAAATGTGAAAATAATTGGCATCTAAACGACATAGATATCTTGCATTTTATGAATTTGTGATGAATGCACCTCAGAGATTCCAGTAGAGATTCCTCTGATAAAAAACTGTTTGCCTCTTTTCTCAAAAGAAAGGGGGTCTTAAGGGAAAGAATTTGTTTCCTTTAGGTGCAAATTCTTCTATTAATAGTAGAGGGTGGGCAAATTCTTTAAGCGCAGCCCACTTTGCAAAGGTATTCATATATCATGGAAGCAAATCTCAGGCCAAAGCAGCCTCCTGTAAAAGTGGAAGCCTCAAATGTTTCGCTTTGCTGTGTATCCCTTCAGCTTAAGGGGACTGGATGCTGTCCTATACACCAACCCCTTTTTGAAAAGGGGTCCACTTTACAAGGCAATGGGAGCAAATTCTATCCTTGTAAAATAGATCCTTTTTTCAGGAGGAAGGCAACAATGATTTACATATTTATCCTAAATTTTAGGACACTTAACCCTTGTCATGCTGAATAAATTTAGTTGCCACGCCCATTTCTAATTTTCAGCCAATCAGATTACTTGATCCAGATTGTTGATATAAATTCACATAATGAATGACAAACAGTGCAGATCCAGATCAGTTGGCTTCTTCAGAAGCCAACTGATCTGGATCTACACTGTTTGCTAAGACAGGGCATGTCATTTTCAGCAAGAAAAGGGTTAAAAGTAGACCCTTTTTCAGCAAGGAGGCAACAGTGATTTAGATCTGGATCTACACTGTTTGCTAAGACAGGGCATGTCATGTTCAGGAAGAGAAGGGTTAAAAGTAGACCCCTTTTCAGAAAGGAGGCAACAATGATTTACATGTTAACCCTCAATATTGTGGCACCTTGACTTCTTATCAATACTTGTCCTAATTACTAACAAGTCCAATTGACTACTTATTGATGTATCTGAAATCTGCTTGATTAATGGCAGACAGTGTAGACACTGATAATACAGTAAAAACTCAATGACTCAAACATTAGTGGCTCATATACAATGGCTAATTCAAACTCATTTTTGAGTCTCTAGAAAATTATCTTGATAGAAAGCAAATATTTATGGATATTTTAGAGAAATTTTCTTATTTTGTCATAAAATGTATGTTGTGTGTACTCATTAGAATCACCCCATTGAATTGATTCTAATGAGAACACTCAACATAACATCATTGTATAGAAGATCGAAAAGAGTTCCCTAAAATATCGCCACTTGCTTCCTGACCTGGCACCATAATTGACCCTCAGTAGCCCGAACTACCAATGTCTCGAACAAGTTTTCATGGTCCCAAAGCTTTTTGAGCCAGTTGAACTTGAAGTTCAGTTTAAGTCTACTGTTTGTTCAGGCATGCCTGTCTCAGTACTTAGGGTAAATAGCGTAACTCACAAATGCCTTGGCTGTTCAGGATATGTGCCATTTACATACGTGAACACAGAAAACATACAAATGTACACCTTCGGATATATATGCCCAGTAAAGACTCAGATCAGCCTACGCATTGGCACAGTCTTCAGGAAATCTTCAGAAATCCACAGAAGCCTCACGGCTGCATTTTGGATAGCCATGGATGCAATTGTTGTTCATGTTCATAAGCACGATTCTGCTTAGACCATGGATGCACAGACTGATTTGAATCTTCCTTGGAAGCATGTCAGAAGGTTCGTTTTCGCACGTTGCGGACCATGTGTACCGTAAAGACCCTATGTATTGGGGGGATAGACCATTGCGAACAGTGTAGATCAGATCAGACGCCACAGAACGCGGCGTCTGATCTGGATCTACACTGTTTGCCACACATACAGCAATATTTAAGACACATCGGGAGGTAGAAGAATAGACTGTTTCAAATTTTAAGACAAGTATGGTAAGTAGATAATAACCCAAAGTATCGGGCAGATATGCCTTTTCAAACAATTAAGACCAAAATCAGACGCTACAGAACGCGGCATCTGATCTGGATCTACACTGTTTGCCACACGTATGGTAATATTTTAAACACATTGGGAGGTAGTAGAATGGACTATTTTGAATTTTAAGACAAGTATGGTAAGTAGATAAGGTGTCCCAATACTTACGGTAAATTTGGTATATGTGTAGATATGCACAGGAGCATAAAATGTGAAGAGATGTTTCTGAGGCATACACAGATAACGAAGGCCCAGACCAGGCTGCCCATACATTCGGTCTCATCAGGGCCTTCATATGTCATTTACAGAACCTCTGGTATATTGATATGGGGCCCCAGAATGCCTTGATGAGACTGCAGAATGTGTACAGTTTATATATTTTGCATATGCTCATAAATATGCATATGCTCATAGATATGCATAATGCATGATTATAGAAGTTAAGTTAGTGGTGTGTATTCATATACTGTAAATATCAGGACATTATTATTTATCATTTACATTTTATTCATTTGCATTATAGTTGTAAATTTTATGCTCTGAAATCAGTACTATTTTGTTTGCTTCAATAGTGTGAATCACTGAATTGTCAATAATAATAAAAAAAGAACCAGTCAAAGTAAAACTTATGATTTTGTGTACATACCTAATTTAGAGCTACTAGTGATGTACTCTAAAAAAAAAAAAAAACATACATCCTGGGTACTCACAGGTGCAGATCCAGGATGATTTCTGAGGGGATTCGATTTGATCAATTTACCGTACTTATTCTACATATTCGGAATGACAGGCCAAAGCAAACAGTGTAGACCCAGATCAGACGCTGCAGAATGCGGCGTCTGATCAGGATCTACACTCTTTGCCACTCGTATAGCAATTTTACACACATTCATAGGTAGTAAAATGGTCTTGTTAAAGAGAAGTATAAGGTAAAGAGTAGGGGGTGGGGGGGGGGGGGGCGACTATCTAGGGTAAATAAGGTATCCTTAATTTTTCAAATTTATCCAAAATTCTTATGAAAATGAATTTTTTTAGTCAAAGGGGGCTTTGACTGAACCCACTAACCACCTCCGAATCCACCCCTGGGTTATTATAAGTTCCTGGGGAGGCACTTCTAATGAGTACTCACATGTTCTTTGGGGAAAGAAGAAAAAACTGGACATTGGTCACTTACAGCCCTGGCCAATGCTAATCCATCAAGTTTTGATTAGAGAGATAATCAAAGCTCTGACAGTCTTAAAACAGTTTCATGCAGCCCATATCTTCCTTAATTTAAGCAAACTCTGCAGACCCTGATCAGACGCCGCGTTCTGCGGCGTCTGATCTGGGTCTGCACTGTTTGTCAATGTCCCAGTCCCGGTTATACAGATAACCCTCTATCAATAGCCATCTGACGTCACAGCGACAAGAACAGTGCGGCTATAAAGAACCATTACCTAGATTTCGTCTAACGCGCGGTTTGATCATATTGGTTAATGTTAATCACGTGGACAACTACCTTAAAATTTTGGCGTTCGCATACCAATGCTCGATTGTAAACAGTCGACCGAAAAAAGGACAAATAAATGAAAAAAATGTTCTTTTTCTTTCAGCTCTTTCTAAAACACTAAAAGAGGAAAACTATCACATAATGCGTCTGTGTCATGGGCCATGTCAAGCAATAAACGTGCCTTCGAACATGCGCAAAATGTACAGATTCACATCATCCTGCACATGCGCAAAGTTTCATCCGGGCATTTGTTCTCCATTAAGACATTCTTTAGTATCCAGTGATTCTGTTTGCGGGCAGCAGAGGCCCTGATCAGACTGCTTGGCCTTCGCAGCCTGCATATGCCCGAATACACGGTTTCGCATGACGCGTCCGATATGAGTCTGGGAACATCCGCGCATTCTAATCATAGTCTTCACTGTTCGCCTACAGACGCTTTGGATCCTTGGCTACCCACAGAATGACCTGTGACGAGTGATCAAACTGCGCAGGCTGATCTGAGTCTTCGCTGGGCGCACACGCAATCTTGTAGGAATGCTAAGTTATGGCTCATATTCGTTTCTTTGTTGTGTCTCTTGGTTTTCAAATAATTCCTTTTTTTAGAATTTATTAACTCTTTCAGTGCCAAAGTTCAGATATTTGTCATCTGCTTTATCTTATTTATTTTTATTTTATTTTTGTTTGTTTGTTTTTCTTTTTTTAAACAACTTATCGATCGGAAAGAAGTTTATATAGTATAACCTCAATGGCTCGAATCCGGTTGGCTCATTTACCCTGGATGATTCGAGCTCTTTTTTCAGTCCCTACAAAATCCTTCCGATAGCTTAAGAAAACAAATATTTAGTGATTTCTTATTTTATCATAGAATTGTATGTTGTATGTACTCATTAGAATCGCCTCATCGAGGCGATTCTAATGAGTACACTAAACATACAATCATTGTGTAGAAAATCGCAAAAGATTTCCCAAAATTATCGCTATTTGCTTCCTGAACTGGTGCCATGATTAACCCTCAGTGGCTCGAACTACCCATGTCTCGAGCAATTTTCTATGGTCCCAAAGATGTTCGAGCCATTGAAGTTCGACTGTATGTAAAGTTGAAAGAATGAATGTCAGACATCGTAGATCCTGATGAGATGGCTCATAATGAGCTGTCTCATCTGGATCTACGTTGTTTGCAAATCCTGATATTATCGCCTGTGGCAATGAAAGAGTTAATTTCCAGTGAGAGAATAAAGTCAGAATTTTAATGAGACGGTACACAGCAATTCCAAACAAAGGGACCATAGTGGTCCTTAATGCTCACCTGTGCTCAAAAGAAGGTCAAGGTCACTCAGTGTCAACAACAGTCATTAATCTGGAGGACATAGCTCTTAAAATATCCATGTCCCTCTCATTAACAAGTTTAAAGAAGATCCAGTTAAAACCGAGGGAGTTATTCAGAAAACAAGGTTGATTATAAGCGTCGTTAGCAATCAAGGGACTTTAAACTCTATGTATAGGACTGTGTAGGTTTTCAAACTTTTTCGAATTTATCCAAGACTTCATCAATGTCCACCTTATCTGCAAGTGTCAGGATGGTCCTATCAAAGCTAAACAAATTGTGCTGATAATAAAGTCAGATATAGGCCTTTTCAACAATCAAGTGGACGTAACTCTTAAAACAAATGGTGCGATCTGATCAGGTTTCAAACCCTTCTAAGATTTCTTCCATGTCAACCTTATCTGCAAGTTTCATGATTATCCGATAAAACCTGGAAGAGTTATGCTGATGGTAAAGTCAAACAGAGGCTTTTCAGCAATCAAGGCGGCGTAACTCTAAGATTAAAGAACCAATCTCGCAAGTTTTTTTAAGTCATCCGAGATTTCATTTATGGCCACCTTATCTGCAAATTTCAGGAAGATCAGATCAAAACTGAACTAATTATGCTGATGAATGATTTTTAAATTATGCTGATGAAAATCAATCAAAGGCTTTTTTTCAGTCATCAAAGGGGGGTGTAACTCCAAGATTAATGATCCGGCCTGGCCGGGTTTCAAACTCATCCAAGATTTCATCTATGTCCACCTTATCAGCAAGTTTCAGGAAGATGCGATTAAAACTGAATGAGTTATGCTGATGACAAAGTCAAACAGGCTTGTTCCGCAATTAAGGGGATGTAACTTAAGATTCATGACCCGATCTGGCCAGGTTTCAAACTCATCCGAGACTCCATCCATGTCTACCGTATCTGCAAGTTTTAGGAAGCTATCAAACCTGAACGTGATGCTAATGACAAAGTCAAACAGAAGCTTTTTCAGCAATCAAGGGGACGTAATATTAAGATTAATGATCGGATCTGGCAAGGCTTCGTACTCATCCCAGATTTCGTCCATGCCCACCTTATCTACAAGTTTCAGGAAGATCCGATCAACTTGAACCAGTTATACTGATGACAAAGTCAAACAGAAGCCTATTCAGCAAGGGTAAGTAACTCAAGATTAATGATCCGATCTGGCCAATTTTCGAACTCGTTAAAGATTTCTTCCTAGTGCAACCTACCTGCAAGTTTCAGGGAAAAAAAAGGTAAGAGAAAAGTCCAGGGAGTGCCAGAATCGCAAACCGCAGCCCTTTCCAGACACCAAGAGGAAGAGGAAACAGATAAAACCAAACAAGCACAAATCGAACAAACGTACGAAAAGCACTAAGATTAGCTCTCTCTTCCCCAAGCAAGGTAATCGCAATACTAAATGGAGTGAAAAACACAAGAACAAAATAACACAAGGTAAGACATAAAACAAATCGCCTCGTAGAATAAACCACAAAGCATCAAAGAGTAAGACTAACACCGGGACCACCGCCTTAGACCGGTCAGTAGAATAAACCACCGTGGGGTTTAAAGCACTTTTACAGCTAACCAACTTCACCCTGGGTCCCGATGCTACTCTTAATACAGAAATACACGCATAAAGGCTCCCAACTCTGTCAATGCATCAAAGCGAAAACATAAAAATCAAATTAATCACTATAATAAACAAAGACGAGTATCTGATCAAAACTGAATGAGTTACGCTGATGACAAAGTCGAACAGAGGATTTTTCAGCAATCAAGAGGACTTAACTCTAATGACCCAACCTGGCCAGTTTTCGAACTTGCCTGAGATTTTATGCCTGTTCACCTTATCTGCAAGTTTCAAGAACATCAGATGAAACCCGAACTAGTTATGGTGACAAACATATTCCCTTTGTAAGACTATGGGACCTTATGGTTGCCATAGCAACCAAGGTTTTCATCGGAGTTTTACTATCTTTATGCCTCCCCCCCCCCCCCACCCCCACCCCCCCCACCCACCCCACCTCCCTCCCTCCCAAGCAGTTTTGCTGTTGACCATTCTGATTTGAGTCCGCGCTGGGCGCACAAGTGCTGTGCCTCGGCTGAAATGTCAATAGCTTGCATTCTAAAGTTGTTATGGTTATATTTCTTTTTCAGCAAATACAGCATGCTTGGACTGCGTCAAACGAAAACGTGTCTTCGGGCATATGCTGGCAGCGAAGGCCCAGATCAGCCTTCCCAGTAAGCATTCTACAAAAATCTACAGCGGGCCGTTATCGGCCCGTCAGGGTAGCTGACGGGCCGATAACGGCCCGCTGTAGATTTATGTAGAATGCTAGCTGGGTTAATATACATTGGATACTACAGAATGTATAAATAGAAAAAAAAACTGAATGATATTTTGCGCATGCGCAGGATGATTTGAATCAGTGCATTTTGTGTTTATTCGAAGGCACATTTTAGCTTAACGATGTCCAAATCGTTTGTGTACGCTATTGATTGTTGGCATAGAAAGCTACATGTAATAGGTAAGCAGCTATACAAATGGTCCCTTATTCATCTGCTTCGAATGGGGATACAAGTCTGGGCGGTGCACCGTATGTACTTAGCCTGACCAGGAAAAATGTGGTTAGGTAAACTGACCAGATCGACATGACCTTAATAGTATTGACTGGGCCGTTAAACTCCAAACCTATCAACTCTTCATGTTACCGTCGGTTTTCCTTTGCGAAGAGCTCTCCTCGTGTTATCGTCGGTGTCCCTTTGCGAAGAACCCTTTTCATGTTATTATCAGTCTTCCTTCGCGAAGAGCTTTCTTCGTGTTATCATCAGTGAATTTTTGCTCTCTACATGTTATCATCGCTGTTCCCTTGCGATTTGTTTGTTTGATTTGGGCTTATCGTCGCTTTCAACAATCTTTCAGTCATATCGCGACGGTGTCTGGATGTGCAGGGAGCTCAATGCTCACTTTTAGAGTGCTGCCTCACTGAAATATCATGCCCCAGACACTTTGACATGATATTCCACCCAGTCACATTATACTGACACTGAGCTGACCAGTTCCGATTCCTAGCTCTACTTTCTTAATGCTGAGCGCCAAGCGAAAGAGCAGCTAGTACCATTTTAAAGTCTTTGGTATGACCCGGCCGGGGATCGAACCCGCAACCTCCCGGTCACAAAGCGGACGCTCTACCACTGAGCCACTGTGCCGGTGTTCCCTTGCGAAGAATCCTCTTTATGTTATCGTCGGCATTCCTTTGCGAAGTGCCCTTTTCGTGTTATCACCAGTGTTCCTTTGCGAAGATCCCTTTCCATGTTATCTCAGCGTTCCTTTGCGAAGAGTCCTCTTCATGTTATCGTCGGTGTTCCTTTGCAAAGGGCTCTCTTTATTGTATCTGAGGACGTGCCCCACTAACCCCACACGTCTCCCTTTCGCTTGCCGTATCAGTCTCGTAGGAATAATAACAAGTGAAAAACAAAGTTTTAAAAAAAAAAATATTATTTTCATGTCAATGACGTAACATAGTTTGATGCAGGGTATAAGAAAATCTATAGAATGCTATATGCGTAAGGTCATTGATCATTACGGCCCTATAACAACCATTCAATATGAACGAGCTCTTTGATTGATGTGGTTGAGATTTTTCATAGTTTACAGTGACCAGAGGCACGGATACTCAAAGAATTTCATCAGATTTTTTTTTTTTTTTTTTTTTTTTTTTGTTGTTGTTGTTGTTGTTGTTTGCAAGTACTTTACGTCGTTTTATTTATTGATTTTTATCCTTTTTATCATTTTCGTGTGTTTTATTGTGCTATTGTTTAGACAATGAACAATCAATCTTACAAGGACAAATACAGAACATGTTCACGAAGGTCTACCTGCCTGCATGAGAAAATATGAATGCATGTATAATATAGCATTCGTCTTGTTTATTCTATGGTACCGCCAAGAGTACATTTTTATATGGCTTTGGTATTTTATGCAGACTGGTACATTTTACAAATGATATCTAAAGGGAATGTACTTTTTCGTGCCTTTTTTCATAATTTAAAATAGGACCCTAAAAAACAACAAACATAAAAACCAACAAACATACATGGAGTAAAAATAAAACATGAAAAAAAGTGAGAGCTATAACTCAATACACTTAGAACGCGAGCGAAAGTGTATACTATATCTCAGTCAAACTGAGAAGATAAACCGGAAAATGCCGAGTGTTGAAGGTTTTCCCGTAGCTACTGCTTTACCTTGCCCCTGTATTAGTCCAAAAATAAAAGAACATTCACACGACAGTAAACATTCACCGGTCTATAGTGTTCCTTTGCTAAGAGTCCTCTTCATGTTACCATCAGTGTTCCTTTGCGAAAAGTCATCTTCATTTTGTGAAGAACTCTCTTTGTGTTATGGTCGGCGTTCCTTTGCGAAATGTTCTCCTCATGTTATCGTCGATTTTCCTTTGCGAAGAGTCCTCTTCATGTTATCTTCCATGTTCCTTAGTGAAGAGTCCCCTTCATGTTGCGAAGACATTTATGTTATCGTCGGCGTTCCTTTGCGAGAGTTCTCTTCACGTTATCGTCGGTGTTCCTTTGCGAAGAGCCCTCTTCGTTGCATTCTATTCATGATCCTCCCTAAAAAGAAAAGAGCCAGTAACCGGAGCTGCAGACGCAAAGCACTGACGCTGGCAGCTAACACCAGATAGAAATCTGTCCTCTTAGTCCGCAACCTTGATCTGTTCGTGACTCAAAATTCACTTTATCGCTTTGCTGATTCAACCTTCCTATCTTATCTTGCGTCGGTAAAACAGGACGGACTGTCCCCAACCAGACATCATTTGAGATATGCAGTGACAAAACGAGTCTTTTGACACAAGTACAGTCTCATCTGCTCATGCGCTGGCCGTCCGAATTACTTTTGGATCTTGCAGAATAAAAGCCTACCTGTGCATACCTAGACAACATTGCGCAGGTCAGAAGACAGGCCTGGACATGCGCGGCTAGACTGTGCACGAAGATCTGTTTTGTGGTGATAGAGAAATTTAGTACACAGAGTACAAATTTGCTTTCATGCTATTTTGAAATCTTAACCCTTGAGCTGCTGAATAAATTAAGATGCCACACCCACTTCTAATTTTTAGCCAATCAGATAGCAGGGGTTCAGCAGGACAAGGGTTAAAAGTACAGGTTCTCTGTTATGAATGGTAAATGTATTGCTGCGGCATTATTGATTGATCTGCAGTAGAACTTCTTTAGGACCATGTAGACTTGTTCGGGACATAGGTAGTTCGAACCATTGATGGTAAATTTTGGTGCAGATCTGGAAGCAAATGGCAATAACTTAGAGGTCTTTTCGATCTTCTATACAATAATGGCATGTTAAGTGTAGTCATTAGAATCGCCTCGATGAGGCGATTCTGATGAATACACAAATAACCAATTTCATAATAAAATAAGAAAATTTACTTAAATTTTTTTTTTTTTTTTTTTTTTTTTTTTTTGTTTTGTTTTTATGTTCATGAATAAACGCATTTTGAAGCAAGCATGCGATAATCTAAAGAATGCTATATACAGCGAAGGCCCATAACGGTCTTAATACTTAGATTAATAGGTAAATGAGTCGCTTTCAAAGAGGAATAAACAGGGTTTAGTAGTGCTGATGTTTAAAGAAAGAAAATACCTGCATCTCTCACATTGACATGCGAAGCTGTGAGACACAGAAACGAACCACACACTTTCTAAGGATGTACAGTAGACGTTTGATAATAGGAGCAGCATGAAGCGGTTCTGAGATAAATTAAAGACGGTTTCGGTCCACACACACACACACACACACACACACACACACACACACACACACACTTACTTTCTAAAAGCTGTCAAAAGCACAGTAGTCTTTTGACTTCAGGAATGATATGAAGAGTTTTGAGATAAACTTAAGACAGTCCATTGTCCATAGAGCTCAGGCCCCACTTTTTATGTGCGTGTGGTACCGCACAGTGTCATTAATACAAACTTGACTGAACATATGGTGTTGTCTACTTTAGATTCTTATGTAAGTCAAGTCGATGTTGTTGAAACGAGTTAACTTGGCAATTCTTAGATGACCTACTTAATATTAATAATGATTATTTTAAATAAATGGTAGATAAAAATTATCCAAAAAGACCAAGCTAATACCTGTGGTACCAATGCCCTATTTCTGGATTTAGTTATATCAACATATAATTATAAACATAAAATGGAAAGAGCCGTCATAGCTTATGCGAACAGTAAAGGTTCAGGCGAGCCTCTGCATGCGCACAGTCTCGCCAGGATATAAGCTGTTCCCTTACAAAAGTGGTAGGCCAATGGAAAACTTCAGCCAAAGAACAAGATGTCACCTTGCTAAGGGGGTCGGGCTTGCTCCCCGAAATATTAATTCCACGGAAAGTCTGAAAAGGCATTTTTTCGCGACTCGGCTCATATTATCTCCACTAAAATTTATGGCAAAGACTGATTTTGATATTGTACGTTTTTATATAGTAATGTGACTTATTTAATGACAAACAGTGCAGATCAAGACATATTTAATGACAAACAGTGCAGATCAAGATCAGCTGGCTTCTTCAGAAGCCAAATGATCTGGATCTACACGGTTTGCAAAGGTAGGGAATATCCGGGTTCAGCAGGACTAGGGTTAATAAACAAAAATATGGTTAAACAAAACGCTTAGATGACTAAGCCTACTCAGGAAAAGTGTGAGTAGGTTAACTTATTGTACCAGCTCGACTTGACCTTAACAATGCTGACTGTGCCCTTAAACTAGAACTCAAACTTAAACTCAGTCATCTTGGTGTGCAAGAATACGAATAGGAAACAACAAAAACTGTCTCCTGTATACAAAATGGAAGAAAAATTATCTAATACATGTTCAGTAACGGAAATACACCAAGGCCCAGTTGTTCAAAGCAACATTAGCTTAACGAGCTTGTTAGTGGTCAAAATGTTAATTGTTCTAGTAAGTGCAGTGTCTAATTCACAGGTATTTTTGCTGAAAAAAAAAATGTGATTTGCTATGCAAAAGCTACTCATATTTTGTTTCAGCAAAAATATTAGCGTATATGCCATAGTTAATAATCATAGTTTTAACGATACGTTAATTAACGACATCGTTAGTTTTGAACAAGTGGGCCCTGGTGTTTGTCTGCCTCCATTCAGTCATCTTAAGCCTTTCATCCCTGAGTTTCTGAAGTGGATTCTTCCATCCTTAAATTTGGACTTTTCCACTGATGCAAATGTAAGGTTTTCAGTCTTAAATGATAATAAAATCAGAATGGCAAACAGTGTACATCCTGATGAGACGGCTCGATACAAGCTGTCTCATCTGGATCTACACTGTTTGCACAGGTGTTTGTTTTGGTTTTTCGGGCGGAAGGGGTTAAGCCGGGCTCCATAGCGCAGTCGATAGCTCGTCTGACTGCAGATCCAGGGAACCAGCTCGGCCAAATAACTTTCTTGGACACAGATAATGAAATCATTGTATGGACATTCGTCCCCTTCCTCTGATTCGAGAAGGGCAGTTGTCAGATACTGGCGAAACTATGCGCACAATGTTATATACAGGTTGTTCAATTATTTTAAGCATTATGTTTACTATGTTTCCATAAATAGCTTTATTTACTATGTTTCCAAAAATAACTTTCTAGAACAACATGTTTACAATAACATGATGTTTATGTCCTTGATTCTAGACTGAGTTATTTTTGGCATGTCATGGAAAATTTAGAAGTTTCTTGACTGGAACTAGAAAATAAGGGATGCCCGTAGTAAATTCTTTTTCTAGAATGCTCTTTGATATTATATAAGGAGAAAGGATTTTCATATGGGCATCTTTGTATACTTTCATCGGAAATTATTCTATACTGGATTACTTTAATATTTTATTCATTCTGGACTTAAATTCTGAATTCAGGAACTTTGTATTGTGGGATCAGAAACTGTTATTCAAAGGATTTGTTTTATAAATTCTTGTGGATTATTTTTGAGGCATTTTGTGACATAAACTTGAAAGGTACTGTATACTTACATTCTTTTGTTTTGAATCTTATCTTATTTTTTGTGAATAAATATTGTTAATAATTTAATGGTTTCACTTTCATTTCTTTCTCGTTACGCCTGGCTCGTAACAACAAGTACTGGAAACGCTTCGAGGGCTAAGCCTGTCCGGAAAAAGTGTGAGCAGGTTAACTTACCAGTTCGACATGTCCTTAACAATGTTGACTGGGCCGTAAAACTCCAAGTCACACTTAAACTCGGCCATCTAACAGTTCGGAGAATTGATGATTTTAACAAAATACAACATTACTTCGCTAGTATTAATATATTTGCATCTCTTCAACACTCCAAATACAAATTAATGCAAATTGTGGCACCCAGAGTGGCTCTGAACCTTCCGCCAATAATCAAGTGTGCTAGAACGATGGCATCCGTTTGGTCCTCCATTGTGTTCCCTTGCAAACCCCTCACATGTAAGGGGACAGCCGTAGTGCTTTGCATATCGGGTCATGTAATTCTGAACGCATTGGGAAGCACAGTGCAGATCATCAGCACAGGTTTTCCAATCTACAGAAATAAAAAACAGACACAAGAATTATCCCTCAAACAAAAAAAATGTATATTTTAGAAAGTCTTTAGCAAGAACTTTGAATAAAGACAAAAAGAATGTGCGAGTATATATGACTGTGTATTCGCTCAGTCCGACCAATGTCTGATCTCAGTAACATATACTGGCCCCCAGGTTATAAAGCTTTTTTTTTTTTTTTTTTTTTTTTTTTTTTCATGCTCAACTCAGCTGAGCATGAAATTTGTCCTGCTAATTAATCTCATATTACTAACTATTGCAAATTATTTCTTGCTAAACATAGCTGAGCATGAAATTTTCTCTGCTAATAAATATGAAAATGCCAATGAAAGTTGGCATTTTCATATTTATTGGCAGAGAAAATTAGTTAGCATTTTCATATTTTAGCAAAGAAAATTTCATGCTCAGCTGAGTACATCAAAAAGAAGGGAGAATCTTGTGGATCATGTACCCAGGCCCCGATGTTAGAAAAAAAGGCTAAAATCGGAGACCGGATCAGAACTATCTTTGTTTTAAGCATCACCTTAATTATGGAGCTCCGTACTCTAGAAAAATAACCCAACAATATGTTTTGCAAACAGCGAGATCATAGTGTAGAGCAGCACATACAAGACGGACGCAAAATACAATTGATATAGCCATTTGTAGTTACAGATTAAGTGTTTTAACATATATATATATATATATATATATATATATATATATATATATATATATATATATATATATATATATATATATGCTTAACATTAATTACAAAATTGTTTATTCTGTGCTGCTCTTGAATGCTGCGAGCAGGCTACCCAACCCTACTCCAGTGGAGGGGGGGGGGGGGGGTTGGGGGGGTAGGATTTACCCAGGCTCAAGACCAGCAGGGCCGATCGCACTGACGCGCGTTCGCATTCGCATTCCACACCCTAATGTACGGACACAATATATTTACATGGATAAGTCATTCCGCAATATATTGCGTCCTTACATAAAGTCTAGCTACGGAACCTCAAATCAGTCCTCCCGTCCGTAAGCGTGTTTACTCGCCCTATTTTGCAAAACTGAAATTTTATGAGAAAAATCAAAGTAACGTCTGGATCCGATGAGAACTCGCTTAGAAACTGTCTCTCCAACGCCCTGATACAGCTGTTATATATGGAAGCCCTGGAGGGACTTCTAACATCACGACTTCTTACTTCTGACTTCAATACTTCTTAATTCTAACTTCCAAGTTCTTACTTCTAACTTCCGACTTCTAACTTCTTACTTCCGACTTCCAACTTCACGACTTCTTACTTCCAACATCTAACTTCCAACTTCTTATTTCTAACTTCTTACTTCCGACTTTCAACTTCCAACTTCTAATTTCCGACTTCTAACTTCCAACTTCTTACTTCCGACTTCTTACTTCCAACTTCTTACTTCCAACTTCATATTTCCAACTTCTTACTTCACGACTTCTTACTTCTAATTTCCAACTTCTAACTTTCAACTTCCTAACTTCTGACTTCTTACTTCCAACTTCTTACTTCCGACTTCTTAATTTCTATACAGATTTCAATGCATGTGATGGATACACCATCTTGAATGTTGCCAAAATCTCTGTGCCGGTAATAGCATTTAGCATTTAAGCCTTTACGTTGGGTTCTTTGCCTGTTATGAACGCCTGTACATCATCTACAGTAGAACTTCAATGGCTCGAACCCCGATGGCTCGTTTACCATGGATGAGTCGAACACGTTCTTGAGTCCGCAGGGAAATCCTCCAAATACGATAAACGGATAATTTAGGAATATTTTTTTCTTTTATCTTGCAAATGTATGTTGTGTGCACTCATTAGAATCGCCTCGATGAGGCGATTCTAATGAGTGCACACAACATACTTTTATAATAAAGAACACCGAAAAGATATCCCACAATTATCTCCATTATGCCTCCTGGTATGGCACTTATAGTAACCCTCCGTGGCTCGAACTACCGCTGTCTCGAACAAATTTTCATGGTCCCAAAGGGGTTCGAGCCATCGAAGTTCGACTGTAAAATAGTCCTGGCATCTAACAGTTCCTGGCATCTATCTTGGTCCCGTGACAGTATGTATGACATCTACAGTGGTCCCCAGTAGCATCTAAACTGTCGGTTTCAACAGCCTCTATACTGACCCGTATTTGGATTAATCATTTCCAAATATTGTAGTCCCTAAGCATTTCGGCTATTAAATAAACTTGAGATGTGTCATGACAAAACCTGTCTTATGACGTGTGGCTAGCAAAAGCTCATATAAGCCTGCGCATATGTACAGTCTGATCACAGATTGCTGCGAATACTCAGAAATACGACCAGGATTGAATACTGGGTGGGAGGACAGTTGTCTTGTGACGTTCATGAGCAGTTTTTTTTTTCCATACATACAGCTAAAGTCGACGTAGTTCCATTGGCGTATTCGCAGTTGATCCAAGGGATGGGTAATAGGTCAGAATGTACTGCCGGTAACTTTTATTTTACCAACAGCTTCAAATGCTTGAATTCACCACATTTTAAAGGGGATATTGAAATCGCCATATACCCAGTGTTACATGTATTTTGTAGCGATCGCATACGCACGAATCAACGCAAGATTTTGATGTAAAAGATATGGAATTATAAAGAGGTTATCACATGTCTCGTGCTGCCCCCACCCATCGGGGCTAGGAGAAATAGATTGGGCTGCACGGTGCTTCCACGCAGAGCTGAAACCGACCGCACATGAGTACTGGTAAACCGCTTTGAAGGTCTAAGCCTGCCCAGACAAAGTGGTGCGAGTCGGACCATCCATGAACATAAACCCTATTGGTTTCATTGGGCGGTAGGGCTTGAGATGCCATTTCATCTCAATGTCGGGTAAAAGTCCCACAAAATTGAAAGCAAAATGACCTATATAGTGTTGATGGTGACGCTAAACCTCAATTCAAACAAACAAACATGCCTCGTGTCGCGTTCACCAGGCATATCACCCTGGACATCTCCATATTGTCTCAAGGGCCTTTAGGGCCGTGGGTTAATATTGAGTTCCCGTGCCGATAGCCTTGAAGCGCGACTCTAGTTATGTCGAATCTCATTAGTACACGGATTCCTTTTAAAGGAGATGAGAACGGAAAGGTGGTAGAACTAGCAGTTACGCTTGACTTTACGCAGGGAAAATGTGACATAATCTGCCAGCATGTACTTTGAACCCCGCTGACGAGCCTCGCTGTCTTGTTAAACCGGTTCTTTTAAGATACAAATTTCCCGCTGTACGCTGTAACGCAGGAAACTATTAAGTCCACTAACATGCAGAAAACGTCGAATTCGTAGGCTGGTCTGGTGAGCGATACCTGTCGGACTGCACGCACTGATCGCAATGCTATTTGGTTGAGTATTATCATTCCTAATAAGCCTTAGATTATTCACCCCAAGTAGCTGTACTAACACGCCCGAGATAACCAAGTAGGTCTAGCTATAAAACTACTCCTAAACAGCAGTTTGGTTGGATTTGTTTGCCACTTAACCAGCTCTATTTAGATACCCCACGTGGCATTCAATTAGATGTGTTTTAGAGTTGAAGGTTATTTCATGGATAAACGTCATGTTCCCGCTGGGTTACCTCCCAATAAACACACAACGTCGCAATAACGTCATTTCGACGTTGTTCTAATTCAAAACGTTGCAATGCTGTCTGCTTGGCGTTGTGTGCGAAATGCATAGAATCTGATCAGACTGTGCCTACGCGTATGTTAATGCAAAATTTGCTCATGCGGGAACATTTTTTCTATTGACGGATTAAACCGAAGCAACTTTGCTATAAATAGTTTCATGTAAAGCTGAACCTCAAAAGTAACATAGATTAATAGCCAGCGCACGATAAAACCTACCGAAAAGGGTGTTTCCCTTAAATCCGGATAAAACAAGTATTGTTGATCAGGCCATGCAAATGGCTTACCATTTCTAAGTGAGTGGCAGTTATCTCATGCTAAAATACACGCGCCTCAAATACGAGGGCAAGTCAATAAGTAACCAGCCTATCCCATTTCCAATTGACCGAGACACCCAAGATTTGCATGTCTTGTTTCAATACATGTGTTAGGCCTGAGGGCAAAATTGCACCCTTATCGTGTCATTCACTCATAAGATATTAAATGTCAAACATGGCTAGCGATGCAAAACTTTTTTTTTTTCATCAAAAGTTGAGTACCGTGCTGTATTTCGGTACTTGTATTTGAAAGGGAAAACAGGTCAGGAAATACATTGCGAGTTGACCAATGTTTATGGGTCTTCTGCACCATCGTATGCACAAGTTAAATTCTGGGTTGGGGAATTAAAACGCAATAGAACGTCTTTAGAAGACAAAACCAGGTCTGGACGCCCATCAGATGCCACCGATGAAGAAATTTGTAACAAAGTACGGGATCTGGTGTACTCTGATAGGCGAATTAAGGTGGAAGAAATAGAGAATGCATTACACATTTCACATGGTAGCGTTTCAACAACTTTACATGATCGCTTGGGTATGCACAAGCTAACAGCCCGTTGGGTCCCAAAATCCCTTAGCGACGAGCAAATGGCAACTAGAGCATCAGTATACAGCGCATTGTTGAAGCGGTTTAGGTCAAAGGAAGATGATTTCCTTTCACGTCTGGTGACTGTAGATGAGACCTGGGTCCATTATTATGAGCCAGAGAATAAAGCTCAAAGTCGCCAGAGTGTAGGGCCGGGGTCTCCGAGGCCAAAGAAGTTCAAAACGCAACCCTCTGCTGGCAAGGTGATGGCAACTGTATTTTAGGATGCACAATGCGTTATTATGTTGGACTTTTTAGCAAAGAAAAGTACAATAACAGGTGTGTATTATGCAAATTTGCTCGACTAACTGAGAATTGTGATCCGTGAAAAACGCCGAGGTAAACTCTCCAAAGGGATTCTGCTCCAACTTCTTCAGTTCTGGGTTGATGGCTCTGGAACACCTTTGGTCCATCATTCTAGAGGGCAATTACATCGAAAAAGAAGAGATCTATCTCACCTAGAAATAAGTTAGGCTGTTTTTTATTGACTCGCCCTCGTAGCTTACCATGTCCAGGTGTGCGGCAATCCGTGTAGTAATCCTGCTTGATCTGGAAGTAGCCACAACTGTCTGAGTTCACGTCCCAAGCGCAGCCTACAGCTCGACAGCCAGATTCTTGCTGAAATTTGAAAGTACAGTAACATCACGCAAACGCTGATTACTCGTTAACCGTGGGTAATTCGAACTCGTTATTGAGACCCTAGTAAATTCTTCCGATAGCTCAAATAAATAAATAAATAAATAAATAAAAATAAAAAATAAAAAATAAATGTCTCTGGGTCTAAGCTGGGAAAATGGTCCTGAACGGGGACTTGAGACTGGTTCATTTAATCCTTGACTTCCTATAATTAAAACAAACAGTGCAGACCCTGATCAGATGCTGAGTTCTACGGTGACAAGAAAAGCGACTATAGATAACCGTTACCTGGATTTCGTCGAACGCGCGGTTTGATTACGTTGGTCAATGATAATCACGTGGACAACTACGGTAAGGAAACTTTGGCGGTTGTAAACAATCGACCCAAACCCAAAATCAGACGTCGTGCCTCCGATATCTTGTTTTACTTTGTTTATCGTGGTATTTGGACACCTAAACTCCTTACCATTTACAGTAAAACCTCAATGGCTCGATCATCTTTGGGACCATGGAAATTTATTCGAGACATGGGTAGTTCGAGCCACTGAGGGTTAATCATGGCGCCAGATCAGGAAGCAAATGGTGATAATTTAGGGAAGTCTACATTTTGATCTTCTATACAATAATGGTAGTTTATGTGTACTTATTTGGCGATTCTAATGAGTAGGCACAATATACAATTCATGATAAAATAAGAAAATTTCCCTAAGTACAGTCGAACCGCGTTATCTCGAACTCGCTTATTTCGAACTACCGCTTATATCGATGTGAAAATCGGGTCCATGTTTTAACATGAAACTATGACAACAGGTAACAAAATAATGTGGAAAAGAGGAGAAATTGCTCCTAGGGAGCAATTTCTCCTCTTTTCCACATTATTTTATATATATATTTCTAACTTCAGGAGTCAAATTACACATTCATTTGTTAAATATGGCTGTTCAATTTATTATTTTACTCTCTCTCTCTCTCTCTCTCTCTCTCTCTCTCTCTCTCTCTCTCTCTCTCTTTCTCTCTCTCAACTCTGATATGTTTCAGTGAGTCCCTTAGAATTCGAGATAACGAGAGTCGACTGTATTTGTTTTCTTGAGCTATCGGAAGACTTCCGTAGGGACTCAAAAACGAGTTCGAATGAGCCATGGTAAACGGGTGTTCGAGCTATTGAGGATCGACTGTATGTCTTCAAATCGCTGACTCTTGATATGCCGAACAACTGATGGGTGAGCGATAAATACAGTCGACTCTTGTTATTTCGAATTCCAAGGGATGCACTGAAACACTTCGAAAAAGTCACAGGAGGCACAATTAGAACGTGGTTATTAAATAAGTTTATTTCATTCTTAGCAGTGCTTACTTGGAAAACTGGGTTGAAAAAAAATGTAGACAAAGTGCCTAGTGGGGCACATATATTCCAGGCCAGTCCCATTCCCTCTAATGGCTATATCTTCAGCACTGACTTTTCGTATCATACAGCCCATGATAATGGAACGTTGACGTAAAATGTGTAAAAGTCACTGGAGCATGAAATATAGGTCAAGGTCACGGGTCAAGGTACCTGCTAATTCAGTACATCAAGGACAAGCACAATGCGAGGTATGGTGGTTGTAGGTCTTATAGTTGAGGAGTTATCAAACATCAACGTAAAATGTGTCAAATATAGGTCAGGGTCATCGGGTCAAGGTACCTGCCAAGCCAGTGCAATGAGGTGAAGCACTATGCAAGGTTTAGTGGATGTAGGTCTTATATTTGAGGAGATACCGAACATCAACATAAAATGTGTCAAAGTCACTGGAGTGCACAATATAGGTCAAGATCACCAGGTCAAGGTACCTGCCGAGTTAGTACATCGAGAAGAAGTGCTATATAAGGTTTGGTGGTTGAAGGCCTTACAGTTGAGGACATATGGAAGGGTGTCGTAAAAGGTGTAAAAGTCAATGGAGCGCGAAATATAGGTCAAGGTCACCCAGTCAAGGTACCTGCCGAGTCCGTACATTGAGGAGAAGCACTATGCAAGGTTTGATGGTTGTAGGCCTTATAGTTGAGGAGATATTGAACGTTGACATAAAATGTGTAACAGGCACTGGAGCGCAAAATATAGGTCAAGGTCACCGGGTCAAGATACCTGCCGAATCAGTACATCAAGGAGAAGCACTATGCAAGGTTTGGTGGCTAGAGGTCTTACACTTGAGGAGATCTGAAACGTTGACATAAATTATGTCAAAGTCACTGCAGCCAAAATATAGGTCAAGATCACCAGGTCAAGGTATCTGCCAAGTCAGTACATTGAGAGGAAGCACTTTGCAAGGTTTGATGGTTGTAGGCCTTATAGTTGAGGAGATATAGAACGTCGACGCAAAATATGTCAAAGTCACTGGAGCGCAAAATATAGGTCAAGGTCACCGGGACAAGGTACCTGTCAAGTCAGTACATCTAGGAGAAGCACTATGCAAGGTTTGCAGTTGTACGCTTTATAGTTGAGAAGATCTGGAACATCAACGTAAATTGTGTCAAAGTCAATGGAGCGCAAAATATAGGTCACGGTCACTGGGTCAACATACCTGCCAAGTCAGGAGGTCAGGGAGATGTGTCATGCAAGGTATGGTGGTTGTTGTAGAATTGTAGTTGATTAGAATACTAACTTTGACGTAAATGTCGGACTTCGACATAACAGAACTGTTAACAGACAGACAGACGGGCGGACGAACGGACAGACGAATGGAAAGCGGGCACCTATGTCGCAAAGTCAGGAGGTCAGGGAGATGTTTCATACAAGGTTTGATGGTTGTTTAGTCTTGTAGTTGATTAGAATACTAACTTTGACATAAATGTCGAACTTCGACATAACAGAACTGTTAACATACGGACAGACGGACAGAAGCACGGACGAACAGACAAATGAATGGAAAAGTGGGCACCTATGTCGCAAAGTCGGGAGGTCAGGGAGATGTTTCATGCAAGGTTTGATGGTTGTTTAGTCTTGTAGTTGATTAAAATACTAACTTTGACATAAATGTCGAACTTCGACATAAATGTTGACAGACGGACGGACGAATGGACAGACATGTGGAAAAGCGGACGCCTATGTCGCAAAGTCAGGAGGTCAGGGAGATGTTTCATGTAAGGTTTGATGGTTGTTTAGTCTTGTAGTTGATTAGAATACTAACTTTGACATAAATGTCGAACGTCGACATAAATGTTGACAAACGGACGGACGGACGGAAAATCGGACGCCTATATCGCACCCTGCTACAAGCAGGTGCGATTAAAATGAACAAGGGGGATTTTGTCCGGGGTCGGGGGGGATTTTGTCCTACACTCTAGACGATAGAAATGGGTTCCACTGATGTAAAACAACGTGGAGTACAGGATCGATCCCGTGAGCCAGCAGATATTGATTCATTCGGGCACTGTTACCAGTACGTCACATACCTCTCCGCGTACCACCCCCGCATCTCGAAAAAGAGTGTGCCCCCGTAAGTTTCCTTGAATTCTTTGTGAGTTTCAAAACTTCGCTTATGATTGTATAACATGCTTCATGATATTACAATGAACCCTCGTTACAACGTCAGCATTTGTTCCCAAAGATGTTGCCATTAAAATGAATTTACTGTTGCAAAGACTACTTAATGGACAGAATAATATGCAAAGAAGACCTTGTTTTCAACTGACTCTTATTTCCTCATAGAATATATGTTTTGGATATTTGTTAGAATCGCCTCAGTGAGGCGGTTCTAACAAATATCCAAAACATATGTTGTTTAAAGTTTTGATGCAATATTCTTGCATAATTTCTCATTAACTGTTACCTCTTGAGCGAAGGTTTCGTGACATTCAAATTGTTATTATAACGAATTTTGTCATTGTATCGAGTGTCGGTATAAAGAGGGCTGACTGTATTCCAAATAGCACTCTGGGATAGGAGCAGATAACAGCCAGAAGACATTTAAGTTTAACCCATTTTAAACAATAAACTCCCCCACACTATATATTGGAAGAGTCGATTTTCACTTTTAGGTATGGCAGGCAATGTGACTTAGATATCCCTATACAAAATGGCTAAAACTATTTGTAAATTGCGTAGACCCTGATCAGACGCCGCAATCTGCTATTGACAGTTGACTGACAATTATTATAGCAGCTTCTTATATAATAGAGGCTGCATCAAGCGAAAATGTGATTTCGAGCATGCGCAAGACGCGCAGATTCAGGTCATCCTGCGTATGCACTACTTGTCATCCGGGCATTTGCTCTCCATTCAGACATTCTGTAGTATCCATTGATTCTGGTGGCGGACAGTAAAGGCCCTGATCTGTGATTATGCCGAAAAACACGTTTTCGCATGTCAATGCCCATATATATAGCGAACCCTCGTTACAACGATAGCATTTGTTCCCAAAGGTATTGCAATTAAAATGAATTTGCTATTATAAAGAATTCTTAATGGGCAGAATGTCATTTTTATGTCTATTTCTTCATAGAAGGTATGTTTTCGATATTTGTTAGAATCGCCTCGGTGAGGCGATTCTAACAAATATCCAAATCATATGCTGCTTGAAGTATTGAATAATAATGTTCCTGCATAATTTCTGATTAACTGTCAACTCTTTAGAGGGGGTTTCCGTGCCAGTCAAATTGTCAGTATAACAAATTTTAATGTTGTATCGAGTGTCGGTATAATGAGGGTTGACTGTGCATGTATAGATTTCAGGTGAGCTTTTTGTTCATTTTCACGGTATGAAATAGCACAGACGATGTTCAGGTATAGCAATGAACAGAGAGAGAGAGAGAGAGAGAGAGAGAGAGAGAGAGAAATGAAAATCTAAAAGGTTGCCTTTGGAATCGAAGAACACATAAAAGAACGCATACCCCCCCCCTCGCCCCCCCCCCCCCCCCCCAACCCCACCCCCCTTGCACCGGTTTAAGCGGTATTCGATTTTCAAAGTAACCAGGATGAGCACACTGATCACAAAGGTGTTATTATATAGCTATAAGTATTAAATGATTAAAATGTGCGATAAAAGACAGAGATCCTCAATGACCAGTTTTTGTCTGCCTTCACTAAAGAAGACTGCAGCAAGATGCCATCAATGGGGAACAGCCTGCCAACTGAAGCTCCACCACTGACGATACAATTGAATGGTGTCCAGAAGCTACTAGAAGGCTTAAACCCTCACAAGGCTAGTGGCCCAGACGAGATCTCTGCTCGGTTTCTGAAAGAGATGGCTCCTAGTATATCACCTGCTCTAACCATCATCTTCCAGGCCTCATATGATCAAGGCAAAGTGCCCTCAGACTGGAAAGGAACCTTCGTTACTCCCCTTTTCAAGAAAGGAGACAAGAGCAAGGCCGCCAACTACCGACCAGTTTCCTTGACTTCAATCTGTTCGAAGACCATGGAGCACATCATCCACAGTCACCTTATGAAGTACTTTGACAGACATCACATTCTCAGTGACCAACAGCACGGCTTCAGAAAAAGGCGATCTTGTGAATCCCAGTTAATAACGACGGTCCATGATCTGGCGAGCGGATTGGATAAGAGGCAGCAGATCGACGCCATCTTGTTTGATTTCAGCAAGGCATTTGATAAAGTGGTTCATCAACGCCTTGCAATCAAGCTTCACCACTACGGAGTCCGGAACAAGACACTCACATGGATCAAGAACTTTCTAGCAGATCGGTACCAGCGAGTAGTTCTAGACGGCAAAACTTCAACATCTTCACCTGTTACTTCTGGTGTTCCACAGGGTACAGTCCTCGGTCCTCTCTTGTTCCTGATCTATATCAACGACCTGCCATCCTGCGCTTCCTCTACAGTACGGCTCTTTGCTGATGATTGCCTGTTGTATAGAGTGATATCAAACCAGGAAGATGCAGCGTCACTACAAGAAGATCTAGACCAACTACAGGAATGGGAGAGGGACTGGCAAATGGTTTTTAACCCCGACAAGTGCGAACACATCAGGATAACCAACAAACGGAAGATAGTCCAGACGTCGTACAAAATCCACGGCCAAGTACTTAAGGAAACAAACAAAGCCAAGTACCTTGGAGTCACCATTGACAGTAAGCTGACCTGGAACAGCCATGTGGATGTGGTGACTAAGAGGGCCAACCAGACCATCTCCTTTCTACAGAGGAATTTGTCAGCCTGTCCGAAAGACATCAAGGCATTAAGTTACAAGTCCCTCGTCCGACCACAAGTCGAGTATGCGGCAACAGTCTGGGACCCGCCAACCAAAACAAGCATCAGCAAGGTTGAAGCTGTCCAGAGACGAGCAGTGAGATTCTGCCATGGTGACTATCGCCGAACCAGCCGCGTCACATCAATGTTACAGAATCTAGGTTGGGAGGACCTTAAGACACGCCGCGAGCAGAGCAAAACCATCATGATGTACCGAATTGTCAATAACCTCATCGACATTCCTGCTGAGAGATACTTAACCCACACAGGAACATCTACTAGAGGCCATGAAAGTCGGTTCCTGGTTCTTTACTGCTCCGTCGTTGCCTACAAGAGTTCCTTCTTCCTTTCTACAATACGTCTCTGGAATGCACTACCTGTTTCCATGGTGACCGCTCCAACGCTCGAAGCCTTCAAGAGCTGCGTCGGCGCTGGACCTCCAAACTTCTAAACCCGGACGTGATGTTTTTATCCTGTTTTTAGCCTGTAAATAGAGCCTTCCTTCACGGATGTACATAGTATTCACTGTGCGACTATGCTCAAGATTGGGCCCAGCACTTAAACGGAAGAAGAAGAAAAAGAAGAAAAGCCGAAGAGCTAGCGTGCCGATAACTTGACTGGTTCCCTCACCCTATAGCTCAATACTTCGCATATAGAACATCTATTCTTATAGAACACAGGAAACCAGTTAAGCCGATAACTGCACACTTACTCGGATACCTTCTCATGTTACCCGTTACATTACGTTGCTTCTGATGACGTCGTAATGCAGTGACGTCGCGCCAAACCTTGTCGCGCGCATTGGTAGAATTCACATTTTAGTTATTAAAACAGCGTTTTAAAGGTTAGAAATCCCGGGAAACGAAATAAATATTTATAGCTATGTAATAAAAGGGTTATTACATAGATATTGGTGAATATTGTACCTCGTTTGGAAATCGAAGCAAGCTCGCGTCCTTCGATATCCCAACGCGGGACAGTATTCACCAATATCAGTGCAATAACCCTGTGATATTATGAGGTATGCTGAGACGTTTTCCGTTATACGGCACTAAACACCAGCTGCAGTGAAGCAAAATGAAAATCTAAAAGCTTGCTTTTGGAATCATACTTACTGCGCAGATACACTGAAGGCATTGTTGAGGTACAATTCCTGTAAAGAAAAACAAAATTTAAGCATGGGCACAGCCTTGCCCACAAGATTGCATGTGCGCCCAGCGAAGGCTGATCAGGGTCTTCGCTGCCCACCTAAAGTCGTTTCACATAACTGACTATCCACAGAGTGCCCTGCACAGACTGTTCAGATTGTTCGGAAGCGTAGGATGATCTGAGTCTTCGCTGGCTGGGAGTATATACGATCGTGCAGGAAATGCTGTGCACATGTCAATTTAACCCATTGTAGTTTGAATAGACTCGCCCACACTATATATTGGAAGAGTCAAATTTCAATTTTAGGTACGTACGGCTATCAGATTTAGATATTCCTAGAGAAAATTGGCTAAACTACTTGAAAACAGTGGAGAACCTGGTCAGACACCGCGTTCTTAGGTACGTACGGCTATCAGATTCATATATTCCTAGAGAAAATGGCTAAATTGTTCTGCGGTGTCTGATCTGGGTCTGCAATGTTTGCCAATTACCCTTTTAGAGTTCTCCAGAATAAAATGTGGGTGAAGGTCAACAGCATTGTCCCCAATATCTAATCCACTAAAACCCATACGCGAACCAAAAAGACCCCTATCCCAGTCAGCATTCTACGTAAATCTATATCGGGCCGTCATCGGCCCGTCAGCGTAACTGACGGGCCGATGACGGCCCGATGTAGATTTACGTAGAATGCTAGCTGGGATCTGCCTGTCTATCCACACAACATTGGTGGAGCCTTCCCTGTTTGTCGGTACAGCGATTCTGTACTCGGGCAATGCAAAGGCAGCATATATCTGACCTTTGTCTTTCTTTTTGTTTGTGTTTGCAATGCGGTAAGGTTCCTTTTGTCGTGTTACGGTCCGAATTAGAACCGTCCTGTAAGAACAGGGTCCGTCATGGCATCTGCGAACACCAAAGGTAAAGAGAAATGCAGCAAATCCGCGTAGTCACAGTGTTTGCTTTCAGCCTATCAGATTCTCCCAGTAAGCCTTGGTCAAATTTTATGGTTGCGTAGAAAGAGCTGGACTTTATCTGTTTGAAGATGTGCTTTGCACTGTACGTAAGAACGTCCATTAAAATGAGGCACTGGAAAGCCGGGGTTACCTACGTCCTAGCCAATATCCAGCATAAGGGTTTCAGTTTTGTATCTTCAAGTGCTCAATTAAAGGCTCCATATCTATGGAACGCCATAGCTTTCTTATGTTGTAAAAGGTACCTTGTCTGAGAAGCGTGTAAACTTGTCTATACGATGTGCTATTATGTTAAAAGCGTGTGTTGTTTTGTCCACACAATGTCTTATTATGTTAAAAGGTCATATTATCATGATAAACGCTCGTGTTGTTATGTCCACACAGTGTCTTATTATGTTAAAAGGCTACGGTGTTATGTTAAACTCGCGTGTTGTTTTGTCCATATGGCGTTTTATTATGTTAAAAGGCTATGTTATCATGATAAAAAATGGTTTATCTTGTCTACGAAGCATGTAAACTTGTCTATACAACATGTTATTATGTTAAATACAGTAATTGTTTTGTCCAAACTGTGTCTTATTATGTTAAAATGTTATGTTATTCTGTTAAATGCACGTGCGGTTTTGTCCACACAGTGCCCTGTTATGTTAAAATGCTATCTTATTATGTTTAAAACTGGGTTATCGTGTCTACGAAGCATGTGAATTTGTCTATAAACCGTGTTATTATGTCACACACGCGTGTTGTTTTGTTCACACATGGTCTTATTCTGTTAAAAGGCTATGTTATTATGTTAAAAAGCTTCGGTCTATACATCATGCTATTATGTTAAACATTTGTGTTGTTTTGTCCAAACAGTGTCTTATTATGTTAAAAGGCTATACTACTATGTTAAGAAATCCGGTTATCTTGTTTATGAAGCAAGTGAACTTGTCTGTAAATGTGTTATTATGTTAAACGCATGGTTTGTTATGTCCACACATTGTCTTATTCTGTTGAAAGGACATGCTGTTATGTTAAAATTTTGGTTATCCTGTCTATGAAGCATTTGAACTTGTTTATACAAAGTGTTATTATGTTTAACGGGTGTGCTGTTTTGTCCACACAGTATCTTATTATGTTAAAAGGCTATGTTGTTGTGTGAAAAAGTTGGGTATCTTGTCTATGAAACATGTGAACTTGTCTATACATACAAACTGTTATTTTGTTTAACGCTCATGCTGTTTTGTCCACCCATTGTTTTATTGTGGTAAAAGACTATGTTATTATGTTAAAAAGTTGGGTTATCTTGTCTAGGAAGTATGTGAACTTGTCTATACTACGAATTATTATTTAAACGCGTGTCTTGTTTTGTCCACACAGTGTCTTATTATGGCAAAAGACTATGCTATTATGTTAAAACGCAGTGTTATCTTGTTGAATCAATATGTTGTCTTGTTCAACTGCGTGGTGTTGTTCCCGAAAATTTACGCATGCGATATTGTGTGGACAAAACGACACGTGAGTTTGACATAATAACATATCGTCTTGACAAGTTACACTTAGACAAGATGACCCTTTAACAACTTTAACAACTTTAACATAATGACATGTACTTTTGACATAATAAAACACCGTGTAGACAAGTCAACGCCATATGCTGATAAAATAACGTGCCCGTGTACGATAATACATGTAACATACAATATAGACAAGTTCACATGCTTTTTAGACAAGATAACTCCACGTTGTGACAAAATAAAATGGTTCTTTAACATAATAAGGCAGTGTGTGGGCATGTCAACATTATATATTGACAAAACAACACGCGTCTTTAAGATAATAACATAATGCATCGACAAGTTAAACAATTCCTAGACAAGACAACAAGAAATATAACAACATAAGAGAGCTTTGGCGTTCCATACATATCCCTCAAAAATAGGCATTTTATTATCAAAGAAAGATTTGATAAATTGATATATGGTATTAATAAAATCATAAAATGTGGCAACTGACAGTCTGTAAAATTTCAGTTAGTCTCTCGTTTTTGAGATGAAATGATTTTTCCTCGTATCTCTGAATTAATGTTGCCAATATTAATTCAGAGATACCATAAAAAACCATTTCATTTTTTATCCAGTTCAAAAACGAGAGACTAATTGAAATTTTACAGGCTGTCAGATGCCACATTTAATGATCGTATCAATACTATATATCAATTTATTAAATCTTTCTTGGATAAAAACTGTCTATTTTTAGGACAATGGAGCCTTTAATAAAAATAGGTTCAAACTTCGGATTTCAGTGCGTATCTATCAACGTCCTGAAATGACTGAAATACCGTTGATGGGACGTTAAAACGCGAACCCCACTTACACAAGTATCAAAAGAATTCTGCCTGCCTTATGCCAATCCATGTCTTTCAGAAGGAGATTTTAAGAAGGACTTGCAGTGCAGGAAAGAAAACAAAAATTAAGATATATATATATATATATATATATATATATATATATATATATATATATATATATATATATATATATATATATATATATATATATATATATATATATATATATATTTATAAAGTTGGTTCCTTTGACAAATTAAAAAAAAAAAAAAAAAAAAAAAAAAAAATCTAGCAAGAATCCAGTCCCCTATAAAGTAGAGGACCTGAAGGCACCATTTCGCCAGGTACGGCTCGGTTTACCGTTTATCAGATGTTTTATATGATGCGCAACGCACGCAAAGGGCCCTTATGCACCTTGCAGACAACGCAGGCCCTGATCAGCCTGCGCATTCGCGAAGGCTGATCATGGCCTTCGTGGCCCGCTTACAGAGTCAATGGACATTGTAGTACATGTCGACCAAAAGAGAATGTTCAGATCAGACTGTATGCACGCGAACGCTCATCTGGGCATTCGCTGTTCGCATATGGCAAAAGGGTCTTTTTTACCACGTTGAGCATCAATTATACCATATATAATCTAAACATTCGGACACCTTCACTATTTACCATTATTCTGCTAAATTTTGAACAGATCAATTTAATCACACATATACAGTCGACTCTCGTTATCTCGAATTCCAAGGGACTCACTAAATCACTTCGAGATATCCGTACTTCGACATATCACAGTTGAGAGAGTGAGGAAAACAATAAATTGAACAATCACATTTAACACATGAATATGTAATTTGACTCCTGAAGTTAGAAATATATATATATAATAATGTGGAAAAAAGGAGAATTTGCTCCTTAGGAGCAATTTCTCCTCTTTTCCACATTATTTTATTACCTGTTGTCATAGTTTCATGTTAAAACAGGGACCAGATTTTCACTTCGAAATAAGCGGTAATTCGAAATAAGCGAGTTCGAGATAACGAGGTTCGACTGTATCTTGTGTCCTACTATAACTGGAAGGGTGGCAATTAGTGTAGATCCTGATCAAACTCCGTGTTCTGTTCTGCGGTGTGTGGTCTGGGTATACGTTGTTTGCTCAGGCCTGTCTGTCCGACTACGTAGGGTAAATACTGTATATTTCGGTTTATTTCTGTTAATAATTTGGTCGTTATATTGACAGCTTATTTAGTTAATTAGCTACTTACTTACTTAAATTGCACCCAGCTATGAATGTGCTTTAAGGAGCGTTGAGTAATGTTGCCCTCTGAAGCCGTTTCTAATAGCTTTGATGGCCGAAAAAGTTATGACAATAGTTTTGCAATACAGTTGACTCTCGTTATCTCGACCTCTCTTATCTCGAATAACCGCTTATCTCGAAGTGAAAATCTGGTCCCTGCCTAAAAATGAAAATCTAACAACAGGTAAAAATATTGTGGAAAAAAGGAGAATTTCTCCCTTTTCCACAATATTTTCAATATTTCTCTAACTTGAAAAGAGTCCAGTTACATATATATTTGTTAAATGAGGCTGTTCGAATTCTCAATTCTGCAAATCTGACATGTCGAGGTACGGATATCACGAAGTATTTAAGATACTCCTTTGGAATTCGAGATAACGAGAGTCGACTGTATTTTGTTTAACTCGTTCCAATTTTATCTGCTATGTAGGTTATCATGGTTATAGGCGCGTTAACAATATGAGCGCTCGTCGAGCGACCGGATGCGATCTTTCTGATCGCGAGCGCTCGCTATTTTGCGCCTGCGAGCACTTGCGAAATAAGCTGATTGGGTTTCTAATATGGTGACGCACCTGATTGGCTAGTTACAATGCGCAGCCATTTCTTTTGTTTCCTTTAAATGAGTTTGATTGCAGGATTTAATTTATAATGAAAGGTTCGAAGATGTATTTTTGTAATAGTCATATTCAGAACAATCATTGGAAATTAAACACCAACAAAAAAAGAAATTAAACACACAAACACACACACATACACACACACACACACACACACACACACACACACACACACACACACAATGAATTTGCAAACGTTTGTTATTATTTAATGCAAAACCATTTGTCGTAACTACTCATGCACAAAAATTTTATTGTAGTCATTGTTTTTTTTTTTTTTTTTTTTTTTTTTTTTTTTGTTGTTGTTTTTTTAATCAAATATTTTCACTTTTTCCCATACTCGTAGTAAAAATGAATGCAAATTATGCAGAAATCTGTAGGGTAGATAACTTCAAGTCAAATTTTCAACAAGTTCTGCCTGTTCAATTTTTCTGAAATTTTCAAAATATTGTAGTGGGTTCAGCAAAGAAAAGTAAAAAAAAAAATATTTTCTTAGACAAAAAAAAAAAAAAAAAATCACTTTACTATAGAAAGTGCATATGTCAGACCCATTTTTGGCCGTAAATTTAATTTTAGGGTAAATATTTGAGAACAAAACACGGAAACAGAAAAGACAAATAGTTTCTGATAAGATATGGTCATCCAGAACAAATATTTCGTTTTAAATACAATACCAATTAAAAAACGTCTTTCCGAGTGATGTCGAAAGGACAGTAATAAGTGTTAAATATATAAAAGTCAAAGCGACAAGTACGAGTACGTTTGGTCGGTCAACATATACACGTAAATGAAACGCATCATGTAAATACAAGAGCAACCATATACAACAGTTGACTCTCGTTATCTCGACCTCGCTTATCTCGAGTAACCGCTTATTTCGAAGTGAAAATCTGGTCCCTGTCCAACATGAAAATCTAATAACAGGTAACAAAATATTGTGGGAAAGAGGAGAAATTGCTCTTCAGGAGCAATTTCTCTTCATTTCCACAATATTTTCAACATATCTTTAACTTCAAGAGTCCAAATACATACACATTTTATTAATGTGGTTGTTCGATTTATTTTTTCCTCAATTCTGCAAATCTGATATGTCGAGGTGCGGATATCTCGAAGTATTTAAGAGAGTCTCTTGGAATTCGAGATAACGAGAGTCGACTGAATTTTAAAACAGCGTTTATGACAGCGTTGACATTTCTTTGCTTATAAGCATTTATTTTTCATTAAAAAAAAAACAAAAAAAAAACATGATTACGTTTTGGCTGGAAAGCAATTTATCTCGCAAGACACATGTTCACAAATGCAAAGACAATAAATTCTAGAAAAGCTAACCCAGTAAGCATTCTACATAAATCTATAGCGGGCCGTTATCGGCCCGTCAGGGTACTGACGGGCCGATAAAGGCCCGCTGTAGATTTATAAAGAACGCTGTCTGGGTAATATTCTCTCTTTCATGCTAGTATGCAAGTGCGTGTGCGTGTCGAAATGTATGCGTAAAACGTTAAGTACGTCAAAACCTTACCGTGAGCAAAGGTCGCCCGACTCTCTCTATCTAGAGTCACATTTGCACTGGGCGCTGCGTATAACGAAGCGATACTCAGAGCAAGTACTGCCAGTAGAATCATCCTTCTTTGCCAACAGACAGACATACAATGACGTTGTGTAAAGCGCAGTTCTGCTTTTTTAATCTTTCATTTGAAACGCGCTTTGCGAAAATATGTCTTCGTTGCAGGGGCAGACAGTGAAGCTCCGAATCAGTCTACGTATCCGTTCAGTCTGATTGGATTTTTCCCTGTCTGTTTTCGGTATTACTGGATATTGAAGATTATATCATTGGACAAAAAATGCTCTGTTAAGGCTGTACGAATAAGCAAGCCGATCTAGCATATGACTGGAAGACACCATTTTACTTGATCCGTCTTATTTTATTGCCTTTGAAAAGAAGGAATCTTATCATAAAAGGTAAAATAATGCCTAAACATGGAAATTTTTATAAGGTCACACACCTAAAAACGTACACCCGCGCGCACACACGACACACATACACACTACTCGCTGCTGGGTCCTTGCAAACAGCATAGATGCAGATCAGGGCCCAGTTGTTCAAAGCATCGTTAGCTTAACGAGCTCGTTAGTGATCAAAATGTTAACTGTTCAAGTAAGTGCAATATCTAATTCTTAAGTATTGTTGCTGAAAAAATGTGAGTAGCTTTTGCAAATTATTATCTCCCTTGACCTAACTTGGCTACGTAGCCTAATTAGAAAGTACATATTTAGGGGATATTTTCTCCTATAATTCTTTATTGCACAGTCCTTAGAAGCATTTTATAACAAACTAGGGGTAGTTTAATTTCGTTTGGAAATTGTAATTTTAGACAACAAAAAATAAGGTTATATCAATATTAGCTCCGCCAGCCACCTTTAAGAATCAAAGAGTCTTTTTTAATTTCAATTCATTGGACTTTACGAAATGTTATATTCAAAGTGTGAGCTTTTTTGTCGTATTTAAAAGCAAGCAATGTAAACCCAGATCAGACGCCGCAAAACAGTCTGCACTGTTTGCCAATGTCCCAAATGTCCCAGTCCAGGTTTTACAGATAACCCTCTATCAACAGCACTCTGACGTCACAGCAACAAGAATACGAGTAGCGCGGCTATAAATAACTGTTATCTGGATTATGCGGTTTGATTGCATTGGTCAGCAATATTCACGTGGACAACTACCTTAAGGAAATTTTGGCGTTAGTATACTATGCCGCGATTGTAAACAATCGATCCAAAAACGGTCATGGAGTTTAACCCATTTATGCCTAGCGTCCCATAGAAGGGCCATTGGCAAACAGTGTAGACCCAGATCAGACGCCGTAGACTGTTTGCATTCAATAGAGGAATTTATATTTGTAATGATAAAGACTAACCAGGTACCCCTTATATTGGAAATGGACCGGTCCGAAGAGTTGAGGTAGAAGAGTCCACTCGGTTCAAATGCGTTAAATCGAATAATAATTGCTTAAATTAAAATAATAATAAAAAAAACCCGTAAAATACATCACGAAAACACGCCTATATAATTTTGACCCCCTTAAACTTCTCTTTTATATAGTAAAACTGGGGTTTACAGGGGTATATATTATTTTTCTTATTTTGCTAAGAAAACATAGACTGTGTGTACTCGTAAGAACCGCCTCGCTGAGGCGGTTCTAACGAGCACCCACAATCTATATTTTGAGCAGAAATATGAAAATATCAGAATTTTTTATCTGAAAAATTTTCTTTTTGATTTGGAAATTTTCAATATATATTTCATAATACAAATTAAGGTATTTCTTGAGTTGACATCATTCTGAATGTCGCTTTTATAGTTTAATGTTAAATTAAATGAGTCGTGGCACAACATTCCCTACAAAATTGCATGTTCGCCCGGCGATGACTCGGATCATTCTGCGCATCTGAATCTGATCAGAGTCTTCACTGTCCGTCCGAAGACGATTTGGATCCTTGGCTATCCTAAGAGTGCCCCGCGGAGACCATTACGAAAACACGCCTATTCAAATATATTGAAAATTTCACCACCAAAAAACTGAAAATTTTCAGATGAAAATTCTGATATTTTTCATATTTCTGCTCAAAACATAGATTTTGGGTACTCGTTAGAACCGCATCGACGAGGCGGTTCTAACGAGTACCCACAATCTATGTTTTTGAGCAGAAATCAGAAAAAAATATTGTGTATCCCTGTAACCCCCAATTTTACTATATAAAAGTGGGGTTTAAGGGGGTCAAAATTATACAGGTATGTTTTCGTGATGTCTGTGATCAAACTACGTGGATACCCAGGTTGATATGATTCTTCGCTTGGTGCACATACAGATCCTGTGCCCCTGCTGCATTTTAGCTTAAAATGTGGTAGAGAAATACCCATACTTTCATGAATCATGGCGTAGGGGGAGGGGATCTTGCTTGCCACATGTGTCCCATAATTTCCATAGTGGCACGTTGATCGTACAGTGGATATAATGCATTGAATAATACCTGGTGGCACATTGATCGTATAGTGGATATAACACATGAAATAATATTTAATATTAATCAGCTTTATTCAGCAAGACATTATTAGTCAGTCAATGACAGATAGTTAATTTAGGAGACTGACAGCAAACAACATATAACATTTTGATCATTTATTACTTCCAATTTCCAAAAAAAGACATCAACATAAGAAACATGTCTAAAAATCAGTATGATAATCATCCGAAGATATCACTATCAGTATCCACGTAAAATGGGGTTTTATGGACGCTGGAACTGGATCCAGAGGCCACCATGGGCGCCGCGATGATCTAGCTTTAAAGTGGTTGCATATATAGCTTTCCTATTTTGCGGTCCTGTAAATCCAGCTTAAAAATGCTCCAATTAAATAAATCCTGTCCATAATCCATATTTCCTATCCATAATCCATATTTCCTATCCATAATCCATAAAATTCCTCGAAAATATGCAAATGTGCGGACTGCCTTATTGCAGACTTAACGCCTGCTCTGAGCAGACCTTTTCCTAAATTGAGCAAGACCTCACCACCAGGTTGCCCCGCAGGGGCCAAGGGTGAGGCCGTTCACAGCTCATTAAAGTAGCCCAACAACCCCGTTATTGGCAGAAGCCAAGCCAGGTTATTGGTTAGGTTATTGGTTTTAATGGTCTAATTTGTATGTTTCAGTATAACAGAATTGTATAGATCATCACGGCGCCCACTCGATGGCCGCTGAATTCCGCCACAGCAAATTTATGAAGAGTTTATCTCGTCACAAATTTGTCCCCCAATTCAGCGGGTCAGTTGTAGCATTAAACAGAGTTAAATCAAACCTAGTTGTTTGCATTATAAACTTTGTGGTCACTGTCTGCAAGAAAGAGGCTCAATGCCTCCTTGAAGGTGTTCAGGAAAATTGCATTGCCAATAAGTGTGAGATGGACGCCGTCCGGTTTGAAGAGACCAGACGTTATGGTATCGATTTCGTGTATTATTGCTTTGCCATGGATAAGTTCACGCACCACTGACGACCAGCTCGGTTGATGCGTTTCCTTTTCTCATTAATTTTAATCAGGTTGTCGGGTGTATTTTCAATACCACGCCAAAATTTTCGTGGTAGGATGTCCGACCACACTATTTTGACACAAGGGAAAACTGAGGCCAGATAATTGATGTCCCGTTTAATGTCTTTGATCAGCCGTGCTTGTTTAGTAGCTACAATGTCATTTCCCCCCACATGGATAACAATCATGGTGGCTTGTGGATTGAACAGCATGGTACACTGAAATTTAGGTAAAAGTTCACACCAGTGCATACCACCTTTTCCTAGCCAAAGAATGGAATCCACCAGTCCTAGGTTTGGTGAGGTGCGCAGGGATGTCAAATCTTCCTCCAAGTGTGACAGCAAGGAATCCCCTATTAACCAGATACAAGTATCTGTAAGTGATAAATAAAATTATTTACAGGGAGAGCCTATATGCTTTAAAGGCGTATGTATCTCTCAACGGCCCGTGATTTCCAACGTCCGAGCTTTTGGATTAATTCAGTACTCATGCCCCTAGAGGCCAAATCAGAAGCCCGGCCAATACGGAACGAATGTGATGTATACGTGTGTATTGGTAAGCCCAAGTTGCGAATGGATTTTGTTAACACCCCGTTAAATTGGCTTCGTGTCAAAGGAGAACCATTCTGGTGGACAAGGAGGTATGGAGCCCCTGGTGGACGTAAGTGCAAGTACTGCTTAACCGCAACAAAACAACATAAAGATGGATCCCTGTCTGCTGGTATACGAAGTGAAGTTGGGGGCCAGTTTGATTTGTTTTAGACAACCTAATTGAAATTACAAGTGTTTGGGGGTTTTCAGTAATGAGAAGATCTGTTAAGGGTCTGCTCGCCTGGGACGGGCTTGTGTAAACAATCTCGCTAACACGCATAAGACCGAAGTATGCAAGAAGGTATGCTGCTCTGAAGAGAAACGCCTCGAATTGAGAGAAACAGACATCTGGGAGAACTGAACATACTTTCCGCAAAATGGAGTCTGTGATCGGGGCACGCACATCGTGATTATGTCTCCTCCTCCTACAACCTTCCAACAGCTTCTTAACCACAAATGAAGCTGTAGGGTCTTCCAGGTTATGAAGTTTATGATAGTAACTTAATCCAGCCGTATAGGTTGTAATTGTTGTCGAAGCGTACCCCATGTCGAAGCAGTATGTTATGAATAGAGTAAGGTGGGCAACTGGTGAAGGCCAGGTATTGGGTAAATTGTATGCAACCCTGAACTGATTGAATGCCGAAAGTGCATTTCTGTATACTAGCTGCGAGTTATCCGACAGACTTGCTGGCAGCAGTGACTCTGAGCTTAGGAGAAGATGTTCCAAAGATGGTCTGGGACTGGCGTTGGAAATGGCTCTGCATCGGGAACGAGCTGCCGGAATCTCTGCAATTGAAAGCGACTGAGGGCATCAGCCACACTATTTGAAGAGGAACTTACATGCTCAGCTTTTACCACAATATTCAAGCGCAAGCATTGCAGGGTGAATTCTCTCAAGATTGTCATCACACGTTCAGATTTTGATGTCATTGAGTTCACAATATGCACCACTGCAAGGTTATCAACTCTAAAAAGTATCTTCTTATTGCGAAGTTGCTCACCCCAGATAACCAAGGAGACTAATAGTGGGAAAAGGTCGAGCACAGTGATGTCCCTGGTGATACCCAAGTCCACCCATGGAAGGGGCCATGCCCCATATGACCATTTCCCGGCAAAGAAAGCCCCAAAGCCAAGATTGACACCCCCTGCACTGTCAGTGAAGAGCTGAATGTCCTCATTAGAAGTCCAGTACCTATCGTGAAAGACTGAGACACAGTTGAAGCCTGTAAAGAGCCGAAGCCATAGCTTAAGGTCTTTTTTCATGTCCGCTGTAAACCTCAAGTGATGGTGTGGTTTAGTCAAACCACAGGTGGCATTGATAAGCCGCCTGCAAAACGGTCTACCTGGAACCACTGCTCGGCAGGCAAAATTAAGGGAACCGATCAATGACTGCATTTGTTTGAGAGTACACTTTGCACGAGTCAACAGCTTTTCAATTTTGCCAGTGATCTCGGTGATTTTAGGCTGTGGAATGCGGATCACCATTTCTTCAGAGTCAATTTCCAGACCCAAGAAACAGATCTTGGTCGAAGGACCCTCTGTTTTCTCAACTGCTATAGGGACACCCAGGAGCATCATCTTATCTTGGAATACAGCCATGATGGATGCACATTGATTGGTACCCTTTTTGCCCCCAAATAAGAAATCATCGAGATAATGTAAGAGTCTGCCGACAGTGGCTTGCCTTGCAACGCTAAACTCGAGGAATGATGCAAAAAGTTCCCATGTCTTACATGCAATACTGCAACCAAAAGGCATAGCCTTGTCAAAATAAAATCTACCATCAAACTTGAAACCAAGTTGATCAAAGTCGAGAACAGATACTGGTAAAAGCCTGAAAGCCGATTTAATGTCTGATTTTCCCAACAAACAGCCCTTACCTAAATCTTGGATCATATGAATTGCCGCATCGAAACTAGTGTACTGAACTGAACAAAGTTGAGGGTCAATGAAATCATTAACAGAGTCTCCACTGGGATACGACAAGTGATGTATTAGGCGGTATTCACCTGGTTCCCTTTTCGGTACCAGACCTAATGGGGACACACGCAAGTTTGGAAGGGGTCTGCGGTCAAATGGACCAGCAACCCTGCCAGCTTCAATTTCGCCTTTAATTTTTTGTCGCACGACATCAGGTAGCAAATTGGCTGATTTCAAATTTTTTGACTCAGAGGGCCTTCGCTCCCCAGCATAGTATAATGGAAAACCATAAGAGAAACCATTATTGATTTCATTGGCCCTATCCTGGTCATATCCACTCAGCTCAGCTCTTAAGTTTTCAATGTTAATGGGAGATTTTGCGAGAGAAAGTAAAAATTCTGGTTGGCTGTGCAGCATTGAAATGGACTCATGTTGTTGACCCTTATTGTCTATAACCACGTCGGTTGGAGGTTTTTCCGCCACGAAAGTGGGGGTTGAAACCTCTGGATGGAAAGGAGCTTTGGGTACCCCTAGTACTAGCATTAGTAGGGAGCTTGAAACAGGTCACTTTACCGTGGCTGGTTCCGCCACAGTGTGAACAGGCATGAAGGAAGCGACAGGGGTTGAAACGACAAAACCCGTTGTTGAAATCCAGACAATTAGCCTTCGAAACATAGGAAGTTTCGGGCTGAGAGAAGGAGCAAGAAGTCATGACTCTGAGCCAAAGATCTGGGTTAAGTTTACCCCATGGCTGAAGATTTGAAGCTTGTCTTACCCGAAACTGTTCATCATATGCACGCCATGCAAGATTCGCAAAGTAAGGGGACCGGGCAGCAGCCTCACGTATGATATTCATGTACTGAAGCAATTCTTGTGCCTTGTCTGGGTGTTTCTTCAGGTAGATGGACGTGAAAATGAGAAAGGCGTCCGTCCATTTCTCTATATTGGGTACCTTCTCCTTGGCCAGATCAGCTCTAAACTCAAGGGGTCTAGATTCCAAGAAGCCCTTGTTAGTTACATGAACCAATCCCCCGGCGCAGAGGTTTTGTAATTCCATTGCCCCTTTTAGGAGAAGGTTAATATTAATATATTGGTTAGACCAAATTTTCTGGGTGATCTGCTGGGGAACATGACAGGACAAGTCTTCACTACCCAAGCGAAGTGGTTCAATGTCAAAGTTAAAGCTGCCTGAATTGTCAGATGCAACATGCATGTCCAAAGAAGGATGACTGGTTTGGCCAACCGAAGAAGTGTCAGGCTGGTCGGGTCGTGCAATTGGAGGAGCCTGATAGGGGGTCACGTTTGGGAAATTCTGAATACCAGATTCCTGAAAAATCCTCTCAAAATCAACCACCTGAGGTCTGGTGGTTGGAAGGGGTTGTGTGGGGGTGTGTGAGGGTCCTTGCAGGGCATTACCTGAATCCCCCGACGCAGGCCTTTGACCTGGGTTGGGGTCTGGGCGGCCCGACTGTTGTAATTGCACCACGTCCGGCGCCTCCTGTTCAACACGTTCTGTCGCACTTCTGGTTCGTTTGGGCCGAACATCCGTGCTGGCGGACTTTCCACTGCTTGGAGTTGAACGTTTCTTGCGATTTGGCATGACTAGTGACGTTCAAATTGCCCGATTCTCGGAGATATTTTTCAAACAATTTTTTGTGAATCCTTTCTCTCGGAATGCAGGATGGAAAAGGAAGCTACATCACTGCGATTGCGCACAGGTTCTGCAGATTCAATTTCCATAAATTTGCATATCAAGCGTCTAATGCTCCTGATCAGTGTCTATGTCAACCAGACGCTCAACCGGCGGAGACGAATGTAATTGCAAGCGTCTGCCGACAGGCAAGCGTCTGCAGACATAGTAGCGACGGCGGATAATTTGACAATAAATATTATTTTCACTTGCAAGCAACGTTTCCTTGACTCCATAGGTGAGTGACGATGTATGACTTATTACAATAAGTCCAGGCTAGCAGTCCCAACCTCCGTCTGCCCCAAAATAAAAGGGATTATCGCGCATGCATTTGCGCGATAATCCTGATTATATAGTTCTTGTCCAAAATATAGCAAATTTCAGTACTTGGCTTTACTAGTCCTAAACAGCCTAAGTCCACAAAATAGAGTAAGTTCTGATATAATATTGTTTGAGTCTAAATTACCTTTATGACGTAGATCTCACAACTTTTAAAGTTCCAAATATTACATAAAAATCAAGTCCAAAATTAATGCCTTGAACACTGGTAACATCCTCTCTAGACTGGCTCCAGTCTCTAGTGACAAAATATTTTTTCTTATAATCTGTTATAATCCACTAAAATAAAACCAAAGTAATATCATGACTCTAAAGGCTGGTCACTAGAGTGACCAGCTTTAATAGTCATGATATTGTTTTGGCTTTATTTTAGTGGATTATCAAACAGGATTATGAGAAAAATAAATAGTCACTGGAGACTGGAGCCAGTCTACATCCTCTCATGCATTCATCAACACACATCACGACCAGACAAAATATCAACCAAAAACCCTGCACGACAGCCCGCCGTCAGTCAGGAGAAACCAAGAAAGACGTCTTCTCACCTCGAAGTCAAAGTTACAGACTACTCATAATTTCAGAATAATGATTATCCTTGCAAATGTATTTGGCTTCCATAACACCTTTAGCCAATCAAATTTATCAAGTCATGTACATGACAATGGAAGAGTCAGGGGATTAATTATGCCAATCCCACCCAACACCAACGTCACGAATAATATATGCAACCATAATTAGCAGATTCAATATTTCAAATGCTGTCATGGTTAAGCTTAAATACGCTCAACAAAAGCCGAAAGATACGCTCGTAATGCTGGTTAATCATAACTACAAGGAACCATACAAAACAGCACAATGGAAGATGTATATTAATTTCTTAGAGCCCAATGATCAATACCAAAGCTTGTTTCATTTTGGATAATAACCTACAAGGGCCATAAACAAGACCACAATAATCCAAACCACTGATCAGCAATCTTAAGACTGAAACCCAAAGGCATTCCAGCCTATTATGTTACAACATGTATGTCTGGCGTGTTCTCCGCTCAGTAGCCACGTTCTGTGCGTTCTGATCAGGGCCTACTATACGTGTCAATGTCTCTTGTAATGATAAGTTGTTTTGTGAGCGGATTCCGAGGGTCTTGTTTAACTACATGGATATGTAGTCTGCTATGACATTTCCTTCTGTGCATATGTAGTTGGGCCCTTCTGTCCTATAACGACACACAAACGCAAACACACACGCACACACGCACGCACACACACACACATGTTTAGCCGACCACTGTAAATTAAATGATATTGTGATGAAGAGGAGTCTACTCAAATTATTTTCTTTTAGAGTAGATCCCTTTTTCAGAAGGGGACAAAACAGTTTTGACAATGTGGTCTCCCTTGAAAGTCTATCAGTTCTCCTAAGTAAGTAAACTGACCGGCTCGACATGATCTTAATAGTGTTGACTGAGCTGTTAAACTCCAACCCAACCTAACAAACTTACTTTAAGTGTTCAAGAATTTCGAATTACTGGAGTTCGAACTATCGATGTTGTAATATATATATAGATATGCTCTATGAAAAACATTCTCATTCTTTTTTCTCTTCTTAATCTTCACCTACTGTCTTCTGTGGAGGAACAATAACATTTTGACTAAAACCTTGTCTGTCTGATTTTCTTATGTGAATGTGACAGCTGAGATTTGAACCATTTGATCTCTGTATATATCTGTATCTGTATTCGTGATGTAAATAAATCAATAAAAAACATGACCGTATTAACTAAATATTGAGACATACAGGTCTGAGCAAACAGTGTAGACCCAGATCAGACGCCGCAGAACGCGGCGTCTGATCAGGATCTACACTGTTTGCTACTCATGTAGTAGATTTTAGATATCAACAGGGAGGAAATGCACCTATTCAAATGTTATGATATTTATTGTAATGCGTGTTCAAATATTTAGAGTAAACGTGGCATTATTTCCCTGTCCATGGTGCAGTTTCTATTTTTCTAGTTTTGTTTTTACTCGGGATTACCGAGCCTGGAAAATCGCGTTTCGCTTAAGACGATTACAATGGGCGTATGCAGCCCTGTAAACTACATTACTGCCCATATGAAGAGTCACATTGAAGCCGAAACTCCGAATTTCATTCTTTTATCATTAGGTATTTCTATGCGTAACACTTATAAATTTTATTTGACTTCACTGCAGGCGGAGTTAGTGTCGTATGAGGCCCGTAAAACGTCTCCCCGTTTGTTTGTTTGTTTGCGTTGAGGTTTTACGGCCCAGTCAACCCAGTGGGTCATGTCGAGCGCGGTCAGATTACCTAACCACACTTTTACTGGGCAGGCGTAGTTCTCTAAGCGGTTAGCCAGTATTGTGCACATTCTTTCGCCAGAAACTGACAATTCACTGCCCTTCTTGAATCAGCGGAAAGGAGAGAATGACCGTAGAAAATATTTCATGATCAAATCTCCACGAAAGAATGTTGCCGATCCTGCGGTGGTCGAACCCGCAATCTCCTGATCACCAGTCGGCCGATGCGCATCCAACTGAGCCACCGAGGCCGGCAATGTCTCCCCATACTTCACCGAAGTGCAATTTCTATTTTACTCGGGACCTGACTGTGCGAAATGTGGAAGTTGATCTGTCTTCACAGAGCGCACGACACGAGGTATAAGCTCAGGTAATGACTGACTGGTGCATGACTAGCAGATCGTCATGCAAATATTCTATAGAGCATCATGCAAATATTCTATAGAGGATCATGCAAATATTCTATAGAGCATCATGCAAATATTCTATAGAGCACCAAGCAAATAATCTATAAAGCATCATGCAAATATTCTATAGAGCATCATGCAAATAATCTATAAAGCATTATGCAAATATTCTATAGAGCATCATGCAAATATTCTATAGAGCATCATGCAAATATTCTATAGATCACATAAAGCCTATCACCAATTCATGATGATTCACCTTGAATGATAGAGTAACTTCAAAACGTCTAACAAACTGAATGAAAGACATTTCTGAACCATAACCAGTCTACGGGCAAATTTTGTCAGACAACAATTTGATATGTTTCTTACGGTAAAATAGATTTTGACATTTTATGCGAATTGTTTCCTAATATGCATGAAATGTTAAAAGCTCAATTTCTGTAAAAAAAAAAAATAAATAAATAAATAAAATAAAAAAATAATAAATAATAAAAAAATGAATAAAATAATAATAAGGAAAAAATCAAAAAATGCCGTCTGCTGATTGTTTTCCTAGCATGCTTAGCGTTAAAATGAGTACCCAGAAAACACACAACGTTGTAATAACGTCGTCTCGACGTCGCAGCGACGTCGAACAACGTTATTCTGGCGATATGCGTTTACTAAGAAAATATCTATTTTTGCAGCTATCTGAGGTCGAGAATTCCAGTCTGGGAACATGGCAGTAAGAAATGTGTCGTTAGCCTTTCTGTACTTACGATGAGCTATTATCAGTTGACCTTGAATGAAAAGATAGTCACTTTCAAAAACATTGAATTGCTTTGTTGTTTAAAGCTTTGTGCTTTCTATCCTGTATCAAAAGACGTTTCACTTTCAAAGGTGTCCAAATATTTAGGGTAAGAACGCCTGTCTGAGCAATCACTAAACCCAGACCAGACATCGCAGAACACTCACCAAGTAACTTTTAGATAGATCCCCAGGTAGCCAAATGGAATTTGTTTAAATTTTAGGGCAAGTATGATTAAGGAATTAAGGTGTCCAATATTTAGGGAAAAACACGCTAATGTCTAAGAAACAAATAAGAGCTGGCATTCTTTATAAATCTATAGCGGGCCGTTATCGGCCCGTCAGCTACCCTGACGGGCCGATAACGGCCCGCTATAGGTTTGTGTAGAATGCTTACTGGATAGGCGCTCATCAGACGTCAGCAGATTTTAGATACATTAACCAGATAGCCAAATGGACATGTTAAAATGTCAGCGCAGTTAGGGTGTCCCAATAATTGGGTTACGGGTATGGACTTGTTCAAATGTCAATGCAGTTAAGGTGTCCCAATAATTAGGTTACATACCGTAAAGCATAGCAACCTATAGACCAAGATCAGATGGCGCAGTACATTCATCAGCCAGTTTTAGATACATCACCATGTAGCCAAATGGACTTGTTCAAATCTTAGGGCAGTATGGTAAGGAGTTAAGGTGTCCTATTACTTAGTGTGAATATGGTAATGTCTGAGCAATCTTTAGATCCAGATTGGACGCCACAGAACATTCATCCAGCAGTTTAGATGCATCACCACGTAGTCGAATGGCCGTTCAAATATGGTAAGGCGTTAAGGTGCCCCAATATTTTGGATAAATACGGTAATATCTATAGACGTAGATCAGACACCACAGATTTCTCATACATCAGTTTCAGATACATTTCCAAGTAGCAAAATGCACTTGTTCAAATTTTAGGGCAAGTATGGTAAAGAATTATGGCATGCCAATATTTATGGTAGCTACGGCAATGTCTTAGAAACGTGTGCACTCAAATCAGAGGCCACAGTACACTCATCCAGTGAGCCGGCCTCGGTGGCTCAGTTGGATGCGCCGTCCGAGTGGAGACCAGGAGGTCACGGGTTCAACCCCCGCCGAGGTCGGCAACATTCTTTCGTGGAGATTGATCATGAAATATTTTCTACGGTCATTCTCTCCCTTCCGCTGATTCAAGAATGGCAGTTGTCAGTTTCTGACGAAAGAATGTGCACAATACTGGTTAACCGCTTAGAGGACTAAGCCTGCCCAGTAAACGTGTGGTTAGGTAAACTGGCCGCGCTCGACATGACCCCATTTGGTTGACTGGACCGTAAAACCTCAATACAAACAAACACTCATCCAGTGACTTACAGATACATCACGGGGTAATTAAATTGACTTGTTTAAATGTCAGGCCATGTATGGTAAGGAGTTAATGTGCTCAAATAATTGGGGTAAATATGGCTAGGTCTTAGCAACCTGTAAACCCAGATCAGAGGCCACAGTACACTCAATTATAGTGAACCCTCGTTACGCCACAGTACATTCAATTACAGTGAACCCTCATTACAATGACAGCATTTGTTCCCAAACATGTTGCCATTAAAACGAATTTGTTGTTGTAAAGAAACCTTAATGGACAGAATGATATGTTAGAAAGGCCTTGTTTTATTCTTATTTCCTCATAGAACATTATGTTTTGGATATTTGTTAGAATCGCCTCACTGAGGTGATTCTTATAAATATCCAGGACTTATGTTGCTTGTATTGTTAATGCAATATTCTACATAATTTCTCATTCAAATTGTCATTATCCCCGTCCTTTTCGAAGAAAAGCGGGGATATTGTTATACCCCACGTCCGCCCGGCCGGCCGGCCTGTCGTCCGTCCGTCTGTAATGTCACACCATTGCTCTTAGAACATTTAAGCTAGAATCCTAAAACTTTCACAGGTGATAGCCCTATAGATGAGGACTGGAGGAACGCGTTTGGAATTTTGATATGCACGGAAATATGCGATGGCGCTGGCGCGGGGATATGCGATTGTTCGCCATCGACTTGCTCTAGTTATAACATATTTTGTCGTTGTATCGAGTGTCAGTACAAAGAAGGATGACTCTATTATTTTTAGATAAATCACTAGGTAGCTGAATGGATTTGTTCAAATGTTAGGGCAAGAATGGTAAGGAATTAAGGTACCCCAACAACTTTTAGGGTAAATGCAGTTATGTCTGAGCAACTTGTAAACCCAGAGCAGACTCCACAGAACACTCACTTTTTCACAAAAGCTAGCTTGTCCTTTAGATTCAATGGTTGCGTGTACGTTTACGCCGCACACGATTTCAAATGTATCGATTCATTTAACAAACCTAATTGATTCCAGTTATTTTTCCGACTTTTGGTTATCTCCGAACTGTCAAATTTGCCTCTGACGTGTACACGAATAATATGAATCTTTCAATAAAGACATTTTATGAATTCTCATACTGGTGGAAGCATCATTTCATTTGAGGGCTAAATAAGGTGCTTCTTTGTCAATAATTGTAATTTCCTGTTACAAATCTGGCTGCGCGCTTTTGCATGCTTTCCAGTTCTTCCTGGCTACACCTTGGGGTCCTAAACCTAACTGCCTTACTCCAGGACTGGATGCAACAATCCTTTATTAGCTGTCCCTATGTCATCAATGTCTTGATGAATTCTCGTACTTGCTGAAGCATTATTTCATTTTAGGGCGAAATCGGTACGGCAGTGAACGATCTCGTTAATTGTATACCCGTAAAAGGCCAAAATTTGATAATAAAACATTCTATTCTATTCGTTTTCGGAAGCACGACTACTATGTCAACAGTCTCGGTAGTTCCGTTCAGCTGGGTTCGGTATAATTCCCGTATTTGATGTTTTCTGTCGTGTCAAAGGTGAGAACCGTCCACCTAAAATCCGTGTTTAGGTCAAACATGACTAATTATAGCATCTCGGAGCTTTTCTTATATACGAGGGATGTTCGAAATGAATTGCTTATTGTCCTCTAGCTCGATATCCACGTGGGGCACGATAAAAACCAATACATACCTGTATAGGGCTATTCAATATCTACACAATGGTATATAAATGTACATGTTAGACTAAGTATAAGACATAAAATTAGCCATTTGAATATACGCAGTCATTGACCACTGCAGTAAAAATGGTTGGTAGAAGCGTCGACAAAAAAGATGAAATACGGGCTTACATCAAAGCTCGCTCAAAACTTGGTTGTTCTTTGAAGAAGCTGCTGACTGAAATTTCTACTGCTTTTGGACCTTCTTGTGTGTCTTATGATACAGTTCGGCGGTGGAAAAAGAAATTTGAGTCTGGTGAAGAGTCCATCAAAAATGCACCGAAATCAGGTAGGCCAAAATCTGCATCTCGTAAAGATATCGTTTCCAAAATAAAGGAAATCACTGAAGGAGATGCCAGATTAACAGTTCGTGATATTGCACGAAAGGTAGGCATATCACTATCAACGGTTCACCTTATTTTGAAGAAGCATTTGAAAGTCAGAAAGATTTCTGCTAGATGGGTGCCACATCTGTTGACTGACGAGCAAAAGAGGCAACGGATTAAAGTGGCCAAAAAGCTGCTTCAAATGTTTCCAAAATATGACAAAAAGCAGTTTGCCAATGTCGTCACTGGTGATGAAACCTGGATCCATTATTTTGAGCCCGTCAGAAAGATTAGCAATAAGATCTGGACCACTAAACACAGCAAACGCCCAATAATTGCCAAACGTTCTTTGAGTACAAAGAAGGTTTTGTATGCAATCTTCTTCTCTGGTGAAGAAGTCGCAATAAAAGTGCCAGAGAAAAAGGGCAAAAGCATCACCGGAAAGTACTACAAAGACGTAGTACTGAAGAAACTGAAAAAGTGTTATCAGAAACGACGCCCTGCCACTGGTTTTAAACATGTCCGTCTTCTACATGACAATGCCCCAGCTCATACCTCCGCAATAGTTACGGCGTTTTTGAAGAAAGAAAAAGTAACTGCCTCACCCCCCGTATTCCCCAGACCTTGCCCCATGTGATTTCTTTTTGTTTCCGAAATTGAAAGCATTCCTTGCTGGGCGGAAATACCAGTCCCGACAGGCACTTGGATCTGCCATTCATCAGTACCTTATTACTGTGCCCAAATCAGCGTACCGTGACGCCTTCAAGAAGTGGATACATCGGCTGAAACTTTGCATTTCTAGCTACGAGGAGTACTTCGAGGGCATGAAATGAGTACTTTTGGGCTAACTTGAAATTTGAAGTCTCCAGATAGAAATAAGCAATTCATTTCGAACATCCCTCGTATATGAAGCATTTGGCAATGTCGCCGCGAACATATCTGAAATATAAGGTCTCGAGATCACTGGACAAGTTGATGTAGTGGATACTGTCACAGTCGTCAAAACCAACAAGCAAGATTGTGTATGGCAAAGACGTATAAAATTACGTATTACGTAAAATTACGTATATGTATTATTTACGTCCTTGTGTATGGGCACCATTTGCCTTTGTGTCAATATTTTAGTACTTATTTTATTGGTATCGGTATTGGTATTATATACAAACCTTTCGTTGGGATTTTAAATACTTATTAATTACCTTTTTTTTATATTTTCTTTGCTCGAAAAAAAAAATACAGTTAAAGTCAATCATATTACGAACTAGAATCACTGTCAAATTAGTAGCCTCATCACCGGTGTCTGAAGACGTACCCGACCAACCATACACATCTCCCTCTCACTTGCCGTATCCGCCCGTAGGAATAATAACACGTAAAAAACAGTGTCTGTAAAAAATAGACATCCTTTTCATGTCAGTAACTTAACATGGTTTGAGGCAGAGTAATAGAACACCTATAGAATGCTATATGCATAAGGTTATTGATCATAAAAAATCTCAGAGTGGGCTGAGTCCTGTGTAAAATTAACATGGGCTGAAACTCCACCTTTATTTTTACGGTGGAATATGCATGAAAAATAAAATTAATTGTGAGAATGTCTCTGCATATTTACTCGTATATTTGTGTGTGTATATATATATATATATATATATATATATATATATATATATATATATATATATATATATATATATATATATATATATATATATATATATATATACACACATATATATATATTTTTTTTTTTTTTTTTTTTTTTTTTTTGCATACACTGCCTGAATATTTTCACATTATGCATTATGTTTGTTAAAACATTTTCTTTTTCTTAATTTTCGTAAGAATAAATTACGCCGTCGGTAATAAGATACAAATGAATAAAACCTTCGAATCCCAATAACTCGGTAAGTGTTTGAGACATTTCAATGGGGTGTGGGAAGGTGTGTGTGTGTGTGTGTGTGTGTGTGTGTGTGTGTGTGTGTGTGTGATGGGGGCGGCAGTGTGGGCTTCACAATGTGCTCAGCAGTCTCATGTCGTTTATTTTAGCGTGTATACAACCAAAAGTGAAATCATGTGAATCGCCTGCTTTAAAAGATGAGTTACAAATGAGCAAAACCTTCATATATCAGTGATGTAAGTATCTCTTTTTAACTTTTTCTCTCTTTTTTTTTTCACAAATACACTCCTGCAAATGCACTCACATGCTAAGTGTCCAAGCAGTGACCTGAGAAAGAAAGAAAGAAAGAAAGAAAGAAGGAATATATATTATATATATATTCTTTCTTTCTTCTTTTTCTTTCTTTCTCACGTGGTTGATCCTCGTAAAGACTGATGAGCTTCAATATAACCAGTGACCCTTAGATAAAAAGATAAATTTATCTTAAAGGTGAAATATCTCCTAATTTCAGAAAATTTCAATTTAAAGATATTGTTGTGGCGACAATAATAATGAAAACCTCTTTACAAAATTTCTATTACTTCAAAAGTTATATGCGTTCAAAGTAGTATCAATCAGTCAATTAGATTTTTAACGTAGCCGGGCAACAGAGTCGGGGTTACGTAACTTGTGTTGCTATTTGAAGCTTAGTAAAAAAGAGCTATTTCACAATGCAGCGTTCTAAAATGTCACAGGTTCTTTTAAATTTTACTTGGAATTTAAATTTTATTTCAACGCCTTATTAGTTTATTTCCAAACTGCTAATTTTGATAGAATAGTAAATACTCTAAATCTATTGAGATTTTATATTTCAAGCTAGCATTTTTTTTATTTTATTGATGAAAACTAATATATTCAAATTAAAAAAAAAAAAAAAATAAATAAATAAAAATTAAAACAAATATTTAAAAAAAAGTGCAAGATACGGATCATTAAGTCCGAAAACAAAGCTATCAAGAAAAAACGTGTTGAAATTTACATTCCAAAAGGTTATAACAGAAATGGTATAAAATTTTGATGAAATAACTTCAGAAAAAGGAATAAAAATGTTTGTTAAAATTTTACTTCAATTTAATTTTTCAAAGTAAAATTTCATTTTAAAATTAAACTGATTATGAAAATGTATCAAGACCGCAACCCTACATATACTCGTAGTTATATAGTTCTCTCTGTATGGATTCTTTGAATATATATATATATATATATATATATATATATATATATATATATATATATATATATATATATATATATATATATATATATATATATATATATATATATATATATATATTAAAGTTTCTAGAACATTTTTAAAAGTACTCATAAGAATCAATGACGTCATTGGTTCCTCATGAATATGAATGTGATCCAAATCAGCAAAAAATTAAAATCTCAATAACTGTGTAAGTATTGGAATATTTCGATGGGATTTTCACGAATAGACTCGCCAGGTATATGTTTTTCTTTTTAGCATATGGACAACCAAACATGAAATCAGGGATAAAAGCCACTGGTGCAACGTCACTTTATAACGAATTTATTAGTTCTTTACACCATTTTAACCATAATTTAGTATAGCGGAAATGACATCATTTCTCCGCAGAAACGAAACCTGAAATCTAGGTCAACTAAACTGAAAAAAATATAGAAAACAGTTTATGAAGAAATAATGATAAAATGATAAAATACAAATATCTATTCAAATGTGGCTTTGTATACAATGTTTTTATGATTTCTATTCGTTCAAGGAACTATGACTCTGCGGGGCATATTTGACCAAACTTCTACTACTTTGCATATGTCCGTTCACAGCAAAAAAGTTCCAAAAATATAGTTCAGGATCCAGTCTACATGACTCAACTAATGTTGCATTAAGAAATGTTTTGTTTCGTTTAAAGTCTCCAATTCATATAATTTAGCACCATTTTTACTTGGTATTTGTCATTGAGACTGGTCTGTAACGGAAAAAATCTCTCTTGTTTGAGCATTAATATTGAATTATACAAATTTGGCGATGCGGTCGGGGATGGCCATGAATCTGAAATGTCTATTATTTACCGTGCATCACTGATAAAATTGTGAAAATAACATTTGAAGTTTGACATATTTGCGAAGACTCTGGCGCTGCAGACATTAATCTTTTATTAAATGACACAACTAAACCAATTTGCATTGATTTGGTAGCATGAAGGTAGCAAAATCTGGCACCGAAGTCCATTCTAAATGGGGTCACCCAAGTTCCAGTTCCGAGGAAATCCCTGTTTATAATGTTATGGATTTGCAGAGTTTCCATTATTTTGTTGAAAATTAATTCCAATAATATGTAGGAAGACAAATGACATTCGAAATCCGACAGAAAATCGACTTGACAGACGCAATGGAAGAACCTTCCTTTGCTGCCATTTCATCTGAGAACGAAAATTCCAATCTGGAATATAAAGTTGATGAAGTTGGCCAAAATGTTGACAACTTGTCAAAACAACAAGTCGACGAAAAACGTGTTGGAGAAAAGGAAAGGGATGAAAAAGATGATCATGGACAGAGCAATATTGAACTCCAGACAGGATATAAAATCCTGAAAGATCTGATGGCAGATTCCAATAAAAATGTCAACTGGCCTTTCATGGACCCCATTGATGTATCTGCACCACACTTGGTGGGTGACTACAATGAGAAAATTGAAAAGCCAATTTGGCTCAAATTCAGTAAGTCCTTTGAAATTTTTTTTTTTTTTTTTTTGCTCTCCGATACACCCTGTATAGGCAATATACTAATCAAACAACCGTGTCAAGCCTAGCTATATGTATTAAGCAGCAGCTTAAGCTTGATATTAAAAAACTTGTATGCACCAGTACACAACATTGCCTACAAGATTGCACGTGTGCCAAGCTAGGACTCCTCAGCCTACACATCCAAGCAGGCTGATCAGACCCTTCACAATCTATCCGAAGTTCAGATACCTTTAGGAATGCTCTGCAAAGACTGATCAAACTGTGGGAATGCACAGTTTAATCAGAGTCCATCACGTAAACATGCCTATATAATTTTGACCCTCTTAAACCCCACTTTTATAGAGTAAAACAGGTTTACAGGGGTATTATACATTATTTTTTCTTATATTGCTGAAAACATAGATTTCAGGTACTCATTGGAACCACCTCACTGAGGCTGTTCTAACAAATACCCACAATCTATGTTTTGGCAGAAATATGAAAAATATCAGAATTTTTTATCTGAAAATTTTCCATTTTTGTTTGTAAAATTTTCAATTTATTTGAATCAAGGCGTGTTTTCGTAATGCTTTGCTGGGTGCACGTGATCTTTAGGAAACGCTTTGCCCCCTGCTCATATTCTATGTTTCACTGCATGGAATCATATGTGAACACAGTTGTAACTTGTATATTGCCACATTAACCAATCATTAATTTTGTTTTAATTATAAATGTTCAAACCAGCCATTAGCATGATTAGTCCGAAACGCGGTAGATATTATTTGTGGGCCATAAAAATTTTAGTGAATGTTGATCTGATACTACTGAATGTGTCATCTAAGCAGGGTATACACTCAACACAAAACACTGTTCACAGCTCATCCAGCAGCTTTAGGCAAATCAGTATGTAGTAAATATGGACATTCAAATTTTAGGACAAGTATGGTAAGAAGATATAGTGGACACTTAGGATAAATATGGTATGGTAATATTTTTTTTTGTGCTCGAAAAAAGGTACATAGAAATACCAGAACACACTAAAACACCGGAACACACTAGTAATTACCGGAACACACTTTCATTTTCTATTTTATTTATTTATTTTTTAATAATAATACTGTTCCCTTTTATGACTTAATTGCTGTTTGTGTGTGTAGGATATTGTTTATAAGAAATTCGATCTAAGTATACAATTTTACCATTACCACTCTCTGATCACAGTCTCTGATATAATTCAGCTGATGACAAATGATGTACTAAAATTTAATTTGTTATTAACCGTATTTTTTCCAACAAAAAAAATTGACATTTCCTGTGCAAATTGGCTCCATTGAAAACGATAAACATGAAATGTCAAAACCGTTATCCAGGAAAATATTTCAAAACATCATCTATTGAAATCTTTACCCAGAGTGCTAAGGGTTAATATCAATGTATTGACTTGTAAATAAAATTCTCTGAAACTGATCAGACTGCAAATGCATGGCATGGAAAGCCAGTATACTGATATTAAATCTTGTCCTGCTAAATAAATTAAGATGTCACGCCCAATTCTAATTTTCAGCCAATCAGATAACTTGATCAGGATTGTTGCTATAAATTCACATACTTAATGGCAAACAGTGCAGATCCAGATCAGTTGGCTTCTGAAGAAGCCAACTGATCTGGATCTACACTGTTTGCAAAGGCAGGTTATATCCAGGTTCAGCAGGACAATGGTTAACAATTAAGACATAAAAGTGAACATTAATAATTCTAAAGTAATATATGAAAGTGTGTTCCGGTAATAACCAGTGTGTTTCGGTGTGTTCCGCTATTTCTATGAACGACTCCAAAAATGGGGTATGTAATTTGTTTTATTTTATATTATTATTATTTTTTTTTTTTTTTAATTTATGTAATATAAAAGTGAAGTTGGTGGTGCACTTGCCTGTGGTCTTGAGGTCAACACTAAGAGTGAACAAAACAACAAAATACAAAAATTTTCTCTAGGGCATAATTTTGAATGGGGGGAAATCAGACATGTTCTCAAACTGAGTGTTTTATGTGCATAACTTAATGTCTTTGTTTGCAAATATTAGGCCAAATGGTGGTAGGAAGGATACTGCAGGGCTCTCTGTGGAGCCTTGTCAATTATTAAACTGTGATACAGAATAATGTAAATAATGTAATAAAGTAAACTTGTAAGGTCTTTAATTGACTGTCTAATCAACTTAGCGCAAAACAGTAATTTGTATGAATGTACACTACAACCTCTTTATAACACAGTTCGTTATAACACGGTTTTGGATATAACACGGTTCAAACATGGATCCCAAAAATGTATAGATTATATTGAAAAATGACCATATATGGTCATTTTTCAATATAATCTATACATTTTTGTTTGGATATAACATGGTTGTTTAACTAACACGGTTTATGCTATGGACCCCAACAATAGTATTATAAAGAGGTTGTGGTGTACTTAGCGTTGAATAAAGACTGTGTTACTTAATGTTTTCAGTGAAGGAAAAATTTATGAAGCATGAGTATACATCTATCACTGAATTTGTGTCAGACTTTCGACTGATGTTGGAGAACTGTTACCGCTACAATGGTCCAGATCATTATGTATCGAAGAGAGGTCAGAAACTGGAGACAATGTTGGAACAGAAGTTGGCACTGCTGTCTAGGTAAAAACCATAACTCCAGATAAGAGGGGGTAACAGGAAAATATTTTTCTTATATCTCCATGAAACATATGTTAAATGAGGTATTTAATGAGAACCCATAACATATGTTTTCATGGAATAATAAGAAAAATTATGAGTACATGTACTTTTCAGATGAAATAAGTGCCTTATCTGGAGCTATGGGTAGAAATAAAAACATATTTAAAGCATACATTTAACCCTTGTCATGCTGAATAAATTAAGATGCCATGCCCACTTCTAATTTTCGGCCAATCAGATTACTTGATCCAGGTTGTTGATACAAATTCACATACTTAATGACAGTGTAGCTCCAGATCAGTTGGCTTCTTCTTTAGAAGCCAACTGATCTGGATCTACACTGGTTGCAAAGGCAGGGCATATCCAGTTTCAACAGGACCAGGGTTAAAACACCATTCAAAATTGTTGCTGATGACGTTCTCGGTTTTACTTGCTTTTTCAGAGAAAATCTTTAAGAAGATTGTCTGCTGCTGTTGTAATGATTCTAATGAAATATACTTATTTATTTTATTTGACCTACTCAGATTCAGGCACTGTATGAAAATTGGCAACCCCTTGCTCGATCTTCCACTTCAAACATATCAAATGCAAGAAATGAAATGCTATTTTAGTTAAGTCAGTGGAATAAATATGAGCAGCAAGCGTCTTTTCATTTCTGAACATCATTTTGATATGAAAGATTGTAAAAGGGAAACTGTTCACACATAGAATAAGTAAAATATCTTGAAGACTACGTGTTGTTTTTTTTTCAGTAAAAAGGGTGTCAAATATTTTAACCATTCATTCTGCTTTTATTTGAGTCGAGACATGTGAAAAGGTGTCTTCAGGGTAATGCAAACAGTAAAGATCCAGATCAGCCAGTGGAGATATAGGCAGTGTGGGGTAAGGCTGGCACGATTAATCGGATAATCGATTAATTGATAGATAAATTCCACAAAAATGACTATCATTACAGATTTGCTAATAATCGATCATTTGATTTCTGTGTCTGTTACTTTACCGTATTTACCCTTAGTATTCAGACACCTCAACTCCTTACCATACATAATCTAAAATTTGAACAAGTTCAATTTACTACCCATTGTTGTGTCTAAAAATAGCTGAATGAGTGGCAAACAGTGTAAACCCTGATGAGACGTCGTGTTTTGCGGCTTCTCATCTAGGTCTACACCGTTTGCTCAGGCCTGTCTGACAAAATAAATACAATAAAATATAACATATCAAAGGGTCATGCTCAAATAGGTATGATCAAATCTTCAGCGATTACTAATCGATTATCGATCACAATGGCAGAACTGATAATTGATTATCTTTTCAGCTCTGATTAGCCAGCCTTAGGGTGGGGAATCCACATGACCAAATGACTAGGTGCACAGAGTTTGTTACTATTTTAAGCTCCGCATCAGGTAGGATTTTTTTAGAATATCTCGATATATACCTGATGGAATTTGTTCAAATAAAGCACAGAGTATGCGGAAAGTCAAGCTCTTTCTGATGGTATAAGTGCTATTCTGCAATCTGGTCTGATTCTCGAGAACATATTCGAAGAATGTTTCTCATTAAAATTCGTGTACATTTTCCCGGTAGCCTAGATTGACAGCAAAAACATTCTTCAAATGTTCTTGAGAATTGAGTCCTCCGTGAAATCATCTGACCAGTAAATGACACCAAAATCTAACCAACCAAAATAGCTTGTACCAGTTAACGGGTAATGTTATTGTTTAGACAAACAATATTACCTATGTACTTTTTCATTGATAAATACAGGTACGAATGCAGTTTTCATTGACAAATACAGGTATCACAATATTGTTTGTCTAAGGATTTACGCATGGGCATGGTTATAGCCTTCTGATGAAGGAGTCATTTAGACCAGATCGCAGAATAGCATTTACATCAACAGAAAGAGCTTGATTTTCCGCATATGTGCTTTATTTGAACAAATTCCATTTGATATGAATAGAGATATTCTAAAAAATTCTACCTTATGCGGAGCTAAAATAATAACAAACTCCGTGTACTTAGTCATTTGGTCATGTGGATTCCCCACAGTGTATAGTCTGATCAGGAACTTTGCTATATTTTGTTGTGTCATAGGTCTAGATAAGAGTGGGTACCAGGTAAATAGTTTCTTATTACTCAATGAAAACATATGTTGTGGGTACTCATTAGAAGTGCCTCAGCAAGGCACTTCTAATGAGTACCCACAACATATGTTTTCGTCGAGAAATAAGAAAAATGTAGATACTTTTTGGTGAAAAAAAAAACAAAAAACGCCTTATCAAGAGCTATGTTGTGTTCTGCAGTACCCAGCTGGCCTCTATGGGTCAGTTTAGTGTGCGTCGGCTGCTGATCAGGAGGTCATGGGTAACATTTGATCCTCACCAAATATTTTCTACGGTCATTCTCTCCCTTCTGCTGATTCAAGAAGGGCAGTTGTCAGTTTCTGGCGAAAGAATGTGCACAATACTGGTTAACCGCTTAGAGGACTAAGCCTGCCCAGTAAACGTGTGGTTAGGTAAACTGACCGTGCTCGACATGATCCCATTGGGTTGACTGGGCCGTAAAACCTCAACACAAACAAATCCTCACCGGGTTTAGCAACATTGGAGATTGATCATGGAATATTTTCTAGAGTCATTCTCCGCCTTCCACTGATTTAAGGAGGGCAGTTGTCAGTTGCTGGCGAAAGAATGTGCTCAAGTACTGGTTAACCGTTTAGAGGACTCAGCTTGTCCAGGAAAGTGTGGTTAGGTAAACTGATCCTGCTCAACATGACACAAATAGGTTGACTGGGCCATAAAACCTCAACTCAATCAATCAACCTACAGTACCCAATGATTTTATAAGCGAATAGTTAAGGTCCTGGTCGGACTGCACAGATGTCCGTGTATGCCCGAAGGCGCATTTTCACATGGCGTGGCCCATTTGTTCTTCAAGTTCATATATTGTCATTCCCGCATAGCAACAGTTAAGGCGCTTTTTTGATCCGAAAAATTCTGATATCTTTCTTATTTCTCCATGAAAACATATCTAGTGGGTACTCATTAGAAGCGCCTCGTAGAGGTGTTTCTAATGAGTACCCACAACATATGTTTTCATGGAGAAATAAGAAAAATATTATGTGGATACCCCCTCTTATCTGTAGCTATGATTCCCGTGTGTTTTTTCAGAGAATTACGAGCCAAAACAAGCATTACGGCAACCTCTGGTCATTTTGAAGAAGACACCACTTCATCTGCCTTAGGTAAAACTGAAGTTTGTCATTATTTTACCTTTTCAACCCTGAGTTTATGAAGGACTCTTAGAAGAACTGTCTTTGATTTTGGACACATCCATTGTTACAAATAGGGGTGTCCAGTCTTTGCGAAAACTGCAGGACTGTCTGACAAAACAGGCAAATTTTCATTCTGTCCTGCAGAAAATTTCAGTTTGTCTGACAAATGTCCTGTAATTTCTGGCAAAAAAAGTAGTAATTTGATAACAGACAAGCCTCCTGTCCTGCAGAATTTTATTTTGTCCTGCCAAAAATTTCAGTCTGTCTGACAGCTGTCCTGCATCTGTTGGAAAGATTTCACGAAGACTGGGTGTCTGCCATAGATCAAGAACAGAATAGCAAACAGTGTAGGTCCTGATGAGACTGTTTGTTATGAGAAAGTGGGGGGTGGGAGGTATGTGGACTTTTGTATCCTCAGTATGTGACCTAATTTAACTCCAGATAAGAAAGTGGGGGTGGGGTTTTCAGCCAAAAGATACTGGGCCCAGTTGTTTAAAACTTAACAAAAATGTTAGCTAACATGACATTAAAATTTCTGTCTTGAAATATGGCAAGTACATTGACATTTGGTGCAGAAAAAATGTGAGTAGCTTTTGCATTGCAAAAGCTACATGTACTCCCATTTTTGCAGCAAAAATATCAATGTATCTGAAAATATCTTAGCTACAGCAGTTAACAAGTTTGTCATTAACAAGCTTGTTGAGCTAATAATGCTTTGGACAACTGGGCCCTGATGTTTTTCTTGTCTCCGCAAAAACATATCTTGTGGGTACTCATTCGAACTGCCTTGGTGAGGCATTAGAAGTGCCTTGGAGAGGCATTAGAAGTGCCTTGGTGAGGTATTAAAAGTGCCTTAGTGAGGCATTAGAAATGCTGAGGTGAAGCAATTCTAATGAATATGCAGAATTTATGGGTTTTTTTGTGGAGATATTAAGCAAAATATTTTTGGATATACCCTCTTATCTGAAGCTAGGACCTAAATAGGGAAAATGTCATCACTCAGTCAGTACAGGGCCAATTTTTGGAGTAAAAAAAACTTTTACAATGTGGTCTGGTGATGCTTGTCATGGCCATCTGTCTAATTTTTTCGGGTAAATAAATATGTCATCCTGATAAAAAAATGTATTATATACATAAAGTTGTTAACCCTTGTCCTGCTCAACCCGGATATACCCTGCCTTTGCAAACAGTGTAGATCCAGATCAGTTGGCCTTTTCTGAAGAAGCCAACTTTTTTTTTTTTTTTGTCTGGATCTGCACTGTTTGCCATTAAGTATGTGAATTTATGTCAACAACCTTGATCAAGTGATCTGATTGGCTGAAAATTAGAAGTGGTTGTGGCTTCCTAATTTATTTAGCAGGAGAAGGGTTAAGTACAGTCAAACTTCAGTGGCTCAAACCATGGAAATTTGTTTGAGATATGGGTAGTTTGAGTCACTAAGGGTTAATCATGATGCCAGATCAGGAAGAAAACGATAATTTAAGGTTTTTTTTTTTATCTTCTAGATAATATTGGTATGTTGAGTGTACTCATTAGAATCTCCTTACCGTGAGTACACACAACATACAATTTCATGATAAATTAAGAAAATTTCCTTAAATATTTGGTTTCTTGAGTTATCAAAAGAATTTGTAGGGTCTCAAAAGCGAGTTCGAATTAGCCATGTTAAATGAGCCATCGGTATTTCAGCTATTGAGGTTCCACTATAGTGTTCCAGTCTTTACCATAGCTCCAGATAAGAGGTGATGATTTTCTTGTTTGTCCACGAAGGTGTATATTAGAGGTACTTATTAGAAGCGCCTTGGCATGATTGTTTGTCAAAACATGTTATGAGCACTCATTTGAAATGCCAGGCTGAGGCTCTCCCCCATGTGACAACATATATTTTCCTGGACAAATAAGAAAATTATCAGTACTTTTTTGTGTAAAAAAAAATGCCTCATCAGGAGCTGTATTTTACAATATAGGCTTGCGAAGACGCCAGAAAACAATGCCTCGACATGATTCCACCTTGTTACTGAACCAGTTACGAGAAGAAGAACTACAGAGAGAACGAGAATATCGGCGACAGGTTCTCATGGATAGAAAAGCTGAAAAAGAGGCTCTTGCCTTGGAGGTGTTAGACTGGGAGGAAAAGGTTCTCTTTCAAGGAAGATATAAGCCACAGATGGAAGCCATGTGGGAGGTAGGAATTTAGAACCATTTGAGTCCCGCATGCGACAAGGTGTTTTGGGAGTATATGCCGACAAAGAAGACTCAGATCAGACTGTGCATCTGGGCAGTCTGATCAGGGTCTTCACTGTCCTCTTACAGATAATGTAGAACATGATGACAGACAGAAAAGTTCCTGTTCAGAATGTATGACTTTAACGGGTGTCCAGATCTTTATGTTTTGTATATGACCCAAAAACACATTTTCTCATCATGACATGGATCATTTGTCTTGATTTCGACTTCATCTGGCATGACTTGTATTAGACAGTTTAGAGTTCTACTGAACTATTCCAGTTAGAGGCGGTAACCGGTGTTCATTCATCTATTAATGAACATTTTGTTCTTCATTGCATCTTCTCTGAGACTGAGAGGGATTTTTTTGAAAATTGCCAAGGATGTTCTACTTAAGGTCTAAGCGAGTCTAAAGAAATATAGTTTCGGTGCATCAACCAATATGGCAGCCATGGCTGCATGTTGCATTTTCATTATCAAATCTTCTATGTGACAACTGGATCTATTGGATTTCTTAGAAACTTGCCAAGGATTTTCTCCTTGGGGGCTAGGTGTATCTAAGCAAAAAATCATTTCAGTCAGTTGACTAAAATTGCATTGATCAGGGTCTACACTGTTTGCCATTCTGTCAGTACTTTTCAACACATCAAAAGTTAGTCAAACAGACTTCGGAAAATTTTATGTGAATTATGGTGCTAAGCACAAATATATTTGGTATATGTATTTATAGTACATGTATAATTCTACATAAAAATGTACAAAAAAATCCTTACCTACCCAACCTATTTTTTTCTAGGATGTTATCCTAAGCACACATATTTTTTTATTTGGCCTTATGTATATTTTTCTTCTCTTCACAGTTACGGTAACTGTAAGGAGAAGAAAAATATACTTAATCCCTTCTTGTGTCAAGTACATTTAAATGTAGGGGAGATAATGGAGATTCACAGTTACCTCAGTTTGGTTTGTTTCTCTTCTTGTGTCAAGTACATTTAAATGTAGACAAGGGAACGGAGATTCAGTTACCTCAGTTTGGTTTGTTTCTCTTTTTGTGTCGAATACATTTAAATGTGGGGGAGGTAATGGAGATTCATAGTTACCTCTTGTTTGTTTCTCTTCTTGTGTCAAGTACATTTAAATGTAAGGGAGGTAATGGAGATTCACAGTTACCTCAGTTTAGTTTGTTTCTCTTCTTCTGTCAAGTACATTTAAATGTAGGGTAGGTAATGGAGATTCACATTTACCTCAGTTTGTTTCTCTTGTGTCAAGTACGTTTAAATGTAGGGGAGGTAATGGAGATTCACAGTTACCTCAGTTTGGTTTATTTCTCTATTTGTGTCAAGTACATATAAATGTAGGGGGAGGTAATGGAGATTCACAGTTACCTCAGTTTGGTTTGTTTCGCCATTTGTGTCAAGTACATATAAATGTAGGGGAGGTAATGGAGATTCACAGTTACTTCATACTGGTTTGTTTCTCTTGTGTCAAGTACATTAAAATGTAGGGGAGATAATGGAGATTCACAGTTACTTCATATTGGTTTTTTTTTTTTTTTTGTAACAAGTACATTTAAATATAGGGGCGGTAATGGAGATTCACAGTTACCTCAGTTTGGTTTGTTCCGCTATTTGTATCAAGTACCTTTAAATGTAGGGGAGGTAATGAAGATTATTTATTTGTCTTCTCTTCACAGTTACCACAGATTGGGTTGTTTCTCTTCCTGTGCCAAGTACCTTTGAATGTAGGAGAGATAATGCAGCTTGAACTAGAGCGATGCATCATGATGCCAAGAGAGAGTTCTACAATGCAACTGATAATGACATCATTGCTGAGTACACCATTCCAGAGACAAAAGTAAGTTTTGTTTCAATAATTACCATAGCTTCAGGTTAGAAGAGTTCAAGAAAAATATCAATACTTTTTGGGTCAATTCTTTACAGTCGAACCATAGTATACAAATGCCAAAATTGCCTTAAGGTAGTTGTCCATGTGATTATCATTGACCAATGTAATCAAAACGCAGGCTAGATGAAATCCAGATAACGGTTATTTATAGCTCTGCTATTCTTGTCGCTGTGACGTTGGAGTGGTGTTGATAGAGGGTTATCTGTACAACCTGGATTGGGACATTCGGGACAATGGCGAACAGTGTCGACCTAGATCAGATGCCACAGAATGCAGCATCTGACCAGGGTCTGCACTGTTTGCTTAAATTACAGGAAGTTAAGGTTTGAAGGAAACAGTCTTGTTGCCATTCAGGGCCATTTTCCCAGCCTACACTCAGAGACAATTGACTCAGCAGTTCTGTCAATGCTTTGATTTGTTCAGTAGTTACCATGGCTCCAGGATACGCGTAATATCAAAATAAATATTTTCTTATTTCTCCATATAAAAATATGCTATGGGTACTCATTAGAAGCATCTCACCAAGGCGCTTCTAATCAGTACCTACAATATATGCTTTAATGAAAAATGTCTTACTTTTTTTTGAATATTTATATCTGCAGATAAGACTACCGTGATAAATGTTCTCATTTCTCCATGACAACATATGTTGTGGGTACTCATTAGGAGTGCCTGACCGAGATACAAGTTTTTTGTGGAAAAACAAGAAAAAATATAGATACCCGTGTTTTCTGATGCATCTCTATAGCTCTTGATGCATCTCTATAGCTCTAGATAGGACAATCCAAATAAATTGTTATTTCTTCACAAAAACATGTTGTGGTATTCATTAAAAACACCTTGGCAAGGCACTTCTAATGAGTACCCACAACATATGTTTTTGTTGAGAAATAAGAAAAATATAAACGTTTTGGATCAAGCTTTATATAGAACTATGATATATGTGTATCTACATTGTCGGCTTTCTGTATTCTTGATCTCAGAATTGACAAGAAGACATTGATGCCATATAAGATATGGAATGATAAACTACGAACGAGAATGCAACAGTGGTACAAGATCTATGTAGACTCTGGCTTGGATGCTGAAAAGGTATTTATACTTGTATCATCAAACTGCATGTACATATTTCTTGTTAGTAGGTCTGAACCAGTATTCCCAGCCAAGATTTACTTAACCCATTTATGCCGAGTGAAATCTTCTACCTTAACTCTTCGGACAGGTCCATTTCCTGTTTAAGGGGTGTTTGGTTAGTTTTTATCATTATCATGTTTTGTAGAAATTTCTGAACTTCACGGAAACAGTATAGACACAGATCAGACGCCACGTTCTGCGGCGTCTGATCTGGGTCTACACTGTTTGCCAATGTCCCTTTTATGGCACGCTAGGCTTAAATGGGTTAAACTTTCTTTTAACCTTCAAACTCATTTCTTCTTTGGAAGGCTTTCCTGAATATCACAACCAGTATGAGGTAAGTGTGAATATGAGAAAAGCTTATGCACGGTCCTGGATAAGAAGGGAATCCAGGAATATTTGTTACTTCTCTATGAAAATATAAATTTTGGGTATTCATAATTAACACCTGGATGAGGTGCTTCTTAAGAGCATCCATGGCCAGGTTCAATAAAATTTTATTACATGGTTCTGTAATTGTAACATTTATGAAGCTTGAAAATGAGAAATAAGATTTGATACAGGCTGTATCGTATTGCATACACACCCCTCGGTGGCTCAGTTGGATGCGACGTCCGACTGGAGACCAGGAGGTCGCGGGTTCAACCCTGCCAAGGTCGGCAACATTCTTTCATGGAGATTGATCATAAAATATTTTCTACGGTCATTCTCTCCCTTGCGCTGATTCAAGATGGGCAGTTGTCAGTTTCTGGCGAAAGAATGTGCACAATACTGGTTAACCACTAAGAGGACTAAGCCTGCCCAGTAAATGTGTGGTTAGGTAAACTGACCGTGCTCGACATGACGCCACTAGGTTGACTGGGCTGTTAAACCTCAACACAAACAAATTGCATACACAGTAAACCCTGGATGACTCAAATGCTGAAGGCTGGTTTACCTTGGCTGATTCGAACTCGTATTTGAGTCCCTAGGAAATTCTTCCGATAGTTGAGTTCAAGTAAAGAAAAATTAAGGCTATTTTAGAGACATTATCCTGTTTTATCATGAAGTGAATGTTGAATGTCTCATTAGAATTGCCTCATTGAGTCAGTTCTAATGAGTACACTCAACATATCATTATTTTACAAAAGATTGAAAAGACATCCATAAATTATTCCTTTTGCCTCCCGAATTGGCACTGTGATTAACCCTCAGTGGCTCGAACTACTCATGTCTAGAACTAATTTTCATTTTTCCAAAGATGTTCGAGCCATTGAAGTTCGACTATAATGCACAAAGTGGAAAAAGGGTTCTAATGTAAAATGCGAATAGAGATGGTCTTGATAGGCTCGATATAAATGAAATATTCTTAAAAGGGCCGAAAAACGGGTTAACCCAAATGAAAAAAAAAAAAAAAAAAAAAAATCAAGAGATTTTCTTGTAATGTACATGTACCTGTATTGATGTATTTTATTTTCAGGCATATGTCAAGTTGGGATTTGAACCAGAGTTCTTTACCGTTGTGGGTAAGTTAAAAATTCCACAGATCTGCTCTAAAATATTTATGGTAGATGGCCTAATTCTCAGATGGAAAACAAAAATTTTGTTTATTATTTCAAATTTGATAAATTAACCCTTGTCATGCTGAACCCGGATATACCCTGCCTTTGCAAACAGTGTAGATCCAGGTCAGTTGGCTTCTGAAGAAGCCAACTGATCTGGATCTGCACTGTTCGCCATAAAGTATGGGAATTTATAGCAACAATCCAGATCAAGCAATCTGATTGGCTGAAAGTTAGAAGTGGGTGTGGCAACTTAATTTATTCAGCATGACAAGGGTTAAGATTTGAACAATATTTCATATAATTACATTGTATGCAGTTCCTTCTTCATTTCTTTGTATTGAAAGTTTTTGCTTTGCCGCCAAAAGCTATTTACACATATAATTATAATCATGATAATTGTTATACCCCCTGCATACAAAGAATGCCGAAGGGGTATATAGTTTTCGTCGGTTCTGTTTGTCTGTTCGCCTGTCCGTCCGTCCATCTGTCCGTCGGTGATTCCGTCTGTTAACTCTTTCTGTAACCAAGTTTTACTTCGAAGTTTTTTGATTACTTATAACTCAGCAGCCACTAATCAAAAACTTTTCATATTTGGTATAGGGATACCTGGGAGGGTTCTCGTCCATTCTACATCTATGAACCCCTGGGTCATGCCCCAGGGCAGGGCTAGAGGTCAAAATCTAGGACACCCCAATAAAGTAGTATATTGCAGTTTGTTTATACAAACAACCTCTTAATAAAGAAGGATGGGCATCGGATATGTTTATCAATTCAACATTCAGTGTAATAAGGTCAAGGTCATTGTGACCTCATTTTCATGCTTCAGTGATTGTGCCTTATATTTTGAAGCCTATTTCATGGATTAATGTCTCAATAAAGTAGTATGTTGCAGTTTGTTTATACAAACAACTTCTTAATAAAAAAAAAGAATGGGCATCAGACATTTTTATCACATCAACATTCAGTGTAATAAGGTCAAGGTCATTGTGACATTATTTTCATGCGCCAGCGATTTTGCCTTATATCTTGAGGATTATTTCATGGATTAATGTGATACGGAATATTGGTTCTGTGTGACACCACAACTGACAGCATAACAAATGTAGGCCACCTTGACCTATATTTCATGGTCCAGTAATTTTGCCTCATATCTTGAATGTTAGTTGATGTATGAACATCATTATTTGGGATTATGAATCAGTATGATCCAACAGTTGACCTGAAAGTAAATGTAGGTCACTGTGACCTATATTTGTTAGTCCAGTGATTTTATGTTACATATTGAAGACAATTTGATGTATTACTATCATATTTTGGGATTATGTGATATATATTTCATAGCCCTGTGATTTTGTCATATATCTCCCACTATTTGATACCTAAATGTAATATTTACATATAATGACACAGTGTGACCCAAACTTCCACTTCAAAGTAAATATAAATTAGGATGACCTATATTTCATAGTCTAGTGATTTTGCTTAATATCTTTTAGATTATTTAATGGATTAACATCATAGTTGGTATAATGGATTAGTGTGACCATCAGATTAACTTCTCAAGTATATGTAGGTCAGTGACCTATATTTTATGGCCCAGCAATTTTGCTTCATGCCTTGAAGACCATTTACTCCAGAAAAGTTGTACTTGGGATAATAGATCAGTGTCAGTCAGAGACTGACATTATAAACTACATTTTGCCTTATATCATTGTCATTACCGGTAACTTTAAAATATTTCATAATTAAGAAATGGCACCTGCCGGGGGTATTTGTGACCCTCTGGGCTCTAGTTTAATGATGAAATACTAGAAAAAGTTTTACACATATACCTATGTCTGTCACAAAAATACAACTGAAATTGTCTGTCGCTAATATACAATAAAACATGGTCTGTCGCTAAAATACAATAAAATCTGTCTGTCACTAAAATACAAGAAACCTGTCTGTCGCTAAAATACAATAAAACCTGTCTGTCACTAAAATACAATAAAACCTGTCTGTTGCTAAAATACAATAAAACCTGTCTGTCACTAAAATACAATAAAACCTGTCTGTCGCTAAAATACAATAAAACCTGTCTGTCACTAAAATACAATAAAACCTGTCTGTCACTAAAATACAATAAAACCTGTCTGTCACTAAAATACAATAAAACCTGTCTGTCACTAAAATGCAATAAAACCTGTCTGTCGCTAAAATACAATAAAACCTGTCTGTCACTAAAATACAATAGAAATTGTCTGTCACTAAAATACAATAAAACCTGTCTGTCACTAAAATACAATACATGTAAAACCTAAACTAATGGTTGTCTGTGATCAGTTGTCATCCTTAGTAGATGTTCATTTCTCACATTCCACTGACTTGTGGGGCCCTCAGGCACAGAAACTGCCTTTCTGCTAAATAATTTTCAAATCATTTTAAAAGATCACCTGAAAGTTTAAAGAATTTAAGTACACTAAAGACCTTTTGTTTTCAGAAAGTTACTTGTCAAAGGTTTTTGATATATCACAAGGTGTGAACAACTAGGATACATATATTTTTTCCAGGAGAGATTCCTTTATGTATATCAATCAGCTGTCCATTCACATTCCTGTTTTCCTCTGTTTCTTTCTTTCTTAAAATCACAAACTTGTTTCCTTGTACAAAGAAGTATTAAGTGGCTCACAGATCTTTAGGAAAATATGCTGTAATTTTTAAGAACATGTACAGGGATCTTTGATTCCTGTGAAACAGCATATAAAAAAAAAATACATTTTATTTTCTTGCAAGCAGTGAAATCAATGTATATCTGAAATGAATAAAAATGATATTTTCACAAGTGAAAGAATATATTTTCACTAGTGAAAAATCACAAATCAATGTTATTTTCACTATTTATTTTGGATTACTTCGGTTGTCTTCATTGTTTCACTAAGAGATGCCGATCCCACTTTTTTTTTCTTTTTTTTTTTTTCTTTTTTTTTTTTTAACTCTTCTAACTTCTCTGTTTCTGGAACATTTTGGTAACAAAATTATTTTAATTTGCCAAATCTTTTTGTTTTTGTCTCTGTAGCGCTTCACATGTCAAGCATTGAACATCTACGCCGTGACATTCATATTTTGTTTGGTGACGTTAGTTATGGCGTCAGAAGTATGCATTGGTGTGTAAACAATAAAATAAAAAGAAAATTTACTCTTTTTTTAATGAAAACCATAAACAGTTTCATCTTGTGTAAAGAAAATTTTAAAATTTTCACTTATGCTTCACATTTGTGAAAATACACTGGTTGAAAATACAACATTCACAGCAAAAGAGTAAATATCCTCTACATATCAAGGTGTAACACATCGTCAGAAAAACCTTGCACCAGTTTTAGTAACACTCTTGTCTATGTATGTTGCATCCCAGGATGACTCAGACAGAAGAATGTAGCTTCCAGCCAGTATCACCTATGTATGTTCAACACCATTATATATGAGCCAGTGTACACCAAAACCTACAATAAGACCTGTGTGACCAGTAAAGATCAGCATGTACATCCACCCAGTGTTGCAAGGGTTGTTATTTATCCCTCTTTGGATAACCCGTAGTCTGTAGAAGGCACATGCGATCAGCAAAGACTCTGATCAGACTGCATGGAAGTGCAGGCTGATCTGAGTCTTTGCTGGTCGCACAAGCCTTGTTGTAGATTTTGTCGTGAGCTGGCTCATATAAAACCTGTGGTGAAGTAACGCAGAAGAAAAACAAAAATTGCCTTCCTTGTAAAATAATGGCAGAAAATCTACCAAGCCCATTCAGTCTCCTTTAAAAAACATATGTTGGTTTTTGTCTCATAGGTCAGAAGAATCCAATGGAGAGGAAGAGATTTCATGAAGTCAGTTTTTATCGTAGAGTTTGGATTGTGAAAGGATTGTGTGATTACTGCATGGTATGTAAAATATTTCTTCCTTTTTTTTTTTATTTTTTTTTTTTTAGAGGATTTATTGTAGTCTTTTAACCCTGTAGACTGGTACAACTACCTATGCAAACAGTGTAGATCCAGATGAGATGGCTCATAATGAGCCATCTCATCTGGATCTACACTGTTTGCATAGGTCTGTTAATGATTTTGAGTAAAAAACTCTATTGCCAATAATGGACCTGACCAAACACAAAGATGGACGAGTCCACTTCAGAAACTACTAAGGGATGAAGGGGATGAGGAGGAGTATTTGGTGATAATTCTGGGATATTAATTCTTATTTCTCCATAAAAAATGTTGTCTTCAGTTAGTCATTAGAAGTGTCTGGATGAGGCACTTCAGACGAGTACCCGGCGCAAATGACCCTCATGGGTTGATGCGTCGTTAACCTGAACTCATCATCAAACGAGTACCCACAACATGTTTTTTTTTATGGTGAAATTGAGACAGTTATCCCAGAATTATCATCAAATATTCCTTCTTTACAAGTTCTCGGTTCTTTCTTTCTTTCATCATATTATCCCAAAATTATCATCAATTGTCATTAACAAGTTTTCTTTCTTTTATCCTTTCTTCTTTTCTTTCTCAATCCTACTACCTTTCATTTATTTTTGATACATTTGGCAGTTTTGTGCAGATTCATCATCAAATGCTCCTAATCGGTGTAAAATTCCCTCAAAATTTACTCGCCTTTATGGTCTAAATTTTTCATTTAGATGCTAAAAATGGAGAAAAAGTGAAGAAAGTTCTGAAAATCTCACTCGTCCTGCCTTAAAATTTACTTGCAAATGTGAGCAGGCGAGTGGAATTTTACACCCCTGTCCTTGGTAACAAGTTCTGTGTTCTGAAACATACATTGAAATGTTCCTGCAATAATGCTTATCTACTTGCCCAGCAGAGTATTATGTTTGTCTTTGTACCTTAGTGTTTCAGAACTACAGGAAAACCTGTTTCCTCTGTGATATTGCAGAATTGCAGAATTGTCCGGTCTAATATTTTTTTATAGTGAGTAGTAGATGTATAATGGAGTAGATTGTTTTGTCTAACAGCTGTTTTGTGAACTTTTATGTATGTTTCAAGTAGTAAACTTTAAAATTCATGTAAATTCTAGAGGCTGGCATTCCATACCAGTGCTCCAGCTGGCCCTATACAGAGGGGTGGGCTGCCCCTCTTGCCTGCTGTTTTTGCCCCTTTGCCCTTTTTAAGCTGCCATCTGCCTTATATTAACTCCAGACTTAAAACCCTGCATTTATGTGAAAATTTCTTGAAAATTGGACCAAAATTAAAACAAATTTATCAATGTTTAAAGGTCAGTTTTGTGTGTATTCTATTTTTGAGGCATTTATTGTGGAGTGAGATTATATTTTGTAACATGTCTTGATACTAAGCACATCTCCTGACACCTGGTACCCGCATTCTTGTATGACCATGTAAAAAAGGCCCTCCCTGGCAATCCTCTGCCCTCAAATCCTAGCTGGTGCACTGTTTCATACCCTTAAGCTCAGCATTGCCTGTTATCATTGGAACTCAGCTGAGTTGAACATGAAAAAAGTTTAAAACCTCGGGGCCTGTTCTTATCTAGAGCTATGATAAAATAAAAACGAATCACAGAATGAGATTTCCAACAGTTTGGCATTCTGACAAGTTAGACTAAAATCAGCCTGTGCATCAGTCCTTTTAGCTTAGAGCAGGCTTTCAAGTGGACCCTACTTTTCCTACTATTCCTACTTTTCCCTACTTTTTTTTGTGTTCCTACTTTTCCCTACTTTTTTCTGAAAATGCCCTACTATCCCTACTTTTTAGTCCAAAAATGTTTGAAGTGACCAAAAATTGTAATTTTTTTCCTCGCTCGCTCGAAGTTTGTAAAAATTGGATCAACTTAATCTGAGCAGTCACGATGCAAAAGTTTATGAAATATTTTTACTTCAGTTGTAACTCCTTTTTTGGAACATTTATTTTGGTATTTCCATACCATGGTGGTATAGTGTTATTGTTCAAAGAAAACTGTTTTCTTATTTTATCTTTTTCAAAGTCTGAAAACACTCAGAACATCCCTACTATCCCTACTTTTCATGATTTAAATTCCTTCTTTTGCCCTACTTTTTCAAAATTTTGAGCCCTACTTTATCCCTATTTTTTCACTGGAGGGCACTTGAAAGCCTGCTTAGAGGCTTAGTTTATTTTTCTAAGGGTAGCATACAATAGAAAGATGGTTCAGGCAACCATCAATGGCTCAGATCAGACTGCGCGCATGCGCAGGCTGATCTGAGCCTTTGCTGATCGCACATGTCATTTTGTTGGAATTCTCCTGTGATGGCTCAATTGTTTTTTGCTTGGTTGGATGTGAATCTTTTATATCATTTATGTTTTTCTGATACTATAAATTCTCCCAAACAGCAAACCCAGGATTATCTTAGAGAGACGGTAGAAATTCAACCCTTTCAAGACCAGAGAGAGTATATGTTAGGTACCGATGCTGATGGTTGGCGATATCTACATTTCCCACAGTTCTGCGGAGCTGATGTCAGAATCTACAAACAAGCACCGATCAAATATCCAAAAATAGAAATAAAACCAGATCCATTTGATAACAAAAGAAAGGTTAGCGTGCAGTTTTAATTAACTACAGTGGATTCTTGTTATCTCGACCTCACTTATCTCGAATAACCGCTTATCTCGAACTGAAAATCTGGTCCCTGTTTAAAAAAAAGAGATCTAACACCAGGTAACAAAATATTGTGGAAAAGAAGAGAAATTGCTCCTTAGGAGCAATTTCTCCTCTTCTCCGCAATATTTTCAATATTCATCTAATTTCAGGAGTCAAATTACATATTCATTTGTGAAGTGTGGTTGTTCAATTTAATTTTTCCTCAATTCTACAAATCTGATATGTTGAGGTACGGATATCTCGAAGTATTCCAGATAGTCCATTGGACTTTGAGATAACGAGAGTCGACTGTATTTTGTAATTGTTCTGTTTTGTATTGACTTCAGTATGCTCTTTGGAAATATGTGTGTGCAGATATTTTTTTACGCTAATCAAGCGAAAAGGCTTTCAATATTCATACATGAAATGATTGATTCAGATCATCTTGCCATCAGTACAGTCTGATCAGAGTTTTTACCCTCCGTTGATGAATTCAACAGTATTCTATGATTCTGTAAGCAGACTGGGAAGGCCATATTAAGATTGCATGAATAAACTGGTAGATGTGGGGTTTCCCTGTGAAGACAGTATTTTGCATGGTGCACCTCGCATGATCTTTTTTGACACAAGAAAATAGCTTGCTTTGCTCGACCGAAAAATGACTCATTCTCCAAATAAGCTCATTTCTTGGACCATAACATGTTTTTCTCATTTAAAAAAAAAACAACAACAAAAAAACAAAAAAAACAATTAAAATGTGTTCATTAAACTCATCTTTTAGACTTTAACCCTGAGAGCGCTAATTGCAACTTAGCAGACATTTTGATAATTTTTTTTTTATTATTTTTTTTCAAAGAAAATAAAGCTTGACATTCCATGTAAATTGTGTACCTAGCAGAAGGTTCTTATGAAATTCGAAAGCTTATTTTTTCTAAAAAAGTAAAATAAAAACAAAATTAGAGTGTCATCTGCTACAAGTTTGCTTTAATAGTGCTTTAGGGTTGATAGTAAAGTAATGAAAATACACTGACACCTCTTTATAAGACAGTATGTTATAAGACGGTTTCAAATATAAGACGGTTTAAAGATGGACCCCAAAATTGTTCTGTCAAAAACAAAAAATTATTGAATATACACAAAAATGAACATTTATTTCCATTTTTCTATATAATCCATACAGTTTTATATAATCTAAACAAAAATATATAGACTATATAGAAAAATGACCAGTTTTGATAATTTTTCTATATAATCTATACATTTTTGTTTGGATACAACGCGGTTGTTTAGATAACACGGTTTTTGCTTTGGATCCCAGGAATAGTTTTATGAAAAGGTTTTGGTGTATAAGTCTTGTGATGGAGAAAAAAGAAATATATTCATCCCAGTTGTTCAAAGCTAATGACATCGTTAGTTATTGATTCGTTAAAATTTACATCGAGTGATATGCAGATATGCTGAAATTTTTTGCTGAAAAAAATGTGAGTAGCTTTAGCTACTCACATTTTTTCAGCAAAAAATATCAGAATATTATATATTGAATCCACTAAAACAGTTAACAAAATGACCCTTAATGAGCTTGTTAAGCTAACAAAGCTTTGAACAACTGGGCCCAGAATACTTAGCTTCCCTAAATGGTTGCAATGCGCATAATACTACAAGCTGTTCAGAATGATCAGTGTCTTCACTGTCCACTAAAAGAAACATTGGATGCTGCAGAATATATCGGCATCAGCATAGCAACAGATAAGGCGCTTTTTCATCTGAAAAATGCCGATATTTTTTATTTCTAAATGAAAACATATGTTGTGGGTACTCATTAGAAGCGCCTTGCCGAGGCGCTTCTAATAAGTACCCACAACATATGTTTTCATTGAGAAATAAGAAAAATATTTTGTGGATACCCCTCTTATCTGTAGCTATGCATCAGCCCAGAGTCTGATCAAGTCATGCATCTTCAATGTTTGATCCGGGTTTTTGCTTTTCCTGGCTATGTAACGTTTGCTGGTCTCAGGGGCTCAGTTCGATGCGCATCCGACTGGTGATCAGGAGGTTGCAGGTTCAAACCCCGCCGGGTTCATTCTTTCATGGAGATTGTTCCTGACATAATTTCTGCTGTCATTGCCTCCCTTCAGCTGATTCGAGAAGGGCATTGTCAGTTTCTGGTGAAAGAATGTGCACAAAATTGGTTAACCGCTTAGAGGACTAAGCCTGCCCAGTAAAAGTCTGGTTAGGTAAACCTGACCATGCTTCACATGACCCTATTTGGTTTACTGGGCCATAAAACCTCAACACAAACAAACAATACGTAAATTATTTTTCAGGCAAAAAGTATTGATATTTTCATAGCTCCAGACAAGGTGCTTTTTTTGCCAAAAAGTTTTGATTGTTTTCTTATTTCTCCATGAAAACATATGTTGTGGATACTCATTAGAAGCGCCTCGGTGAGGCGCTTCTAATGAGTACCCACAACATATGTTTTCACGGAGAAATAAGAAATATATCAATACTTTTGGATTGAAAAAAAGCATCCTATCAAGAGCTGTGATTACGGATTTTTTTTTTTTTTCAGTTTCCACTAAGATACAAACCTCCACCAATTAAAAAACAGAAAGTTGTAAAGAAAAAGAAGAAAATGAAGAAGAAAAAGACACCACCGGTCTCACCTGTTACAGTCAGACAAAGACCTGCAGGATTAAGACAGGTAAAGGAAATAAGAGCTGTCGCGGGACGGAGTGGCTCACCTGAATCACGCTTTGCATCTAAAAATTATAACCAAAAACTTTAACATATTTTTTTTTCTAAGTCCGTGACCTTGACCTCAAGGTCACTCATGTGGGTCAGGATGGTACAGATTAAAACTTCAGACCAGTATCTAACATCAGGGAAAGTATGAACTACTTCCATCCAGGGGTTCAGCTGATACTGACTTTTAAAAACTTTAACATAATTTATTTTCTGAGTCCTTGACCTTGACCTCAAGGTCACTCATGTGGGTCTGGATGGAATAGCATAAAACTTCAGACAAGTATCTAACATCAGGGAAAGTATGAACTACTTCCATCCAGGGGTTCAGCTGATACTGACTTTTTAAAACTTTAACAAAAAAACTTCCAACGCCGATGCCATGGTGACTGCTAATGGTCTACCTGTACTTTTGTACAGGAAAGCAAAAAGTAGAACCACATTGTAGAATGATTGTTACTCTAACGGTGAAACCATTGGTAACAGTTTAAATGGAGGATGTCATTGTTATCTTTTCTACGGTCGTTCTCTCCCTTCCACTGATTCAAGAAGGGCAGTTGTCAATTTTGGGCGAAAGAATGTGCACAATACTGGTTAACTGCTTAGAGGACTAAGCCTGTCCAGTAAACATATGGTTAGGTAAACTGACCGCGCTTGACATGACCCCATTGGGTTAACTGGGCCGTAAAAACCTCAACACAAATCATTGTTATCTTCATGAAGTTTCCAAACAAAATATTGAAGATTCATAGTTCCAGATTATTCTCTTTTTGTGATCAAAACTTAGGCCAAATAAAATTATATGTGTGTTTCAGGTTACAATTTTAAAATGGGAATGATAGGTTGAGAAAAATGTTTATTTTGTTAGAAGTTTTTATATGGGGTTAATAGGAAAACAATATGGCCAAACAGGGAAATCCCCACAAAATCATTAAAAAACTATTGGGTTGGTGGTGAATAATTAGGCACAGTCGGGTAACCTGAAACGCGCTTTTTTTTTTTTTAGGCCTTATGGATATTTTTCTTAATTCTGTATGAAAACATGCTGTGGGTACAAGTACCCACTGCTGTGGGTACAAGTACCCACAACATATGTTTCCACGCAGAAATTTAATGACCTGATTTTGTGTGCTGGACACTCAAATATCCCCCCACTGAGCACACATCTACTATCGCCACTGTCTAATCAAAGCATTGGCAGACTTCGAACAATAGAGCATATGATTTTATGGAGAAATTAGACAACTCAATATTTTAGGTTGAAAAAATAGTCTTATCTGAAGCCCTCAACATAATTCCAGATAAGGTTCTTTCTTTTTTCAGCCAAACAATAAAGGGCCCAGTTTTCAAAACCTGATGTTATAATTTCTGTCTTGAAATATGGCAAATACATTGATTCTTTTTGCCGAAAAAAGTGAGTAGCTTTTGTATTGCAAAAGCTACCCACATTTTTGCAGTAAAAATATCAATGTACATGTATTTGAAAATATCGTAGCTACAACAGTTAAAGAGTTTGTCATTAACGAGCTCCTTAAGCTAACGATGCTTTGAACAGCTGGGCCCTGATATTCTTCTTAATCCATATATCGAGGGTTGAGCGCAAGACTATCGTAAGTCAGATGATTGTTTTTCCCCAAACCTAATCTCCTCACCATGAAGGCGTTATGAAGATTACAACATTTCTTTCTGTAAACAATGAAAATTTAGGTGCCATTGCTCGTATGAGCAATGGCACCTAAATTTGCATTGTTTACAAAGGGGTCCAAGTTGCCCCTAAACAAGGGTTTCAAAAATACGTTTGAGTTACCATAGTCTTGCGCTCAACCCTCGATATATGTTTTCATGAAGAGAAGAAAAACAGTTTTGGATACCTGCTCCTACCCGGAGCAATGCCTCACTTGTGAATTTTCTTTCACTGTTATTTTTTGCTCTTTTTTTCAGACACCAAAGACTGTGGTTCCTCTCCAGATAATTGATTCATCAACATCATCAACATCTTCCACTGATGATGAGGAGGACTTGGAGGAGGATATTCAGGATGAATTAGTGGATAATGGTGCTGATACTAATGATGACACAAATGAGGCCACTGATGTCACTAATGATGAAAGAGATGAAAAGGAAGAAAGTGAAACTGATCCAGCAGTGAGTGATGATGAGAAAAAGAGTGCAGATGGGCATAGTACTGGTAGTGATGCAACAATTCCATACTGTGATAATAGCTGTTCAGACAGTGTCTCTAGCTCTAGGTCTTGTTCAAGAGCTTCTAGTCCATGTTTTACTCAAGACAGTGTGAGTCAGGACAGTAGATTTGACTCTTCTAGGGAAAATAGTGGAAGTCCTATGATTGATGGACGGACACTTAGAAAGTTCAGAAAGGGTTCACGATTAAAAGTGCTTCCAAATTCTAGAGCAGCAAGAAATTTAAATAGTTTCCTGTTCATGGAAGATTCTAACTCCAGATCGAGTGATTGTGGAGATTATAGTAATTCAGGGATGCCCGTTTTCAAAGGTAAATTAAACTTGAAAGACATTCTTCTTGAAGAAAATGGAAATTCATCTTCAAGTGGTATAGGTGATAATAGTAATAGCTGTGATATGAAAGACTTATTTAAAAACAGTTCAGTGGATGCTGAAAAAATAGATAGTGCCATAAATGAAAATCAACAAAGCAAATCTATAGGTGATACAAGACTCATGGAAGACATGGAGACTAAAAATATTGATAAAAATGATAAAAGTACTTGTTGGTCTAACACAGAACAAATGAAATCAGAAGTAACACCTGAAGATGTTTCAGATAGTCAAGAAAATTTAGAATCCATCAGATTGGTATCAGAAAATGATAACCAAAATGTGTATAAACCTGACACTTTGAATAATTGTCAGAGCAAAGAAGCTACTGAAACTTGTAATGGGTCTCACGATCCAGTTTCATTGAAAAATTCAAATGGCTTTGTAAACATAACTGAAAGTATGAGATTAGAAAGATATAAAATTGGTGAGTCTGCTGGGGAGGAGCTTAATAATGGTATTCTGAATAAGGATAGTAACATAGGGAAAGATACATGTACAAGACTGCATTTGAGGACAGTTTCAGACTTTGAAAGTATGCATAATGATAGTGAGGATGTAAACTATAAGGAAGAAGACATGGAAACTGATGATAAAGTAGTTATTAAAGAGGTGCTACCTGGTTTGGCAGAAAATAACCTTTCAGTTAAAGTAAAAACTGAAATAGAGACAGAAAATTATACTGAAATGAAAACTGAACTTGAAGAAGAACAAAGAAATCTGGATATAGGGGTAGATTTGGCTAACCAGGTGGATTCTGTTTCAAAAAGTGATGTCTGTACTTCAGTAAAACAAGAACCTATTGAAACTTGTGCTGAGAGTGTTTGTGTTAAAACTGAGAAAGATACAGACTCTTATAATACAGAAATCAAAGATAGTACTCCTGATCAAAATGTAGGTGATAGAGAAAAGGAAACAATGGATAATGAAAATGTTAAGACTGAGAATAAAGATGAAATGGAGGAAGGAAAAGGTATAAAAGCTGAGGCAAAAGAAGACGAAGATGAAGAGGAAGAAGAATTGGTAAGGGTAAACATTGTCTTTAGTCTAAAGTCACTGTATCTTGTTAATTTAGTCCGTTTTAAAACTGTCGCTAATGTATTGAATTGCTATTACTGCCTGATGTTGTTGGTGTGTGAAATGGTCTGGACTTCCTAAGGCAGAGTGTTTTGTTATAACCCTGGGATAATTTTCTCCAATTTTCCAGAAAAAATATATATTGTGGGTATTTATTAGAAGTGCCTTGCAGAGGTGGCTCTAATGGATACCCACAACATATATTTTTATGGAGAAATAAGAAAAAGTATTCATCCAATACGCCTTCTTAACAAGTCCTATGCAAGATACAATGTAATTTCTGCAAGTTTCTGGGAATATTCCACTGTACCATTTGGATATTCCTGTCCAACTGCTCCTAACAGTGTTGTAGTCCATTCTGTGGGAAAAGGTAATGTTTTTGTGTCCAGGCATTGCTAATACTGACTACCAAACATATTTCATATCTCTGCATAGCTCTGTATAAGACACATTTTCAAATGAAAAGTTTAATTTTCTTATTTCTCCACACAAACATGTTGTGGGTACTCATTAGAAGTGCCTCACTGAGGCACTTCTAATGAGTACCCACAACATATGTTTTCTTGCAGAAAAAAGAAAAATATTATCTAGATAGCCCCTCTTACCTGAAACTGGCTCTTGATTGCTTTATTTCAGTCAAAAATTGTTAATATCTCTCTTATATCTGCATGAAAACATTAGTAATGGGTTCTCAATTAGGCCAAATAAAGTTATGTGTGTTTCAGGTTACATGAAATCTTAAAATAGGGACGGTAGATTGAGATATATTTTTATTTTGTTAAAGTTTTTTATGTGGGGTTAATAGGAAAACACTATGGCTGGATAGGGAAATTCTCCCGAAAATCATTAAGAAAAACCTTTAGGATCAGTGGTGAAAAATTAGGCACAGTTTGGAAACCTGAACCGCACACTTTTGTATTTTAGGCCTTAGAAGCCTCTTGCCGAGGTGTATCTAGTGAGTAATCACAGCACGTTTTTGTATAGAAAAAGACAGCTCCAGATAAAAGGGGGTATCCACATATTTTAATGCCTCTCAAAAATGTTGTACTATATGAAGTGCCTCACTGAGGCCTTTGTAAGAGCCCTCAATGTAAGTTTTTATGGAGAAATAAGATAAATATCAGTACTTATTTGATGGAATAAAAGGTAACATATGGAACTTTGCAAAACTGCATACATGTATCTGGATACCCCTGTTATCTAGATCTTTGATATTTGAGTCGGGGCACAGCATTTCCTTCAAGATTGCGACTGATCTGGATCTACACTGTTTGCAAAGGCAGGGTATATCTGAGATCATCAGGACCAGGGTTAAATGAATTTTTAAGTGTAACCATAGCTCCAGTTATATATACAAGTAACATATATAACATATAAGAAGATCAGGGGTCATCCAGGGCTTCCATTAACTTCCAGACTCAGGAAGTCCCAGACTTCCTACCCCTCAAATTTGGAAGTCCCACAGAAAATCTAGGAAGTCCCACTTTTTTTCCGTGCTGCGGCGGTCTGCCCTTTCTTTAGTAGAACACAGGTTCTTATTTCAGTGTCACACAGTATCATCATGATATACGCTTCTCTTAGATGTGTTTTAAAAATGTCCTTATCGCTTATTAAAATTCGATCGCATCTTTTTGGAAAGCCTGTACTTGTATGTCGGACCTTAGAGAAAGCATCAACATTGGTACAACTTCGCATTCGTTTCAAAGCCCAGAGAAAGAAAAAAGAAAAGAAAATACATGAGAGAAAACACCCAAAACATGTTTTCTTAAAAATAAACTATGCTAAAATTATTTTGCAGAAATGTATTTAATGAAATATTTGTTCGGATTGAAGCTGATCAACACGAGCGAACGAATTGCTTACTTCACAAAAATTGCGGGAAAACGGCGCCGACTCGTGCAACAACAAACAAATTAAAGGCAGCTCTCAATGAAATACCAACAGCAAAACGTTCGTTCGCGGAGAAAAGCAAGCAAAACCATCGCAAATCGCCTATATTTAGACTTACTTTGCGTCTTTTCCGCGCTGGTAAACAGCGCAACCGGAACAAGGCTACGCATTTAGAAACGGGTTTTCCGAAAATTTTGACGAAAAATATGTTTTCTTTTCATTTAAAAAAAATTGCTTTTGTTGTCATGACAAACGTAAGCTTCTAAATTCGAATAGATTTCAATTTGCGTTCTGTGCATAATTGTTATTTATTTATAGAATTTCACTCGGCAATTCCCGGAAGTGTTGCAGACGACACACGTTCTTAGCAAAATAATAATTAGCAAAATAATAATTTAAGGTTTTAAGACGTGACTATTAAAAAATAATAATGACTTCATATAATTTCAACGAATATTTTCGGGGTCGCAGTAGAATAAAAACATCAATTAATCAACTCAGCACGCGTGACATATACACGCAGTGATCACGCAGCCATCAAAAGGGTGCCGCGACGCTTGACACGGCTGTCAATAAAACTCCCGCAAGCGGAAAGTGGGATGTCCTTAAAGCTCAGTCAACACAGGTAGCGAATTTCCGGTAAGTAGGCGGGGCAAACATCATACAACTGGTTAAAAGTGGGCGGGCCTTTTGACAATTTTTGGACGTCTCGTGTATCTATTTCGGACGGACAAAAGAAATTTTGGAAGTCCGCGGTACGTCTTTGAAGTTCAATTTGGACGTCCGGTGGCAATCTCAGGGCGTAATATACGTCGTACGTCCGCTTAACGGAAGCCCTGGTCATCCTTGAGAGTGATTTGGGAGAAAAAGTCTCCCTAAGCTGGCTGACTTCTCCTTATCTTGAGCTGAGGGAGAAGTGAAAATGTATAGAATGTACAGGGAAATCCAAAATTTGGACCAAAACTTCTTCCTGAAATCCTGAAATTGTCGCAAAACTTCTCTGAAAGCTCCAGGATGACCCCTGAAGATTATTTTTGCTCCAATAAAAATGCCTCAGCCAAGTACTCAATAGAAGTGCCTTTGCCAGGTACTCATTAGAAATGTTGTGTTGAGGTTTTACGGCCCAGTCAACCCAATGGAGTCATGTTGAGTGCGGTCAGTTTACCTAACCACACGTTTACTGGGCGGGCTTAGTCCTCTAAGCGGTTAACCAGTATTGTGCACATTCTTTCGCCAGAAACTGACAACTGTCCTTCTTGAATCAGCGGAAGAGAGAGAATGACCGTAAAAAATATTTCATGATCAATCTCCACGAAAGAATGTTGCCGATCTCGGCTGGGGTTGAACCCACGACCTCCTGGTCTCCAGTTGTACGGTACATCCAACTGAGCCACCGAGGCCGGCATCATTAGAAATGCCTCAACCAGGTACTCATTAGAAATGCCTTAACCAGGTACTCAATAGAAGTGCCTCAGCCAGGTAATTAGAAGTGCCTCAGCCAGGTACTCATTAGAAATGCCTCAGCCAGGTACTCATTAGAAATGCCTCAGCCAGGTACTCGTTAGAAATGCCTTAGCCAGGTACTCATTAGAAGTGCCTCAGCCAGATACTAATTAGAAATGCCTCAGCCAGGTTCTCATTAGAAATGCCTCAGCCAGGTACTCATTAGAAATGCCTCAGCCAGGTTCTCATTAGAAATGCCTCAGCCAGGTACTCAATAGAAATGCTTCAGCCAGGTACTCATTAGAAATGCCTCAGCCAGGTACTTTTTAGAAATGCCTCAGCCAGGTACTCATTAGAAATGCCTCAATCAGTACCCACATCATATGTTTTCATGGAGGAATTAAAAACAAATGTCCATACTTATAGGTTGAAAAAGTATCTTTTCTGTAATTTATATATGTGATTTAATATGTTTTACAGATGCCAGATATGGATTCCTTTAAACTGATAGTTGATAGTGTTGAAGGCCTCCGAGAATTAACCAAGCAGTTTGCAGAGCCTGAACCAATCATTATCAAGCGGGGAAAGAAAGAACAGGTACTCTAGGAATATCTAAATCTTATTTCCTGACCAGGGGTCATCCTAGAAGGCGATTTGGGAGAAAAAATCTCCCTAAACTGACTGACTTCTCCCTATCTTGAGCTGAGGGAGAAGTAAAAATGTATAGAATGTATAGGAAAATCCAAAATTTGGACCAAAACTTCTCCCTGAAATCTTGAAATTGTTGCAAAACTTCTCCCTATCTGAAAGTTTTAGGATGACCCCTGCCTGACATACCTAAAATTGAAATTGGACTCTTCCAATATATAGTGTGGATGAGTTCATTCAGTCTACAATGGGTTAAATCATTTTTAGTTAAACATGAGAGTTGTGGCATTTCCTGGATATCTTCACTTATATTTTTGCTCTGTTTGCAAAAGCAGAGCTCCTTGCCAAAAGACAAAACTTGATACAACCAGCCAATCAGTTACAAATGAACTTCAGCATTAGAAAAGGAGCATTATCATAGTGACATGTGTTTGTTATTTGGTGATAATTCTGGGATAATTTTTCTTATTTCTTCATAGAAACATATGTTGTGGGTACTCATTAGAAGTGCCTGACTAAGGCACTTCTAATGAGTACCCACAACTTATATTTATTATGGAGAACTGGAGAAAATTATCTCAGAATTATCACCTCTTCCTTGATAAGTCCTCAGATTATGGTATATCCTGACAGTAACCAACACACCCATCCAATCAGGGTCTTGTTGTTCCTGTACAGAAAAGTTGGATATTGTAGAGTAGAACAGAGAAGGCCTGCCCAGTAAAAGTGTGTTTACGTAAACTGACCACACTTGACATGACCCTATTGGGTTGACTGGGCCGTAAAAACCCCACACAGACAAAAGTAAAACAGAAAAGGCCCTGATCAGAAATAACTGTTCATATATTACATAATATCCCCTTTCTTATATTGTAACACAAACTTCTTTTACCTGAGCAAAAAAGGTAAGAGTAAAGTCCAGGAAGTGCCACAATCACAAGCCGCAGCCCTTTCCAGACACCAAGAGGAAGAGGAAACAGACAAAACCAAACAAGCGCAAATCCAACAAACGTATGAAAAGCACTAAGGTTAGCTCTCTCTTCCCCAAGCGAGGTAATCGCAGTGCTAAAAGGACCGAAAAACACAAGAACAAAATAACACAAGGCAAGACTTAAAACAAATCGCCTCGTAGAATAAACTACAAAGCATCAAAGAATAAGACTAACACAGTCAACACAATTCTTTGATGTTGTGGATCAGCAGAAATGACACCATTATAAGGTTAAAATTTGCAGCTACAATATCATTTTTTTTTGACAGATAGATTGTTTTTACATCAGCTTGACAATATTTTTGGACAGGCTGGCCTTTCTTTTACATTTTCAGCAAAATGAAACTCATGCAGTTAATGTAGAATGATGATAACTTTCTGGCCTCTTAGTCTTAACAAATATTACTGTCTTGAGTTCAAATTCTGCTCATGGTGGGTCATTGTATGTCCCATGATTTTATTTTCCTTTTCATCATATATCCCAATGCCTTTCATCGGCCTGTTACAGTCAAACCTCAATGGGTAGACCATCTTTGAGACCATGGACATTTGTTTGAGATATGGGTAGTTCAAGCCACTGAGGGTTAATCGTGATGCCAGGTCAGGAAGCAAATAGCAATAGTTTAGGGAAATCTTTTTGATCTTCTATACAATAATGGTATGTTGAGTGTACTCTTTAGAATTGCCTCAATGAGGCCATTCTAATGAGTACACACAACATACAATTTCATGATAAAAGAAGAAAATTTCCATAAATAATTGTTCTCTTGAGCTATCGGAAGAATTTCGTTGTGACTCAAAAATGAGTTTGAATTAAGCATGGTAAACGTGCCATCATTGTTGTAGCTAATGAGGTTTGACTGTTCTTATTTAACCCTTAAACTGCCAATCACAGCAATTGTCGTCTGCTTTGTCATCAACTTATGATTTTAAAAGTCTTTTTTGCAAACAATGTGGACCCAGATCAGACTGCTCCTCTAGGATCAGGGTCCACACTGTTTGCCTGTATGCAAAAATAGGTTTGGAAAGTTTGCAAGAATATTCAGCAAACGACATAAACAGACCACATTTTCAGACGCAGATTTTCTTGGCATTAAAAAAACAAACAAAAAAACTACACTTTGTCATGTTACAGGTGACAAGGCCTCCACCAAGGAAGAGATGTGTTCAGTTGTTGTACAACAGATTGTCATACCTGTTGAAAGAACTGGAGCCTTGGGAGGCAAAGTTAACACAGGCTACAAAGAGAGCAAGGATCAGATTAAGAAAAGAGGTGGAGGACTATGTCGAGAAGGAAGAAGAGGTAGGAAAACTTATGAACTCCATCTAAGACCTAAAGAAATAAATGCTCTGTTTCTGATTTCATCACCAATTTGCCATAGGGTTGGTAGGTTGGCAGCTGTTTCTTTTTTCTCTCTCCTTTTTTTCCAAGTCAAATTACGGCCAGTGAATCGTAATTTTTTTTTTTAATGGAATCTTAAAATACTTTGACTTCTCTTACTGAACATTTGACCATTTTTTGAGTACCGATGATAAAGGGGCGCTGTGTTAAACAGCTTTTATTTTATTTTCGGCCGAGATGTGGCTGCACGCTTCGAAATAAACTGCACTAAAGTGCTTGGTTTGGCTTGTAAGGAAGGCTGCAGCCATATTGGAAATAAATAAAAATGAAGACCGACAATATCCAAAAATTGGTATGGACAAATTATGTAACGAACGTATATAAAAACAGGGATTGTCCGGGGTCGGTCGCAGATTAATTTTTATTTTTTCTTCTTGTGCAAAAAAAAAAAAAAAAAAATTACAGTCAGCGCATATTTTGACGGTCTGGAAATTGGAAACATAACATTTTTTTTAGGCCTAATGGGTCATATAAAGTAAAAGAATTTCATGGGATAGTAAACAGTGAAGACTAAGAAATGGCTTGACTGTGCACTTAAAGGAGTATGTGTGGTAATTAGGTTGAATATGGTTGGTATCAGTGGTGTCGCATAAAAAAAAAAAGGTCTCAGTCCTCATGCAGCAGTGATAGCATGTGCATCTACACAGCATAGCACTAGTTAAGGCGCTTTTTTTCAATCCAAAAGTATTGATATTTTTCTTATTTCTCCGCAAAAACATATGTTGTGGGTACTCATTAGAAGTGCCTCGCTGAGGTGCTTCTAATGTGTACCACAACATATGTTTTCATGGAGAAATAAGAAAAATACTTACCAGATACTCTCCCTTATCTAGACCTATGTACACAGTCTGTGATATCAGGAGTCTTTGTTTGTTTTGCCAGAAGATAGGGTAATGTAGATTCTACTGGTAAAAATTGATGGAGCTGATTGCTGGTAGATACCATATTCATCCTATATATTTGGACACATTAACTCATTACCATACTTGTCCAAAAATTTGAATAAGTTCAATCATTTCTACATGTTGATGTATATAAAAACTGCTGAATGTGTGGCAAACAGTGCAGACCCAGATCAGATGCCACATTTTGTGGCATCTGATCTGGGTATACATGTACACTGTTTGCTTAGGTATATCTGTCCCAGTACTTAGCGTAAATAGATGTATGGTATTTTTTTGCTGAACAAAGAGCTGGTTGAGCATTCATATCCAGGGGCAGTTCCATGAGGATTTCTGAGGGGGTTTGATTTAATCATATTACCATACTTACTCTATGTATTCGGACAGACAGGACTGAGCAAACAATGTAGACTCAGAGCAGACTCCGCAGAATGCAGCATCTGATCAGGGTCTACACTGTTTGCCACTCACCCAGCAATTTTACACACATTCACAGGTAGTAAAATGGACTTGTTGAAGAGAAGTATAGAGGAAAGTGTCCCAAATATATCAAATGCATCCAAAATTTCCCATGAAAATGAAATTTTGAGTCAAAGAGGGGTGTGACTGAACACCTCGAACCCCTTTGAGTCCGACCCTCGTATCATCTCTCATGAGAAAATTAAGGTCATCTCATTGGAGAAAATAAGTAAAAACTATCACCTTGTGTCATAGCTATTTTTTCATTCGTATCTGGTTGACTTCAAGGACAGTACATTCATTTGATTGTTTTCTATAAATTTCAGAATCCCAGCTCTTGGGATACAGATGAAGAAACAGAGTCAGGTTCTGAAGTTTCTGATCGTGAACATGATACAGAGGCTGAGAAGAGAACTAAAACTACCTCCAGTCCGGTGAAGTTGAAGGGGCGTAACTCTGAGTGTAGTACTCCTGTGAAGTTTGACGAATCTTCAGAGGAAATAGATATAAGCCAGAGGGGACGCTTAAGAAAAAGGAGAATCATTCCAAATAACGCTGAAGACCAGAATCCAGTCAAAAGGTCCAAATTAAGTTTAAAGTCGGAGAACTCATCCTCAACAAACTCACAGCAACCAGTGTTTGTTCACAAACCAGGAGATGTGACCGGACAGGCTGGGAAAATTCTGATTGGATATTCTGAGTTGATAAGACAATTAAAGGCTGTCAATCCCTCAGGTCTACAAGGGACTAACAGCCCAATTTTGTTGCAGACGTCTCAAGGAGGAAAAGTGCTTGTAACAAGTATTGTACCATCTGGGGTCAAGGGTAACACTGGTGTTCAAAACCTTAGGTTTGTTCCTCCTTCATCTGCTTCAGCTGCACAGCCTGTTCCTATCACCATGGCAACAACAACAACATCTGTGAGACAATCCCAGCATCCAACAATACAACACTTACTGGCAAAACCACAGACATCGGAATTGTCCTCTGGCAAGGCTACATCTGCAGCATTACCAAACTCTCCTGGGTTGAGACATATTCTTCCACAGACCACTGCCATTATACAAGGTACTTGTTTTTGTTTGTTTGTGTTGAGGCTTTAGGGACCAGTCAACCTTTTAGGGTCATGTTGAGCACGGTTAGTTTACCTAACCACACTTTTTTCTGGGACAGGCTCAGTCCTCTAAGCGGTTAACCAGTACTTGAGCAGATTCTTTTGCCAGAAACTGATAACTGCCCTTGTTGAATCAGCAGAAAGAGAGAATGACCGTAGTAACAAGGTACTTGTATACATAGCTTTTGTGCCAGCCTCGGTGGCTGAATTGGATGCGCTTCCGACTGGAGATCAGGAGGTTGCGGGTTCGACCCCCACCGGGTAGGCAACATTCTTTCGTGGAAATTGATCATGAAATATATATATTAATAGTCATTCTCTCCCTTCCGCTGATTCAAGAAGGGCAGTTGTCAGTTTCTGGCGAAAGAATGTGCACAATACTGATTAACTGCTTAGAGGACTAAGCCTGCCCAGTAAATGTGTGGTTAGGTAAACTGACCGCGCTCGACATGACATTCGGTTGACTGGGCCGTAAAATCTCAAAAAAAAAAAAAAAAAAAAAATACATAGCTTTTGTCTTTTTTTTTTCCAACACAAAAGTATATGTTATGGGTACTCATTAGAAGTGCCTCACTGAGACTTTCTAATGAGTACCTACAACTTACGTTGTTATGGAGAATTAAGTATTTACCTAATTCACTATTATCTAGAGCTCTGTGTATTTGTTTTCTTGTCTTGTACCAGTAGATTGAGTTATCAGGATATGACATTTTCTTGTGTGCACAATATCTTGTGAACCAGTGGTTGGATTCTTACCAAATTTTCATGAATATATGATTGGGACAATAAAAGAACTGATTAGATTTTGGTGACCTTAACCTAATTTTCAAGGTCACAGCAGTAGAAAAACTGAAAAAATCATCTGTTTTTTTTTTTTCTGAAAACACCATTACTAGTTCTTGTTTCTGCTTGAAAACACATAAACACATATTGTGCGGAAGTATATTAGAATTGCCTGCAGCAGGGTGATGCTAATGGGGTATTCACATTTCAAAGGAGAACCAAGTAAAATATCTGGTTAATTAATAAACAATGAATATTCGTATTGTCTGATCTGAAAATCATGATCAGATGAAAGTCAGTTGTTGACTTCAGATGTAAAAAGTGAATAACATTCCTGCATCTTTACTCTACAAAGCTTCCATTAACAAATTAAAATCAATAAACAGATCAGAATTGACAAATTAAAGATACTTAAACCTAAAAGCACCATTCAGAATTGTAGCAGACAACAGTATTTATTTTATTCGGAAAAAAAAAAAAAAAAAAAGACATTGTATTGAATCAAATATTCTCAGGAAAGGCAGGGTTCGCACTAGGATTTCTTTTTCTTTCGACACCATTTTCGCCAATTTGATTTTTTTTGTGCCATTTTCTTTAACTTTGAGCCAGATTTTGAGCCAAATTTTGGCCATTTTTCGCCAAAGAATTATCTTGTCAGAAAAAAGGTGTTCATTTATTGATTCCTTTAATTGCAGCAAAAGATTCATGAGTCAGTATAATGTGAAATGTGTGGGGGACTTGAAAGTAATTCTTGCACTGATTTTTATCGCACCTGCTTGTAGCAGGGTGCGATATAGGCGTCCAATTTTCTGTCCGTCCGTCCGTCCGTCCGTCTGTCAACATTTATGTCGACGTTCGACATTTATGTCAAAGTTAGTATTCTAATCAACTACAAGACTAAACAACCATCAAACCTTGCAAGAAACATCTCCCTGACCTCCTGACTTTGCGATATAGGCATCCGCTTTTCCATATGTCTGTCCATTTGTCCGTCTGTCTGTCAACATTTATGTCGAAGTTCGACATTTATGTCAAAGTTAGTATTGTAATCAACTACAAGACTAAACAACCATCAAACCTTGCATGAAACATCTCCCTGACCTCCTGACTTTACGACATAGGTGCCCACTTTTCCATTCGTCTGTCTGTTCATCTGTCCGTCTGTCCGTCTGTTAACAGTTCTGTTATGTCGAAGTTCGACATTTATGTCAAAGTTAATATTCTAATCAACTACAAGACTAAACAACCATCAAACCTTGTATGAAACATCTCCCTGACCTCCTGACTTTGCGACAAAGATGCCCGCTTTTCCATTCATCTGTCCGTTCGTCCGTCCGTCTGTCTGTTAACAGTTCTGTTACGTCGAAGTTCGACATTTACGTCAAAGTTAGTATTCTAATCAACTACAATTCTACAACAACCATCATACCTTGCATGACACATCTCCCGGACCTCCTGACTTGGCAGGTATGTTGACCCAGTGACCTTGACCTATATTTTGCGCTCCATTGACTTTGACACAATTTACGTTGACGTTCCAGATCTTCTCAACTATAAGGCATACAACTACCAAATCTTGTGTAGTGCTTCTCCTAGATGTACTGACTTGGCAGGTACATTGACCTGGTGACCTTGACCTATATTTTGCGCTCCAGTGACTTTGACATATTTTGCGTCGACGTTCGATATCTCCTCAACTATAAGGCCTACAACCATCAAACCTTGCAAAGTGCTTCCTTCTCAACGTACTGACTTGGCAGATACCTTGACCTGGTGACCTTGACCTATATTTTGGCTGCAGTGACTTTGACATAATTTACGTCAACGTTCCAGTTCTCCTCAAGTTTAAGACCTCTAGCCACCAAAACCTTGCATAGTGCTTCTCCTAGATGTACTGACTTGGCAGGTATCTTGACCCGGTGACCTTGACCTATATTTTGCGCTCCATTGACTTTTACACATTTTACGTCAACGTTCAATATCTCCTCAACTATAAGGCCTACAACTATCAAACCTTGCATAGTGCTTCTCCTCAATGTACAGACTCCACAGGTACCTTGATTGGGTGACCTTGACCTATATTTCGCGCTCCATTGACTTTTACACCTTTTACGTCACCCTTCCATATGTCCTCAACTGTAAAGCCTTCTACCACCAAACCTTATATAGCACTTCTCGATGTACTGACTCGGCAGGTACCTTGACCTGGTGACCTTGACCTATATTGTGCACTCCAGTGACTTTTGACACATTGTATGTTGATGTTGGGTATCTCCTCAAATATAAGACCTACAACCACTAAACCTTGCATAGTGCTTCACCTTATTGCATTGGCTTGGCAGGTACCTTGACCCGGTGACCTTGACCTATATTTGACACATTTTATGTTGATGTTTGATAACTCCTCAACTATAAGGCCTACAACCACCATACCTTGCATTGTGCTTCTCCTTGATGTACTGAATTGGCAGGTACCTTGACCCATGACCTTGACCTATATTTCATGCTCCAGTGACTTACACATTTTACGTCAGTGTTCCATTATCATTGGGCTGTATGATACAAAAAGTCAGTGCTGAAGATATAGCCATTAGAGGGAATGGGACTGGCCTGGAATATATGTGCCCCACTAGGCACTTTGTCTACATTTTTTTCAACCCAGTTTTCCGACTAAGCACTGCTAAGAATGAAATAAACTTATTTAATAATCACATTCTGATTGTGGCTCCTATGACTTTTGCCCCAGCAGGTGCGATGACGCCTTCCGCGGAATTCTTGTTAAAACTTTTGCTGTAATTAATTAATTACAGTGTCATGAATTAATAATAAGTCTTTGTTTTGCATATCGAATTTTGGACACAAAAATGGAACACTTTACATGGAAACGAAAGTTCTGATAAGTGCTGTATAAGCCAATAAATATAATGTTATTAATGTATTATACTGTAAGAGAATAACGTAACAATATTCATTTGTACCCTGATAAATGCAGGGTAAGTTTCTAACACAGCAGGTTTTACTGTTTTAAGGGAGCTAACTGCAACTGACTTAAAAGGGAGTTTACTGCAATTGCTTTACGAGTCTGGTCTATGCGAAATGGAATGGGGAACAGCATTTGTTTATGAATCGCGCCAATAAAAAAGAGGGGGCATGCTTATACAATAAGCGGTTAACCAGTACATTGAACACCCTTCCGCAAGAAACTTGTAACTGCCAGTCTTGAAGCAGTGGAAGGAGCGAATGACAGTAGCAAATTTATGTGTTTCATAATAAATCGCTACAATCTGTGGGGATCGAATGCGCGATCCGGACCATCGGAGACTAATGTATCCGTCTCTGAGGCATTATTCGTGTGTTTCTTGTGGGTTTTTTTCGGGACGATGTTCGTTGATCACCAAATAAAATTAAGGCTCATAAGAAGGTACCGAAACATGCTTAATTAAAGTCGGCACTGTCAAAGTGTACTTACCGCTTTAATAAGCCGAACCGATTAATGACAATAATTATTTCTCGTGTAATCAATTTGTTTTCCATCTTTGTGTTTGACATAGGGTTCCACATGATTACATTCTGGGTAAATTTCCATGACGTAGGCGATGCGACTCTGACATTAATTCGTGATTGGTAGTTTCGGCAGAGCGTCATGAATATTTAGGACGAAAGGCGTGGAAAGTGGGTGGTGCTACTGTCAAACTGCGCATCACGGCACGTGACCTTATATCGCTTTCATCAAATTCAGGTTAATTTGATCAGCTACCGTTTTCTGATCGATAATTGAGTTGCTAATTGGCGAATTATACAATCAAGGAAGGTGCGATAGACACGCGCGACAATTATATGACTCAGTAGTGGGTAATTCAGGTGATATTTTTTTCGCCACTTGTTTTCGCCAATTTATGAATTTTTGTGCCAAATTTTATTTTTTTGCGCAAATGGCGACAATGGCGATCGGAAACGCGAACCCTGAAAGGTCAAGCTAAAATTGTTTTGGAAAATATTAGAAAAAAAACACCAAAAAACTTATGATGTTGTCTGTGGCTGTTATGAGTGGCACTTTGAGGATAATTTTTCAAAGTACAATTTATATACATGTGCATAAAATAAACACAGCATTACAACAATTACATGCTCTGATGCTTTCTGTTGAGTCTCATAGATGGTTGGCACTAGGCCCTGAGGCTATAAAACTTTTTTCATGCTGAACTCAGCTGAGCATGAAATTTTCTCTGCTATTGTTGGCATTTTCATATTTATTAGCAGAGAAAATTTCATGCTCAGCCATGTTTAGCAAGAAAGAATTGGCAGTTGTTAGTAATTTGTGATTTATTTATGGGACAAATTTCATACTCAGCTGAGTTGAGCACGAAAATAGTTTTATAACATTTGCCAGATCTCTAGATCATCTAGCGTCTCGGAAACACTCAGGAATTAAATATGAACTCATATGAGCTTTTCTGTGGTAAAAAGATTTAGTAAAGACCCAGATCAGTCTGGACATACATGTATGGTTGTAGTGCTAAAATTTCATATTCAATTTTTTTCTGACAAAATGGCATGTGAAAGATCATGATTAGGCTTAAACGATGAGGGATATCCTGAACAAAAATTCTTATTTTTTCATGAAAACATCTGTCAGAGTATTTGTTAGAATAGTCTCTATGAGGCAGTTCTAATTTATACCACAGTATGTATTTTTGTAGAGTCTAGATGAATGGGAATTTTGTTGTGACAGAATGTCTCGCAGAAACTGTGAATTTTAGAAATCTAAAGTTTGCAGATAATAAATAGAGGATATTCAAATGTTTGGAGTGAATATGACTTTTATTTCATCGAGTGAAGTGAAAAAAATGTATATTTCATGAGTGTTGAAGGCACAAATGAAATATACATTTTTTTCACTTCACGAGATGAAATAAAAGTCATATTCACAACAAACATTTGAATTTTCTTTTTATTATATACATCACTTTTGATAGAAGAGATGAAATCTTGCATTTGCAAGGGGAAGTCGACGTCGACGCCATGATGTTCATGTTTTGTTTGGTGACGTTAGAAAATGACGTCAGAAACGCGCATTGGCCTGTAAACAATAAAATAAAAAGAAAATTTACTCTTTTTCAGTGAATACCATAAAAATTTTCATCTTGTATAATGAAAACATTAAAAATAAGAAAAAAAGTAGTTCCAGAAGTTATATTTTTCACTGCTCAGAGGAGTGAAAATATAAGTTTTATATTTTCACTAGTGAAAATATAACTTTTTCGAAATATGCATTTTATTCCATTAATAATTCTCTATATTTCATTGCTTTGTATATAATAAATATTTGGCATACATGCATTTTTTTTCTTTGATTTCAGGTGCTTCATCTAATTTGATTATAAGACAGACATCGCCAGGAGTTAACCAACAAACAGCCTCAGTGAAAACACCTATTATCCTAAAACAAAACACTACACCACAGAAAGTAGTCCTGTCATATCCTCTTACACCTCAGAAAATTGCAGCTAATAATCAAACAAGTACTATTCTAATTCCACCTCAACAAGTAGTCACATCAGCACTGTCTGTTGTTACAACACCTCCATCAGCTACCAGCTCAACACAGGCAGTGTCCGCACCATCTCAACCAGTTTCCTTGGGAGAAGTTTCAAAAGGAAAAATGAAATACTATGCAGCAAATGCCAGTACTTTACCAATCAATGTTGTTCAGCAATTGCTAGCTACCCGAGGAGCAAAATTACAGACTGGTCCAAACCAGCAAAGTATTTTATTCATTCCAATGGAAAGTGAGGGATCTTCTAGATCAGTGATTTCTGTTAGTAAAGCTATGGCACAAAGTAGTTCAAATGCACCGCAAATTAAATTTGTTCCACCTCAGAGTGTAATTAGTTCAACTTCTGCTCCAGTGCCTGCTTTGAATGTTTCTCAAACTTTAGGATCTCAGAGTGTAAATAGTTCAGTTAAGGTTGTGACCACAAAGACAGTTAGTAATGTGTCGACAGCTGTTAGCTCAGCTTCATTATCAGTTATAAACAAGGTGTCAGTATCATCTGTAAGCCTGGGATCTGTGTCAGTGCTGTCAAAAGTCTCTAATTCCAGTCAACCAGTAACAGCATCAGTAACTGAAGCATTACAGATCCAAACAACAGACCTTACCACAAATGGATCTAATGTGAAATTAGGTGACGTATCAGGATCGTCTGCAGCACCTTTAAAACCTATATATTTCTCCCCACCAAAGTACCCAACTAATGAAACAGTTAGAACTTTGTTATTTAAGAGAAAATCATCTGCCGAAGAAAAGGATAAAGGTTCCCTGCCATCACCAGAATCTTCAGCGGATAAAGCAGTCAGTGATCTAAAACAATTTCAAGGAACTCCCTACCAGAAAATTTCTCCTAAGCCCCCTAACCTTCAGCCTGTAACAGTAGCAAATCCAATAGCTTTACAACAAATTTCTCCAAATCAAAACATAGTTCTCTCTAAATCATCAGCCAGCCAACTTTTAGCTCCTGCTTTTACCGTCTCTAATCCAACTTCCCTTCTGAACGTGCAGACTGCCCAGCAGTGTGTATTCACATCTATATCTGCCTCAAAACTGAATACTTTGTTACTACAGACAAGTGCAGCGGGTGCTAAATCAATTCCCTCCTTAATAAAATTGCCAAGTAAAGCAGCTTTAGATTCTGCAGTTAAAGCAGTCGTAACAAGTGTTAATGTTACTTTACCAACAGTCAACATAAAAGTGCCTTCCCCCACATCACTACCATCTATTGGACCTAGACGTAATGTTACCAAGACAATACAAACCATGAAGTCACCTATTCCTGTTGCTCCGAAGGTGGTTACACAGTCTTCTGGATCTGTGTTAGGGACCACCATGTCTGTTGCCAATTCTAATGTGTTAGTGTCATCAGCCACCTTGCCTTTGGTCTCAGTTGCAGGACAGCCTGTTGGGCTTGGCACAAATTTGATTCCAGCTGGTCAGATTCAATCTACACCTTTGCCACTTGTGACATTGGCAGGCCAGTCAAGTGGATTAGTGTTAAAAAGTCTTGATATGGTTCGAGCTCAACTAGGGTCACCAGCTACTGTGTCACTGGCTGCACAGCCTCAGACTGGTGCAAGACCAACAACACCATCACCAGTTATTTCCATAAATGATCAAATAAGTGTACAGGGGACAAGTATAGTGCAGTCCACTCAGTCACTTTCAAGAATTGTACAGAATATTGATGGAAAAAATGTGTTGACAAAGATGATTCCACAAACAATTCTGACTTCTCAAGGGCTTGTGCAAGGTTTTATTACTCCACAAGGTATTGTCATACCACAAACAAAGAAACCACAGAACCAGTCTGGAGTCCAGAATCCATCTACCTTATTGCCTCAGACTGGGTTACCAACAGCAAAGCAAAATGTTGGTAACCAGTCAGTAAAAGTTACCTCTCCTCAGCCTCAAGCACTAATCTCACCTAACCTTAAAACTACAAATTCATCCTCATCTGTCAGCAGGCCAAATATTGCTCCTGCAACAGTACAGTACATAAAAGCACCTGTGGTAACCAGCCAGCCTCCTGCCAGTGTTATTCAGGGTGGACACCAATCAAATGTTCCACAGATTACACTGTCTGTGGCAGAAACTCATTCAAGAACAAATGTTCCTCTGATCATGCCTGTTTCTCAGACAAATCCACCAACATTATCCACAGTTTGTACAGTAGCATGTTCGGCATCGTTACAATCTCCACAGCAACCTGGAAAATTTATTTTCCCACCAAATTTGTCTGCATTGCAGATTGCTACAAGTACTTCTGCTCCTGTATCTCCCATGGTGAATCTTCCTCAAGGTTTACTGATGCCAAATACAGGAGGCATACCAGTAGCCAGCCCAGTCTTGAACCAATTAGGCTTTCCATTCCTCCAGCCAGGTATGACAGTTCAGAGCCCAGGTGTCCTCTCACAGAACCTTAACCTCCTTCAGACATCACTGAATCCTGCTGCCCTTCAGCAGTTAGTCAATCCAGTGAATCCAGTTATTTTAACCCCGGGCATGATTTCTCCACAAGTTTTGAACCAGAGTCCAGGTATACAGTTGCAAAATCAGAATCTCCAAGGTGTGAAAACAGAACCGTTACAGCAAAATAATTTGATACAGTTGGCTAGCCATGTTCCCACTTCGGTTCAGAATGTTCAGACTAGTAGTAATGTAAGTACTGTTCATCTGCAAGGTGGACAGGTGGTAGGAAACCTGGCTCAAATCAACACAAATGTGTCTGGTGTAAATGGTGAAATGTTGAAGCAAGTAAATGCTGCGGCTCTTGTCAAACAGCTTGCATCTTCACAGCTACAGGCAAAAATTAATGTTGGCAGTGCCAGTTTACCAGATGTAAAACCTGTTCTTCTTCAACAACAACTGAATACACCAGCTAATCAACCTAGTAGCCTAAAGCTGGCCTCTCCTAATCTGATGCAGAATTTCCCAGTTGCCAAAACTGCAGTTCAGATACAAGGAAGCCAAGTGAAACTGGAGGGAGGTAGATTAGTCCCAGGTTTAAGTTCCACTTTACCAAAAGCTTTTAATGCTATAAACCCCCAGCAAGCATCTGCAGTGGGACAGACAGTTCTTACACCTACCCAGATGTCAAATTTAATTGTTTCCAAAACCCAGACAACGGTTTCCTCAGCTGGTAAAGTAGGAAGCAAGACCATAGCAGTGAACCAGATTACAAATGAGGTTGTTACACCAATTAGTGTAAATCCTAACAATCCTAAACAGGTTTCACAGCCTAGTAAAATTATTGCGGTAAATAAAATAAGTAACAAAATTGAGAGCATTTATCCACCAGACTTTGCCCCCAAAGTAACAACAGCTCCATTAGCAGCAGCTGGCAGTCAAGCTAAACCACTTGTGATAAGACCACTGAAATCTCCAGAAACTGTTCAGAATACTGCTACAGGGTCACAACAAAAGATCATGCTATTCAGTATTGGTGGGCAGTTAGTGACCCAACAAGGGGTACCTGTCACTTTAGACAATGGTGTTCTAAAACTCATGCCGCAAGCTATAGTTCAGATTGCAAACCAGACATTAACTCCAAAACAGATTCAGCAAACATTAGCTAAAATAAGCCAGGCAACTGTACCTGCTGCTGGTGTGAGTACCCACCAGGGGGTTCATCATGCAGGCAATGATTCAACAGTACTTGTTTCACAGCCTCCAGTTAGTTTGAGCACAAAGTTTATAGGAAATACCCAGGTAGTTTCCAATACTCAAACTATTACAAAAGCTGAACTTCAAAGCAGAGATCATACATATGAAACACCTATAAAGTCTGAACCAAAAGATCTGCAGCATAGCTCAGATAATAGTGCTGTACTTGCTGAAAGAAAACCTGTACGATCTCTGGACAAAGAGTTGGAAAATCGTTACATTACAGTTCCTAACATCACAAATACACCTGGGGGTAGTGTTACTACTACTGCAGCAACTAGATCTGGGTCTGGTAGTGTCCAGTTTGTTCTTAAACCTATGGTGTACTCCTCAGGGTACATAGTTTGCCCGAGAATGAGTGGAGATGCCTCAAGTCCACAGGACAAAGAACTGAAAGTAGGAAATGCTACAGCGACATCTGTTAAGATGGAAATATCTGAACCAGAAATTAAGGTTACAACAGTTTCAGAAAAAGACGCAAGATTCATGCAAGCAAAATCGGAGAAAAAATTAAATGTGAATGGAGAAAGGGAGAGAATGGAGACTGATGATGGTGATGATGATGATTTATTAGAAACTCCACTAGTGATTGATACAAATGACCAAGAGAGTAATGAGAATGATAAAAACCAAGGTAATTATACAGACAAGGAGGCAGCTTTGAATCTGTTAAGGTTGGCTAATCAAGCACTTGGTAGTTCAGATGAGGCAGATGAAAAGGAGATTGATCACTCTGGTGATGCAGCAAAGTTAGGTAGATGAGAATAGTCCAACTTCGGCACTTCGGTAAATGTCCTAAAATTTCGAATACTTTATTCCATACTACTTTGGCCTAAATTGTGCTTTTTATGCAGCTGTTTCTTAAAATACTCAGTGGAACAGCAAACAGTGTAGACCCTGATCAGACTGCTCCTTCAGGAGCAGTCTGATCTGGGTCTGGACTGTTTGAATATGTCATTTTATCAGACACTTTGTTGATCGAAATTTTAGGACATTTACCGTACTATTTTTATCCTAAATGCTTTGATACTCTAGTTCCTTTAATACCATACTTGTCCTAAAATTTGAACTCATCCAGTTTACTCTTTGTAGGTGTGTCTAAAAACTAAAACTGCTATCTTAGTGGCAGACAGTGTAGACCCAGATCAGATGTCACATTTTTAGCTCACCTGAGCACATAGTGCTCAAGGTGAGCTATTTTGATAGGCCAGTTCTCTCCGTGGTCATTCGTCGTCTGTTTATAATATTTGACATCTCCTCCAAAACCACTAGTTCAATTTTAACCCAATTTCACAGGAATGATCCTTGGGTGATACTGACTGAAAATTTTTCAAAGCTTTGAAGTCCTTGCAGGATTCTGGTTGTCGTGACAACCAAAAGAAAAAACTTTCAAAATCTTCTTGTCAGAAACCAAGTTTTGTGATCATAGCCATATTTACCATAAATATTTAAACCCTTTATTTCTTTACCATACTTACGGTTACTATGGCATATAAACTTGGTTCATCGTAACCCATTTATGAACATTTGGACTTTCCATCTTGTAAGTTGGACTCGTCTTTAAGTATTATAAGAGGTGTTTAACAGTACCGCATTTTTCTCTGCGTAGTTTAATGACAAATAGTGCAGACCCTGACAGAAAACTGCAATCTGCTGCATCTGATCTGGATCTGCATTGTTTGCCTGATTCACTTTGTAGGACATTAGACTTAATAGTTTAAGATGAACTTAGATTGAGGAAAATAGTTTAGAGACATTTAAGACCTTGGAAGAATTTTTTATTTGAAACTTATTTGTATCTGATGATACTAGCGGTATCATTGGAGGTCTGTTGTGGGAAAAATCACCGGTATTCCTTGTGCAGATATGGAAGATTCAGATCACCCTGCACATCAAGGCTGGTTGTGGTGTTTGCAGGTTATGGTTACCTTATTCGTCTTAAATATTTGAACTGTTTATGTCTAAGCAAACAGTGAGGACCCAGATCAAACTGCTCTTAGGAGCAGTTTGATCTGGATCTTCACTGTTTGCATGTCAATCAAGTAGTCAAAAGAACCTGTTCACATTTTAGGATAACTTTAAATTGTCCATTTATTGAGGGTAATTTTGGTATGTTCATAGGCATAATATTTTCCACACATTGGTAAAGAGCAAAGACTGCAAATAGACCATACCCTGGTGCACAAAGACTGCAAATAGACCATACACTGGTGCACAAAGACTGCAAATAGACCATGCACTGCAAATAGACCATACACTGGTGCACAAAGACTGCAAATAGACCATACACTGGTGCACAAAGACTGCAAATAGACCATGCACTGGTGCACAAAGACTGCAACTAGACCATACACTGGTGCACAAAAACTGCAAATAGACCATACACTGGTGCAGGCTGGTCTGGACTCTTGCCATTTGCATATGATGCGCTAATGCATGAAAAGGGCCCTTATGCAGTTTGCGGGCAATGCAGGCCCAGATCAGCCTGCACAAATGCGCAGGCTGATAAGGGCCTTCGTTGTCCGCTTACAGAATCAATGGATACTGTAGTATATGTTGACGAACAGAGAATGTCCAGATCAGACTGCACGGATGTTTGCATATGGCATAAGAGTCTTTTTCCTACGTTGCGCATCAATTATGAGAATGGTGGTTTCACTGTCAGCTGGCCTCTTCCTGTTTTTTTTTTTTTTTTTTTTTTTTTTTTTTGCTTCAGAAGCATTTATTGGCATTATTTATTTTGAGTTTTTGTTTCTGTATAGATTAATTGTTAAATGTAGGATACCCATGTTGCATTGTAGATAGCTTAATTCCATTTTGCTATGTTAATTGTCGCTGATGTTGATTTGACATGTTTTTTGCTTTTATGAATATAGTCTACTGCTTATTTTAAGCTCTTGTACAAAAATTGTATGGTAAATATCGTAAAATTCCAAAAACTAAAGTTTCTAATAAATGGCATAGGTGTACAGTACAGACCTTGATCAGAAGGAACAGTCTAATCAGGGTTTCCACTGTTTACCATTCCACTAAGTTTTTTAATAAACAACTGCATAAAAAGAAAAAAAAAATAGGCCGAAAAAGTGTGGAATAAAATGTTCAAAATTTTAGTACATTTATTGTACTATTCTTAACCCTTGTCCTGCTGAATAAATTAGGATGCCATGCCCATTTCTAATTTTCAGCCAATCAGATTACTTAATCTGGATTGTTGCTATAAAGTCACATACTCCATGGCAAACAGTGCAGATCCAGATCAGTTGGCTTCTTCAGAAACCAACTGATCTGGATCTACACTGTTTGCAAAGGCAGGGTACATCCGGGTTCAGCAGGACAAGGGTTAATAGAGTGACAAATCAAAGTCAGTTTAAACTTTACCCATACCTGTATTTCTTTATACATTAGAAGATTTCCAAAAAACCCCAAACTACTCACCTACATACATAGTAAGATACTAGGTGCCAGTTTTAATGCTGAATACCATTTTGTTTTGTCTGAATAGTGTTACATAAATACAGTGGTTTATGATAGCATGTAGTCTTCTGTTACTTGGCTAGTATATCAATATAAAACAGAGCCCAGTTGTTCAAAACTAATGATGTGGTTAGTTAACGTATCATTAAGACTTTGATTATTAAGTACAGCATAATGCAATAATTTTGTGCCGGCATCGATGGCTCATTTGGATGCGCCGTCCGACTGGAGACGAGGAAGTCGTGGGTTCAACCCCCACTGAGGTTGGCAGCATTCTTTTGTGGAGATTGATCATGACCTCAACACTAACAAACAAACAATAATTTTTGCTAAAAAAATGTGAGTAGCTTTTCCATTGGCAAAAGCTACTCACATTTTTTCAGCAAAAATATCTGTGAATTTCTGTTTTGTACTTATTAGAACAGTTAACATTTTGATCACTAACGAGCTTAAGCTAACGATGCTTTGAACAATTGGGCCCTGATATTGAAAATAATTAATATAGATATGGCATATAATTTGCATAAATTATGCATCTTAATAGGACTAATCTTGATTTAAAGTATTCTCGGCAAATTAGCTGATGACACATAATTGGTATGTTGTATTTTAGACAGAAATAGGGTTCGTATTAGAAAGGGGTGGGGAATCACTCCAGCAGAAAAGAGTTTGAATCCCTGGGAGATAGTCTCCTCACAAGGGGATGGGTACTCTTAAAGGCTTGAATTTTTTTCTCTATTCTTTCTTTTATGAGTAAATACCCTTGAGAAGGGAGACAATACTGTCTGGTCAGAGTGATCTCCCTTGGAGGTGTATCCATCTTCATTCAGAGGGCTTGTTTAGGAGGAGTATTTGGTGATAATTCTGAGATAATTTTTCTTATTTCTCCATAAAAAACATATGTTATGGGTACTCATCAGAAGCGCCTCAGTGAGGCTCTTCTAATGAGTACCCACAACATGTTTTTATGGTGAACTAGAGAAAATTATCCCAGACTTATTATCAAATATTCCTCCTAAAAAAGTCCTTTGTTCATTTCAAATCACATGTTGACTTTCTTATTTTTTGCTGTAAATTGCTCATTTGTTTTTTTTTTTGTTTTGTTTTGTTTTTTTAAATACGTGGTGCATTATTTATTTCATGTAAACACCAATTATATGTTTGTGGACTAATCATAGAGTTGAAATTCATTCATTGACTGTATAAATCTCTTTTAATGTAAATATAACCAGTACATACAATATTATCAGAAAATATTTTCATATTGTTAAGTGCTAAGATTATCATGTTTTTATGGGCATATTTATAAAATCATGTTTAAAGAAATCTATAGTGTGTCTTACACTGAAACCAGAACCACACTGTAAAAAAGGTCTTAATCAGTTTATGCACAAACAGCATAGGCCCAGATCAGCATGCATATCCTTTTGGTATGATGAGTCACTGATGAGTTGTAGAGTTCCTAGATCAGGATTGAACACATGTAATTTGGAATGGCCCAGTCAACCCTGGAATTGCCTCAGTATAAAGTGTACACATAGCCTTTGTGTTGAGGATTTATGGCCAAGTCAACCCTGGAATTGCTTCAGTATAAAGTGTACACATAGCCTTTGTGTTGAGGATTTATGGCCAAGTCAACCCTGGAATTGCTTCAGTATAAAGTGTACACATAGCTTTTGTGTTGAGGATTTATGGCCAAGTCAACCCTGGAATTGCTTCAGTATAAAGTGTACACATAGCCTTTGTGTTGAGGATTTATGGCCAAGTCAACCCTGGAATTGCTTCAGTATAAAGTGTACACATAGCCTTTGTGTTGAGGATTTATGGCCAAGTCAACCCTGGAATTGCCTCAGTATAAAGTGTACACATAGCCTTTCATGTTGAGGATTTATGGCCAAGTCAACCCTGGAATTGCCTCAGTATAAAGTGTACACATAGCCTTTCATGTTGAGGATTTATGGCCAAGTCAACCCTGGAATTGCTTCAGTTTAAAGTGTACACATAGCTTTTGTGTTGAGGATTTATGGCCAAGTCAACCCTTTGGGGTCATGTTGAGCGTGGTCAGTTTGCCTTACCACACTTTTTCCTGGGCGGGCTTAGTCCTCTCAGCGGTTAACCAATACTTGTGCACATTCTTTCGCTAGAAGCTGACACCTGCCCTTCTTGAACCAGTGGAAGGGAATGACTGTAGAAAGTACACATAGCTACATATACATAAAATCAGTTTAAGGGGACTGAATACACTTTATGGTAGGTTCCATAGCATGGTCAGTAGCACATCTGACTGTAGATCCAGTGGTTGCAAGTTCACATCCCAGCTTAGCCGCATAACTTTCATGGAGATTGATCATGAATTACTCTCTATGGTCATACTGCCCGTCTGTTGATTCAAGATTAGTGCAGTTGTCAGTTAATGGTAAAAGTATGTGTTCAAAGTTCTAGTTAACTGCTTAGAGGACTAAGCCTGCCCAGGAAAAGTGTGAGTAGGTTAACTGACCAGCTTGACATGACCTTAACAGTGTTGACTAGGCTGTAAAACTCCAACTTAAACAAATAAAGATTTCTACCAGTTTTGACAAGTTGGATAACTTCTGTGACTTCCTGTTCAGTCTGCTTTCCTGCACACCGGTTTCTTCTGAAAAGGGGTTTACCCTAAAAGGAAAAGAATTTGCTTTCAACGGGAATAAATTCTTTGCTTTTAGCTTAGACCCCTTTTTCCAAGAGAGGCAAAAAATTGTGATGTCTCTTCAGAAATTGTATCTATATCCTAAGAGGAAGGGATACACTTTCAGGGGAGAATTGTTTTTGTCTTCTAAAAAGGGATCTTCTCTAAAAGGAAAGAATTTGCTCCCCTTGGGAGCAAATTCTTTCCTTTTAGAGAAGATCCCTTTTCAGAAGGGGCTTGGTTAGCTGGAATGCAATCAGCCAGTCAAAGAAGTACATGTACTCTCCTTTATAACAAATACTGGAGCCAGCCTTGATGGTTCAATTGGATGCGCGTCCGGCTAGTGACCAGGAGGTTGTGAGTTAAGAGTCCCGCCGGGTAGGCAACATTCCTTCGTGGAGATCGGTCATTAAATGCTTTCTATGGTCATTCTCTCCCTTCCGCTTATTCAAGAAGTTTCTGGTGAAAGAATGTGCACAATACTGGTTAACTGCTTAGGGGACTAAGCCTGCCCAGTAAAAGTTAGTTAGGTAAACTGACTGCGATTGACATGACCCCATTGGGTTGACCGGGCTATAAAATAAAACAAATAGTGGAACATCTCCTTATGTCCCCTTAACCCTTGTCATGCTGAATAAATTAATATGCCATGCCCACTTCTAATTTTCAGCCAATAAGATTACTTGATCCAGGTTTTTGATACAAATTCACATACTTAATGATAAACAGTGCAGATCCAGATCAGTTGGCTTCAGCCAACTGATCTGGATCTACACTGTTTGCAAAGGCAGGGCTTATTGGGGTTCAGCAGGACAAGTGTTAAGCCCCTAGTACTCTTGTTAATGATCCTTCCCGGATGAAATTTCTGTAGCAGTTCTGTGCTTGTTTCACCAGGTACTGTGCATTTGGTAATTTTAGTTTTGTGCTTAGGTATCTAACATTCCATACTGCGAAGTTTTGGCGCCTTTGCAAGGATCTGCTGTATGATTTTTTTTTTTTTTTTATTTACATCTTCTTTGATAACCTTGTGTCTATTTTTAGACATCCTTCATGGAATTGGGGCCATCTCTTTCTTCCTCAAGTATGGTAAATGTCCTAGAATTTTGAACACTATAATGTCTGATAAAATTGCATATGCAAACACTGCAGACCCAGATCAGACTGCTCCTGATGGAGCAGTCTGATCAGTGTCTACACCGTTTGCCATTCCACGAAGCATTGTAAGAAACCACTGCACAAAAAGCAAAAGTACACCGAGAAAGTATGGAATAAAGTATCTGAAATGTTAGGATATTTACTATAACCTGGATACTAGGAACTCACTAACTGAATAATATAGTAGGTTTCGGTCTTTCATGTAATCTCTTAAGAATTTTTTTTTTTAGCTCACCTGAGCAAAAGCTCAGGGTGAGCTATTGTCATCACCCTATGTCCGTCGTCCGTCGTTCGTCGTCAACAATTAGTTTGTTAACACTCTAGAGGTCACAGTTTTGATCCAGTCTTGATGAAACTTGGTCAGAATGTTTGCCTCTATGAAATCTAGGTCAAGTTCGATACTGGGTTACTTGGGGTCAAAAACTAGGTCACCAGGTCAAATCAAAGGTAAAACTTGTTAACACTCTAGAGGTCATAGTTTTGACCCAATCTTGATGAAACTTGCTCAAAATGTTTGCCTCTATTAAATCTAGGTCAAGTTCTAAACTGGGTCACTTGGGGTCAAAAACTAGGTCACCAGGCCAGATCAGCAGAAAACCTTGTTAACATGCTAGCGGTCACATTTTTGAAGCAATCATCATGAATCTTGCTCAATATGTTTGTCTTGATGATTTCTAGGTCAAGTTCGAAACTGGGTCACTTGGGGTCAAAAACTAGGTCACCGGGCCAGATCAGCAGAAAACCTTGTTAACACTCTAGCGGTCACATTTTTGAAGCAATCATCATGAATCTTGCTCAAAATGTTTGTCTTGATGATTTCTAGGTCAAGTTCGAAACTGGGTCACTTGGGGTCAAAAACGAGGTCACCAGGCCAGATCAGCAGAAAACCTTGTTAACACTCTTGCGGTCACATTTTTTAAGCAATCATCATGAATCTTGCTCAATATGTTTATCTTGATGATTTCTAGGTCAAGTTCAAAACTGGGTCACTTGGGGTCAAAAACTAAGTCACCGGGCCAGATCAGCAGAAGAACTTGTTAACACTCTAGTGGTCACATTTTTGAAGCAATCATCATGAATCTTGCTCAAAATGTTTGTCTTGATGATTTATAGGTCAAGATTGAAACTGGGTCACTTGGAGTTAAAAACTAGGTCACCGGGCCAAATCAGCAGAAAACCTTGTTAACACTCTAGCGGTCACATTTTTGAAGCAATCATCATGAATCTTGCTCAAAATGTTTGTCTTGATGACTTCTAGGTCAAGTTTGAAACTGGGTCATGTGGTGTCAAAAACTAGGTCACCAGGCCAAACCAGCAGAAAACCTTGTTAACACTCTAGCGGTCACATTTTTGAAGCAATTATCATGAATCTTGCTCAAAATGTTTGTCTTGATGAGTTCTAGGATATGTTTGAAACTGGGTCACGTTGGGTCAAAAACTAGGTCACCGGGCCAAATCAGCAGAAAACCTTGTTAACACTCTTGCGGTCACATTTTTGAAACAATCATCATGAATCTGGCTCAAAATGTTTGTCTTGATGATTTTTAGGTCAAGTTTGAAACTCGGTCACTTGGGGTCAAAAACTAGGTCACCTGGCCAAATCAGCAGAAAACCTTGTTAACACTCTAGCTTAACATTTTTCAAGCAATCATCATGAAACTTGCTCAAAATGTTTGTCTTGATGATTTCCAGGTCAAGTTCAAAACTGGGTGCTATGTTGCTCAGGTGAGCGTTACAGGGCCATCATGGCCCTCTTGTTTTTTTGAGTGACATGGTTAATTAATTTGTTACAACTTTTTATACCCCGCCACATAATAGTGGCTGGATATTATGGTTTCACATTGGTCATCTGTGTGTCGTACATCCATCCATTAGTCTGTCCGTCCATGTTTTGTTTCTGGATGATTTGAGTAAATATGGATGAATTTTCACCAAACTTGCTATGTGCATTGAAATCAGACGGAGATTGGGATTGCTAATGGGTAAATTTTGTCAATTTTTGACAGAGGTTTATTGCTCACCACACGCTAGGGGGGTGGTATTATTGTTTTTTTTGTGTTATTTTTTTCATTTTTCAGTATGTTTACATTTTTTGCCGTTAAATTTCATTTTATTTTCATAGCACGCATTACAAAGTTTTACACATTTGTGCAGGCTGATCTGAGTCTTTGCTGGGTGCACATATCTGAAGATGCATTTTCATCAGTTCTGATGTGATCCCAAAACATCTTTCAACAAAGCCTAAATGCTTATCCAGAGACCTGAAATTAGTTAGAGATTCAATCATTCATTACAATACATTCCAAATGTCAGTACTTGTTCTGTTTTGTTACACCTTTAACTTCATGAATTAAAATGTTTGGAGAAAACATTTTAAAATATTTTCATTTTACTTTTTCCAGAAAATGGGCCTTGATATGTCATTTCATCTGATCTCCTTTGGAGTTCCTGTTATCTTCTGGAAAAAGAAATACAAATCATTTAATGTATGTTGATTCTGCATTCAGCAGCATGTTAACTCTTAACCCTTGCCATGCTGAATAAATTAAGATGCCACGCCCACTTCTAATTAGCCAATCAGATTACTTGATCCAGGTTATTGATACAAATTCATGTACTTAATGGCAAACAGTGCAGATCCAGATCAGTTGGCTTCTCAAGAAGCCAACTGATCTGGATCTACACTGTTTGCAAAGGCAGGGCATATCCGGGTTCAGCAGGACAAGGGTTAAAGTGTCAATGAAAATTTCTAGCAGACAGCATTCTTTATTTTATTTTTTCATACAAAAATTAGTCTTTTCATGAGAATCTTCTGCTTGGCAGGCGATTCACATGAAATGTGAACTTATTTTCTGTGAAAAATGATTTTAAAAAAAGTTGTTTGCTGCAGTTATGAAGTTAAATGTACTGTGAGGGAAGCATTGGTTTCTCATATTTGTATGTGAATAATAAACCAGACCAACCTGCAAATTAGTACAGTCTGGTCAGAGCCCTTGCTGTCCATTCTGAGCCAGAGTGTTAGGAAAAGTGCAGTGTTAAAACTTTGATCAGACTGCTTGTCTGCACAGTCTGATCTGTCTTTGCTGTGAATCTGAAGAAAACTTGGATCCTATAATGTCAGCAGTTTCTGGCAAAAGACTGAGAAGACTGTGTCTGTTTGCGTTGAGGTTTTACTGCCCAGTCAACCCAATGGAGTCATGTCAAGCGTGGTCAGTTTACCTAACCACACATTTACTGGGCAGGCTTAGTCCTCTAAGCGGTTAACCAGTATTGTGCACATTCTTTTGCCAGAAACTGACAACTGCCCTTCTTGAATCAGCAGAAGGGAGAGAATGACCGTAGAAAATATTTCAAGATCAATCTCCACAAAAGAATGTTGCCGACCCGACGGGGGTCGAACCCACAACCTCCTGATCACCAGTGGGATGTGCATCCAATTGAGCCACAGAGGCCGGCGAGAAGACTGTGTCATAAGGTACATCCATACATGCCATAAACTGTGGGCTAAAGTCTGTGAGATAAGACAAAATGTTAAGGAAGATTTGACAAAGTTCTGTGAGATTTTCTTAAACATCACTTTGGGGCTCCCCCAATGTAGTCTGAAGTCCTTTTTTTTCTCTTGTAAGAAGCTTGTGAAAACCACAACAGTGTGTGATTTATGTTTATTTCTTCATAAAACTGGTTGTAAAATGGTCTGAAAATTCTGAGAGATTTGAATTTTTTATGGGAATTGCCTTCCAGATGGGCCAAATTCTGTGAGATTTATCTCACAGTGTGAGTTATGGCATGTATGTACATCAGTGCTCCAGCTAGGATTTGAGGGCAGAAGGGTGCCGGGTAGGGCACTTTTTGTGCAGCCATACAAGAATGAGGGAAACATATTTCATGTGGTGTGCTTAATGTCACAATGTTACAAAATATATCAAGTACATTTACTACCCGCTTTTTGTGTTTAAAAATTCTGGATGAATGGTTAACAGTGTAGATCCTGATGAGAAGCATTCTGCAGCATCTCATCTGGGTCTACACTCCTCAGGCCTGCCTGTCTAAATATATATGGTAAATATGGTAGTAAATAGTTAAGATGTATTTAGGGTATATATGGTATGTGATACGGGGCCCCCGTAGCCTAGTGGATAAGAGAGTTGACTCTTGATCCATTAGGTTTCTCACCGCTGTGGTTCGAGCCTGGCTCGGGTCATATGTGGGAAAGCCAAGTTCTGCTTACGGATGGTCAGGTGGTTTTTCTCCGGGTTCTCCGGTTTTCGCCCACCTTCGATGAACGATCGGCTCGATATAAGCGAAATATTCTTGAAAGGGCCGTAAAACCCAAATCAAAAAAAAAAAAAAAAAAAATGGTATGTGAACAGTGATGGCTCAGATCAGCTACACCAAGCAGTCTGACCAAGACCTTTGCCATTCCAATACAAAATCACAGAATATCATGTTTACCCTAAGTATTGGGACACCTTATCTGCTTACCGTACTTGCCTAAAAATTTGAAATAGTCCATTCTACTACCTGTTAATATGTCTAAAATATTGCTGTATGTATGGCAAACAGTGTAGACCTGATCAGATGCTGCATTCTGCGGCATCTGATCTGGGTCCACACTGTTTGCCAATGCATTTCTGTCCTATTCTTAGGGTTATTACAGTACATATAGAATGCATTTGCAAACACGCCTGTAAAGATGACAGATGATCAGGGCAGACTTTGCTATTTGCATAATTATGTTGAGGACTTAATTTCAGCCATTGAACTCTATCCTTGTAATCTATGTAGAGTGTTCCTGCAGTTGACTCTCGCTATCTCAAACACTAATAACTCAAAAAAAGTCTCTAACTACTGCTAAGCTAAACTTAATAATTGGTATATGTTCCTTTCATTCCTCAAACTACTGTTATCTCAAACCAAAATACTGGTCCCTTTGAGCTTGAGATAAGGAGAATTGACTATTGTGTTGAAGGGGATTGATACACTGATACAATTTCAGGGAGGCAACTCTATAAAAATTATTTTTGTCCCCATCTAAAAAGGGGTCCACTCTAAAAGGAAAGAATTTGCTTCCTGCAAGGAAAGAATTTGCTCCTGCAGGGAGCAAATTCTTTCCTTTTAGAGTAGACCCTTTTGGAAGGGGCTTAGAGTGCAGGAAAGCAAACAGGAAGTTACAAAAGGTGACTCCCTTGTTAATAAATGCCATTACAAATATGCCATTACAAGTACATATCACAATATCTTTTTCCTCAAAATGTTCATTATCATAATTTGAACAAATGCGTGTCAGTATCTTAGTGTCATTTGCTCTGAAAGTAACACAGCTGTTGTCATATGCATATATATTGCAGAAATGTCATAGCGCCAGATAAGGCACTTTTTTTTTAGCCGATAAGTACTGATATTTTTCTTAGTTCTTCACAAAAATATATGTTGTGGGTACTCATTGGCACTCTTAATAAGTGCCTACAACATATGTTTTTGTGGAGAAATAAGAAAATTATTATGTGGATACCCCCTCTGTCTGTTCTAATCTGGATTTATGAAAATACAATAAATTACTTTTATTTACGTGACTTTTGTATTTTGATGAATCCCCAGTGCAGGAAAACCGTATACAGTTATTGACTATTGACAGGATATCAACCAGAGAATACCAATATTGATTGAGGCAATAGCAGAAGGTCAATATTGGTATTGTGGTGGATATCAATGTCATATCCAGTACCTCAATAGTCAATAATTGTTTTATTATATAGTTTGTCCTTTCTCTTAATAACTGTGGCAATAACATTCAACACCAGACCCCATTAATATGAAAAGCGTGCATAGACGTTGGCTTCACTACTGCCGACGTCATTAAAAGTAGATATGTAATTTCAGAAACTAATATTCACTGGTCAGTGAACAACAGATTTATTCACTGAGCTGAAAACAGCTCTCACCCAATGAAAGACGGTCTACTTTTGGGTTATATAATAAACTCCATTATCATATTAATGACTAGTTTCCCAACGTGTATCCAGTCCATGTATTTCAATTTTATCCCATGTTGGTAAGGACATTATGTATATATTCTCATGATACTCTTCATATTGTTAAAGCACTGTATATATGTAAAGGTGGGGTGTATGTTAGCAACATGTTGAATTGCTGTTAAAAATAATATATTACTGTCTTTTCTCTGAAAGGGAGAATTTAAATAAATTTTCCTTTATGATCTTGCTGTTGTTACTTTATCTTAACATTCCTGTCACAGAGGTATGAAAGAGGCCTCAGTTGGATGCACCTTCGACTAGTGATCAGGAGGTCGCGGGTTCAACCCCCGCCGAGGTCGGCAACATTCTTTCGTGGAGATTGATCATGAAATATTTTCCACAGTCACTTTCTCCTTTCCGCTGATTCAAGAAGGGCAGTTGTCAGTTTCTGGTGAAAGAATGTGCACAATACTTGTTAACCGCTTAGAGGACTAAGCCCGCCCAGTAAAAGTGTGGTTAAGTAAACTGACCGCACTCAACATGACCCTGTTGAGTTGACTGGGGTCATAAAACCTCAACACAAACAAACAGTGGCATGAAAAGAGAGACAATAATCACTCTGCTCCGATCAATGGAGTTGCCAAAAAGGATCTTTTGACTGTTCGTCTAAGCAATCTTTCAGTGTGCATTGCCTGGGGTGGATTCAGAATTATTTCCGAGGTGGTTCGATATGATCAAATTACCATACTTTCTCTAAGTATTCAGAAAGACAGGCCTGAGCAAACAGTATAGACCCAGATCAGACCCCATTGAATGTGGTGTCTGATCAGGGTTTACATTGTTTCCCACTCATCCAGCAATTTTACACACATTCTTAGGTAGTAAAATGGACTTGTTTGTTTGTGTTGAGGTTTTACAGCCCAGTCAACCCAATGGGGTCATGTCGAGCGCGGTCAGTTTACCTAACCACACGTTTACTGGACTTGTTGAAGAGAAGTTTAAGGTAAAGAGTAAGGAACATGGATATTTAGAGTAAATACTGTATCCAAAGTCAAAGGTGTTTGCCCCCACCCCCCCACCCATCCCCAACTGGTTGAAAACTATGCCTAGAATCCCTTTTAGGGGCTACTCTTAAAGGAAAGAATTTGCTGCAAGAGGGAGGAAATTCTTTCCTTTAAGAGCAGCCCATATGGTAAAGAGAAGCAAACTATTTTGTGTTAATACTACTTAATTATATCTTCCTTACGCATGTTACGCACATGCCTAATGTGCATAATGAGAGCTACACCTGTGATATGTATAGAAATTACGTCCATAATCAACACCAACTTTAATGCTAATTACTGCTTGAAATCAAATTTAACTGTATGCATGTTAATGATGAAATAAGCATTTCATTTTACTGGAAAATCGGGCTTGACATTAGTTTCTGCATGCAATGATGAGCAAAGAGTTTAACAGAGATGTCACCATACTTTGGATACCAATAATTGGATCAAGGTAATTTGTAGCATACAAGAAAGACAACTCTGCCACATTTACTTTGCCAATTATATCCCTTTCTTTGTAACAAGCATTTGTGTCTGGGCTGTAATCTGATTACTCTTTGGAAAAATATGGATGATACTGGGTAGTAATGTAGAATAGTTTATGGTAGTGTCATATACAATGGTGATTAGTCCTACTTACTTGTTATCTCCCCTTAGTGATAAAGTAAGGCTATAACTTGAATACCTTCTGGAATCCTTTGATGGTACTTTTGTTTTTATTTGAAACTTTACGGCCCACTCAACAGTTAAGGTCATGTCCTGATCTGTCAGCCTACTCAGTTTTCCTGGCAGGCTTAATCCTCCCAGTGGTTAACCAGTACTTTGTACACATACATCTGCCAGTATCTAAAAACCGACTTCTCTAATAGCAGAAGGTGGGGAATGACCCTAGAAATTATTTCATGATCAGTCCACAAGTTACGTGGCTGAGCCGGGATTGGAATTTGCAGCCCCTGCATCTGCAGTTAAACCTGTTACCAACTGCGCTATGAAGGCTGGCATAGTACTTTGCAAGAAAGCACATGTAGAATCGGCCAAGATGCTATTGTCAAATACATGAGCAGCAATTTATTACAGTTCCAGTTGTTAGTTATTTATAGCCGCGCTAATCTTGTTGCTGTGACATCAGAGTGCAGTGTAAAGAGGGTTATCTTTAAAAACAGTCGGCCTCGGTGGCTCAGTTGGATGCGCCGTCCGACTGGAGACCAGAAGGTGGCGGGTTGAACCCCCGCTGAGGTCGGCAACATTCTTTCGTGGAGACTGATCATGAAATATTTTCTACGGTCATTCCCTCCCTTCCGCTGATTCAAGAAGGGCAGTTGTCAGTTTCTGGCGGAAGAATGTGCACAATACTGGTTAACTGCTTAGAGGACTAAGCCTGCCCAGTAAACGTGTGGTTAGGTAAACTGACCGTGCTCGACATGACCTCACTGGGTTGACTGGGCCGTAAAACCTCAACACAACCAAATCTTTAAAAACATGGACTGGGACACTGGCAAACAGTGCAGACCCAGATCAGATGCCGCCGAACCCAGCATCTGATCTGGGTTTGCAGTTGCCTTAAATAACAGTAAGTTAAGAGTTAAATGAAACAAGTCCCCTTTAAAGACCATTTTCCCAGCCTTCAAATCAACCCACCAGTGCTGTCAGTACTTTGATTATTGCTTTCACTAGGAGAGGCTCAGTTATACTTCTAAATCAATTCTGCAGTCTTGGATTAAGGGAGAAGGTTGAACACTTTAACCCTGCAGACCAATACAGATTCCTTTTCAAACAGTGCAAATCCAGATGAGACGGCTCGCAACGAGCCATCTCATCAGGATCTATACTGTTTGCCATTCTGTTATTCATTTTGACTGAAACTTCTATTTGCAACAATGGTGATGTCATATTGTGTAATTCTTAACATTTTCTGTGCCTTGGTAGGGCTGTGTTCTGTTGATTGTGGCATTTCTTAGGTATTCCCATACAGTAAAACTTCAATGGCTCGAACCCCAATGGCTCGTTTATCATGGATGAGTCGAACACCTTCTTGAGTCTGCAGGGATTTCCTCCAAATACGATATACGGATAATTTAGGGAGATTTTCTTCTTTTATCTTGCAAATGAAAGTTGTGTGCACTCATTAGAATTGCCTCGATGAGGCAATTCTAATGAGAACACACAACATACGTTTATAATATAGAACACCAAAAAGATATCCCACAATTATCTCCATTATGCAAACTGGTATGGCACTAATAGTAATCCTCCATGGCTCGAACTACCGCTGTCTCGAACAATTTTCATGGTCCCAAAGGGATTCGAGCCATCGAAGTTTGACTGTATTTATATCGGAAGGCAAATGGACACAAAAATTTTTAAACATATTCATCATCTATTGTAAAATTTCAAATCTAAAAACAAAAATAGAAATATAACACTCAAATTATGCAAAAAAAAAAAGCATATAAGATTCAGTTGACAACAGCAAAGAAATACAATTCTAAAGCTAACAAAACATTTAATGGATTATCAGCAAATAATTTATTAATTTATGATTAAATGACAAACATACACCCTCAAATTGTATAACTTTAACCCTTAATGCTTAGCATGCTGGGTAAAATTTCAGTAGATGACATTTTGAAATAGCTTTCTTATTTTTCCCAGAAAATAGGCTTTGAGATTTCATGCAAATTATCTCCATAGGAGACAGTTTGCATGAAATCTCAAAGCCTGTTTTCATGGAAAAATAAGAAAAAAATACCATCAATTTGCTGAATTGGCCCATAGAGTGCTAAAGGTTAAAGAGCCAGTCACAATAGCATCTTACAAAATATTTTTCATATTTTTCTGATAACACATTCATGGGAGCAAAACAAAAGCAACTTGAAGGCTTCATATTCCTTAAAAATTAGACATTTTTTTTTTTTTTTTTAAATCCAGGAAAGGTTTAATTAATTGTTATATAGTATTAATATGATCATAAAATGTGGCATCTGACAGCCTGTAAAATTTCAGTGAGTCTCAAGTTTTTGAACTGGATCAAAAATGAAATGATTTTTTTATCATATCTCTGAATTAATGTTTGCCATCCTTCTAGCAATCCTTAGACACAAGAACAGGTTATAAAGTCGAATATATTAGGAAGTTAAACTGTCTGAATACTTAAATATGGTAGTAATATACTGCCTTTGTTGTTCCCATACACAATAAAAGTGTTTTTCATCTACCTACATGACTGAGAATCATCTGACATATGGCGCTGCAACAACTTATATAAACAAGACCCATTTTCTAACAATTTAAGTACAATGAATTCAGACATAATGATGTTCACTCACCCCAAATTACTTCAAATAAATCAAAACAGAAAAGGTTCTGATCAGCCTGCGTATCCAAGCAGTCTGTTCCTCATTTTCAACCTTTTTGTTTGATTTTGTAGTCAATGAAAGACCTGAACAGGCAACCTTCAGTACGCAGTGATATAGTCCGTCACTGATCCCATTATGATTACACTGCCAAATCATTAGTACATATAATATCCTTGAAGCCAATGAATTTTATGATAATCGGTTCGCAGGAATTTAAATTTGTTTTTCTACAAAAACAGATGTCTCCCTCCTTTTTGGAGTCATAGTGTATTGTACATTCAGCAAACATTAATATTAACTAATGAGATTCCAAGGGAAATAACTTAAAAAGTATAAATGCAAGTGTTACGGTTCTTGCGCTTTGCAAGTCATCGAATGTTGATTGATATTCATATAAGGTTTTGTGAAGGTATCTTGAAGGGTTTTCAAGTTATAGAGCAGACACGCCTTTTGTGATGGATAAAGTTCCAAGGGAAATAACTAAAAAAGTATAAACGCAAGATTTATGGTTCTTGTGCTCTGCATGTTACCTAATGTTGATTGATATTTATATGAAGTTTCGTGAAGATAGCTTTTTTTTTTTTTGAACAGTTTTCAAGTTATAGAGCGGACACAATTTTGTGACAGACAGACATAGGCCCAGGGGAAAAACACTATGTTTCTCTACCCTAAAGGGGGGAGACATAACTAATGCACTTTATGATACTGGGTAGGTATGTTCCAAATCCATTCAGAGTATCACTGACAAAACCAATGCATTTTAATGTAATGGGTTTGCATTTTTGAAAATGGGAGCAAATTCTTTCCTTTTAGAACCCACCCCTTTCAGAAGGGGCTTGGTGTGCAGGAAAGAAAACAGAATGTCACAAAAGTAATGTCCCTTGTAAATTTGGCAGAAAATCTACCATGTGTATTCTAGTCCCCTTAAATTTGATAAATCCCAGTCCTGAAGCTATTCTGAGAGAGATTCAACATCATATCAACAGCACACCTTACATTATCAAAACTCAGTAACTACAATCACAACTCCCCTGTCACCAATAACAAGCAAAATGTATCTACCAGTGGTACACCTGCCTCATAATACCTGTGATACATGTAATCTGTAATGCATTTGATGAGAATGTAATGAGCCATGTCAGGAAGACTCATTTAAAAAAAGTCAATGCGTACTTTAATAACTTTAAGTATAGGAACAGACAGCCTGCACAAACAATGTAGACCCACATCAGATGCCACAAAATGCAACACCTGATAAGGGTCTACACTGTTTGCTACATACATGTATCCAGCAGTTTTCAGACACTTCAACAGATATTTAAGGCTCCAAATTCCTCAGAAATAGACATTTTATTATTATCCAAGAAAGGTTTAATAAATTGATATATGGTATTAATACAATCAAAAAATCAGGCTTGACAGCCTGTAAAATTTCAGTTAGTCTCTCGTTCTTGAAATGAAATGATTTTTTATCATATCTCTGAATTAATGTTGCCAACATTAATTCAGAGATACGCTAAAAAATCATTCATTTTTGATCCAGTTCTACAATGAGAGACTAACTGAAATTTTACAAGCTGTCAGATGCCACATTTTAAGATCTTATTAATACTATATATCAATTTATTAAATCTTTTTTTTGGACAAAAAATGTTTTTGAGGAATATGGAGCCTTTAAAATAGACTTGTCCAAAGTTTAAGATTGGTAGGCAAGGAGTTTAAGTGTCCCAATATTTTAGGGTAAAGATGGTATGTAAACTGGGAAGGCCAAGATCTGCCTCCTGTATGAGAACTACTAGTAGACACTGATCAAACTAACAAATAACATATTCTTAACTCTAAAATGGTACATTAACCTCTACAGGATATCGGCCTCAGTGGCTCAGTTGAATGCGCCGTCCGACTGGAGACCAGGAGGTCGCGGGTTCAACCCCCGCTGAGGTCGGCAACATTCTTTCGTGGAGATTGATCATGAAATATTTTCTACGGTCATTCTCTCCCTTCTGCTGATTCAAGAAGGGCAGTTGTCAGTTTCTGGCGAAAGAATGTGCACAATACTGGTTAAACGCTTAGAGGACTAAGCCTGTCCAGTAAACGTGTGGCTAGGTAAACTGACCGTGCTCGACATGACCCCATTGGGTTGACTGGGCCGTAAAACCTCAACACAAACAAATATTTCATCATATAATAAGAAAGAATAAACTGAAAGGCACAAATTCCTGATACTGTTCGGTGTTCTTCTGTTCAGGCTGAAACATTTTTGTGATGCTTTCTAGAAAACGGTACTGCTATACTGGCAAAAAGATATTTTGTCCTGCTGAACCCGGATATATCCTGCCTTTGTAAAGTGTAGATCCAGATCAGTTGGCTTCTGAAGAAGCCAACTGATCTGGATCTGCACTGTTTGTCATTAAGTATGTGAATTTGTATCAAAATCCTGGATCAAGTAATCTGATTGGCTGAAAATTTGAATTGGGTGAGGCATCTTATTTATTCAGCATGGCAAGGGTTAAATTAAATAAAACATTTAACACTGTTTGTCTGGTATGAATAAGATCTGTCAATCAGAGTGGATAATCAAAAAACATCTTTTTGGCTTACTATAGCCCAAACTGCTTTCAATTATAACCGTATAATAAAATGTTAACAACCATTCAGTCTTTAAAAGGCAAAATACTGATTTGTCAACTTTATGATTGTGTAATGTATTTGACTCCTCCACAGTGTGTACTTAACCACAACCATATGGATAATGGCTCATTTTCCTTAGACAAACAATACAATTTTACCTTTAAAATTCACAGGTAAAAATTATGCAATGTTTGTCTAACCTTTACTGTTTGATGTTCACCTGTGCCTTCTCTTTCACTGGTTATTAGCCACTTCTGCAGAGGAGTCAATTATGAGCAGATCACTGGGGATTTAACCCATTGTAGTCTGGAGTCCCCTAAAAGGGGTAACTGGCAAACAGTGCAGACCCAGATCAGATGCCGCAGAATGCGGCATCTGATCAGGGTCTCCACTGTTTGCAAATAGTACAACCATTTTTTCTCTAGAAATATCTAAATCATATAGCCTGACATACCTAAAGTCAAAATTAGAATCTTCTAATGAACAGTGTTCGGGAGTTCATTCAGTCTATAATGGGATAAAACATATTAAAAGCGAAGACGCTGAAGATGCATCCACTCTGTCTGACAAGGAATTTGCTATTCACATTCCAGCATCTGTAAGTGGATAACAAATTCCTTCATCAGACTGCAAAGATGCTTGGATCAGCTACTGCATTCTACATATCTGCCTCCAGACCTTCTCTGTTCATTAATTATTCTGTAAGCAGACAAAAATGGATCTGGCCAGTTGCTGTTGTGCACATGAAATATATTCCCTAATGTGCTTTTGACATCTATCAGAAAGTTGTTTTTTGCTTTGCGCTTTATACAGAAAAAGTAACTTTGCAAACTTTTGTCATGATTTTATGCAAACCCATTTGTCGTAATTAACTATGCACAAAAAATTTTATTCTAGTCAATGGTTTTTAAAAATCAAATATTTTCATTTTTTTCTATAATTAAAAAGAATGCAAATTATGCAGAAATTTGTAGGGTAGGTACATGTAACTTGAAGGCAGATTTTCAATAAGTTCTGCTTGTTCAATTTTTCTGAAATTTTCACAATATTGTTGTGAAACATCAATAATTTAAATTCAATAAAGAAAAGTAAAATATATATATTCTTAGATAAAAATTAAAAAAAAATCATTTTGCTATAGAAACTGCCTAGGTCAGACCAATTTTTGGCTGTAAATTTAATTTAAGGGTACATACTTGAGCACAAAACACAGAAACAGAATAGACAAATGGTTTCTGATAAGATATGGTCAATCAAAACAAAATATTTTCATTTAAAATAAAACGACAAGCAAACGTCTTTCCAAGTGATATCCAAAGGACAATAAGCACACAGCAATGGCCCAATCAGACTGCATAGATGTACAGTCTCATCAAGGTCTTTAATGTCTGCATACTCAATAAGGACCATCTTCTCATGTTACACCATATTTAATAAAAATAATAAATAAAGTAGATCTATACATAGATGGCTTGATTACATGACAGCCAAGTTTGAGCTAGGGAAACAAAATAAATGGAAATATTGCACAAAATAATAATTCTAATCTCTTTAAAATTAGTATATACAGTATGACATTTCAACAGAAAAAATCCTCAGCTGTTATGTATTTTTTGATTCTGTATTCAATTTCATGGAAGAACATTATGAACAAACTAAGAGTCAGCATGACTTTTTATTATATGTTTATCTTTTAGGGGACTGGCTACCCCGGTACAAGGGGGCCTGACTTCTTGTTTGTTATCCTGTATCTAAGCCCCTTCTGAAAAGGGGTCTACTCTAAAAGGAAAGAATTTGTTCCAAAAGGGAACAAATTCTTTCCTTTTAGAGTAGACCCCTTTTCAGATGGAAGGGAAAATAATTTTGACAGGGTTGCCTGCACCCCACCCCCTAAAACTGCATCACTTCCCCTTAAATACTTTAAATATTCAGACATCCTATTTTTTTATTGTAGAATATTAAAATCTGAATAAGGCCATTTGACAAGCTGGTAGTGTGTGTCTAAGGGTACTGAATGAATGGCAAATAGTGTATACAGATCAAAATTATTTAAGAGCAGTCTTATCTTGATCGTAACTGTTTGTACAGGCATGTCTTTTAAATCATTATACATGTATTAACTCTTTGCATGTTGGGTAATTTTGCATGCTTTTATGGGGTCTGTGGATTTTTTTTAAATTAACTTTTTCAAAACAATCTTTCAGGAATACCACCAAAGTGTCAAACAGTTTGGATCCAGGATAGGCCCGACGTTTTTTTCCGGGCCTGATCTGGGTTCAAACTGTTTGCAAAGGTTATCAGCAGACGACAAAAGTTGCCACTAGCGGGGAAAGAGTTAAACAGATTTTCTCGGTGCATGCTCTAATTCACAACATTTTTAAACCGATTTTAATCTCTTTTGTAATTAACAACTTCTATCCTTTTATTTCTTGACATCACACATTTACTTCTTTAACTATTTCTTGCATGGTGCCTCTATGCAAACTGCACAAAAATAGTCCTCTACACAGGGCAAATAGTTCTTGAGAAGGGACTTTTTTTTCAGTGCTAAATACCTGCCGTGTACTATATTAAGGCAAACTTAACATAAAAACATTTGTTAAAGATGAACATTAATTTTCTGAAAAATGTCAGGAAAACATCAAAGAAACCATCTGACGTCCTACAGTCATACAATCTACAACAAAAACACACTATGTAAACAAAAATAATACATGTAAGGAAAACACAAGTAGCACCAAGCAAAAAAGGCCCCTTATCATAGAGGTAAACATCACAGACCTCGGTCAATCTGTACCGCTCTGTCTGAATATTTAGTGTAAATAACCAGGGCCAGTTGTTCAAAATTAACAATGTCGTCAGTTAACGTATCATTAAAACTTTGATCGTTAAATATGGCATATACATTGTATGCAACTATTTTTGCTGAAAAAATGTGAGTAGCTTTTGCATTTGCAAAAGCTACTCAACATTTTTTCAGCAAAAATACCTGTGAATTAGATATTGTACTTACCGGTAACTAAAACCGTTAACATTTTGACCACTAAAGAGCTCTTTAAGCTAACCATGCTTTGAACAACTAGGCCCTGACATCACATGAATAAGGACCAAGTTAGTTGGATGCTGCTCCAATCACAGAAACTTTGAATGGATTTCTGGACCTGAATTATAAATAAACCTTTGAAGTGCTAGCCATAACAGCAACAGATAACATTCTATTTTTTTTATTATTATTATTTTTCTAAGAAAATAAGGCTTGACATTTCATGGGAATTGTCTGTTTAGAAAAATACACAGTTTATAATGTTGTCTGCTACAGTTATGAATGGTGCTCTAAGGATTTACCATTTTTGCTGTACATAATATCATATATCAACAGGCTTAACTGATACAAATTCTAATTGTTCAGCTCATTATAAAACACAGAGCAGAATTTGTCATCTTTTCTCAGAACTACAATAACTACAGATTATCACACATACAAACTTAAAAATTCAGAACTGTTCATAGAAACATATTTCCTTGATAAATAAAAGATACAATGAAGGAAGAGGTTACATCATATTATGCATTTCTACAGCTCAGAAATCCAGGAGTTCAGGTGCTCCAATGGCTATACTTAGACACTTGGGTACTATGGCAGTTTTTTTGTCCTTTTGAGTTCATGTCATGATTTGGTAATCAGACAACATCATAGGTTTACTATGTCTTTAACTCTTTGATGACTGATACACAAACTGCTGACAGCTTACAATTTTTGCAATTACTGATCAATTACTTTGTTATTAAGCATTCTCTTATTGTAAACTGTTCCCTGCAATCAAACACTGATTTTGTAAGAGTTCTGTATTATTCGATTTAGTGTGTTTGAACCATATAAGTTATCAAGCTATATTCCTGGTGGCAGCAGAATACCCCTACTCATTTATAACTAATTCTGTTTCATCAAATGAATGGAGCCAATCAGATTGCTTTATCACAAATGTAAACAAACAACGCAATTACCTTCAATGTACCCAGGGTCAATAAAACTTTTATGTGAGCCTGGGATTCCAGGATGACATTTTTTAAGGGGGAGGGGTTTCAATTCCAAAATAATTCAACCGTGAACACGCCAAAATAAAACATTAGCAGCTGACATTTAAAATATGAGTTAGCATTTCATTCATTCATCGCCAAAACAGATGATTTGAATGTTAATAACAAGCATACAAAAATATGAGCCATAAAAATAGAAAATGTACTTTTAGAGCATACAACTATTTCAAACCTTTCTGGGCGACAGTCAAAACTATCAGCCCTGAGATGCTATCGCCCGCGGCCAAACATCTTAGACCTCAGGCTATTGTTCATCAGGTGGTCCACTGCACTTAGATATTGATAGTTTTGACTGTCGCCAAGAAAAGTATAGTACTGATGTTTTATTACCCAACTCATAGAATTTGCTAGGAAATTCACATGACCGGGAGATACAAATGTAATCCAAAATATGAGCCCGGATGATCGTTCTCGGAGTACTGATTCAATCTGGCTGGCTTTTGTCACAGGTAAAAATGCATCAGTCAAAAATGCTTTATAACTTCTAATATAGTAAGTTGGGTAATAAATCAGCCTACACATCCATTCTTTGCTAGGCACTCTTTAGGTAGCTATGGAAAAAGGGTTTCTTCAAATCAGTTGCAAATGCTCTAATCAGACTACAGAGGTGCACAAGCTGATCTGAGTCTTTGTCCAAAAGGTACATTTTCTAACTTTACAACTCATATCATTCTCCTGTACACTGTTAAACACTTAATAAAATCTTAATCCTTGTCATGCTAAATAAATTAAGATGCCACAACCACTTCTAATTGTCAGCCAATCAGATTGCTAGATCCAGATTGATAAAACAAACTCACATACTTATGACAAACAGTGCAGATCCAGATCAGTTGGCTTCTAACTGTCAGCCAATCAGATTGCTAGATCCAGATTGTCATAAGTATTGTATTGACAAACAGTGCAGATCCAGATCAGTTGGCTTCTGAGAAGCTAACTGATCTGGATCTACACTGTTTGCAAAGGCAGGGCATATCCGGGTTCAGCAGGACTGGGGTTAACTGTGTCATAGAAAAAAAAGGACCTAATACATATCCTCATTCTAATCATATTCTATAGTAGCTAATGGTCAGCTACAGATCATTAGCAGCTACAGACTGCTGAAGACCTAACATTGAGCTGATCCCAGTGATTGCTTTTTGCATATTTTATGATACATGTATACTGAATAAAAAAACTCAACAGATGACATTTTGTAATATTTTTCTTATTTCCCCAGAAAATATGGTTTGACATAAAATTGTCCCCTATTTGCATGTTATACAAACTGTTTCCCTAGAGACAATTATATGCTATTTGGGACTCTATTTTCTGGGGAAAATAAGAAAAAAAAATATCAATTTGTTGTCTGCTGAATTTTGGTAAGAGTGCTTATAGTTAAGGCCCATTTCTTTAATCTAACATGGTTCAATTAACCCTTAAAGCACTTAGCAAATTTGTAGCAGATGACAATCTAAAACAGATTTGTAGCAGATGACAATCTAAAATAGATTTGTAGCAGATGACAATCTAAAATAGATTTGTAGCAGATGACAATCAAAATAGACAATATTATTTTTTAGAGAAAATATGACTTGACTTTTCATACGTATCATCCGCTAGGCAGACTATTCACATGTAATGTTGTTTTATTTTTTCTGAAAAAAAAAAAAAACAAAAAAAAAAACATATCAAATTGTCATCTGCTGTAGTTGTGATTAGCGTCTTAAGGGTTAATCGATATGTATCATTTACATGGATTTCTCATGTGTTAAACTGTAATGGTAACATCAATTTCCAAATTTATAGGTATGGCAACAAGGAAACTGAGCTGAACATCAATAAGTATGAAACACTTAACCCTTCTCTTGCTGAATACGACACGCCGTGTCTTAGCAAACAGTGTAGATCAAGATCAGTTGGCTTTTGAAGAAGCCAACTGATCTGGATCTGCACTGTTTGTCATTAAATATGTGAATTTCTATCAAAGACCAGAATTAAGTAATCTGATTGGCTGGAAATTAGAAGTGGGCATGGCATCTTAATTTATTCAGCATGACAAGGTTTAACAGATTCAAAGAACTTGACTTAGACAACATCTCTGTGCCACAACTTCAGAAAACATATCTTCTGATGTGTGAGCAGTGAAGATTCAGATCAGTCTGCACATTTGCACAGTCTGATCAGAATCTTCACTGGTCACATTTTGGATAGGCAAGGATGCAAAGTGTCTTCATAACTTCAGGGCCAGTTTGTTCCCCAATTATGTTACTCTACAAACTGCACTCTAAACTCTAACTACATGCTCTTCTGGCCCCAAGGTTATAAAACTTTTTTCATGCTCAACTCAACTGAGCATGAAATTTCATTTGGTCATAAAAATAGAAATACCAAAAATTTAAAACTTTTTCCATGCTCAACTCAGCTGAGCTAGCTCAGCTGAGTTGAGCATGAAAGAAGTTTCAAAATTTTGTCAGTATTTTAAGATTTATAAACAAAACAAATTTCATGCTCAGCTGTGTTGAGCATGAAAAAAGTTTTATAACCTCAGGGCCCGGTTTCAGAATGGGCTGCATCATTTAAAAGGTGTTTCATGGCATTAATGGTTAGTCAGGTCCCAGATCATCCGCCACATTTATGCAGCCTGTTCAGACTATTCAGTGACTGCTCAAAGAATCTTAGATATAGCTCACAGATGTATAGAAGACATTTTTCAACCAGAAAGCACACACAAACCTCTTTTATAACATTGTTCACTATAGCATGGTTTCAACTATAATATCATATAAAGAAGCACCCATCCTAACAAAAATGTATAGATATTGTAGAAAAATGACCATAAATGGCCATTTTTTTTTTTAGATAATCTATACATCTTTTTTAGTATACAACTGGTTTGTAAAGCTAACACAGTTTATGCTTTGAATCCAAGCAAGTGTTACAAACAGGTTGTGGTGATAAATTCAGATGCCACTCCCACTTCTAATTGTCAGCCAATCAGTTTGCTTGATCAAGATTGTTCTTACAAATTCATATACTAAATGACAAACAGTGCAGATTCAGATCTAACACATTGTTTGCAAAGGTAAGGTATATCCGGGTTCAGCAAGACCAGTGTTATATTTTTCTAATATCTACACTAAAACAAGTTATGGTACTCATTAGAAGTGCCTCACCAAGATGCTTCTGCTGTGCTCCCACAACAAGCACCCAGGCCCTTCTACGGAGTACCCACAAGATATGATTTCATAGAGAAATATTCATCTGGGCCCAGTTGTTCAAAGCATCGTTAGCTTAAAGAGCTTGTTAGTGGTCAAAATGTTACCTGTTCTAGTAAGTACAAAATCTAATTCACAGGTAGTTTTGCTGAAAAAATGTGAGTAGCTTTTGCAAATGCAAAAGCTACTCACATTTTTTTCAGCAAAAATATTAGCATATATGCCATATTTAATGATCAAAGTTTTAACGATACGTTAACTAATGACATTGTTAGTTTTGAACAACTGGGCCCTCGATAATCCTCTTATCTAGAAATACAGATGCTGTTGAAAGTGTTGGCAAACAGAAAAGGCTCCACTCAGACTGAATGCATGAATGTGTAGACTGATTCAGACATTTACTCTTATATCCACAAGATAATGTTTCACACACAACTTAAATGGGCTGCATCATGAAGAAAGAAGTCTTCGAGCATATGTACAACTATATTTTTTATTTTTTACTCTAAGTAGTTGGATGTCTTAACTTCTTTTCATACTCATTCCAATAAATTAATAAGGTTACTGGACAACCTGATAATGTCAGGCTTTTAAGCTCTACTTGACAAAAAATGAAGGCCAAAATTAGGGCTAATTTTTGCAAAATATTAGGGCTATTTCAACAAAATTTTAGGGCTACACTAAGGATTTATTATGCAGTTTCAAGCAGCTCTGCTCAGTTCCATGATATTTCTAACCTGAAAGCTTTCACAAGCTCTTAATATGTACTGATAAAATACAGGAATAAAAAGGAGACTTTTGCACTGCTGTTATTGAATCTTGGCACAAACCTGATGAAAGAAAGATGATACTGGGGGGGTCTGGAGGATGTGGTGCAAAACCCCCCAGAAGTCAAAGAGTTTCTTCCAATTTTACCCGTATGAAGACTGGAAACTGAGAAAAAATAGGGATGTTTATGGAAAATAAGGGCTTTTTTTTAGAAATGTTAAACTTTTTGAGTAATTTTTTAGGAATTTTAGGGAGACTTAAATAAAATTAGGATTTTTTAGGAATTTTAGGGCCACTTGAAAGCCTGTTAAATGTGTCTAAAAAGTAGACAGTGTGGCAAATAGTGTAGACCCTAATCAAATCATTCAGATACTACAGTCTGTGGCATCTGATCTGGAACTGCACTGTTTGCTCAGGCCTGTCTGTCCAAATACTTAGGGTAAATGTCTGCAAAGACTCTGACCAGATAGAATACACAGATCAGACATCCATGCAGTCTGATCAGTCATACAACATATTAAAATATCTGGAGTTTGTAGGATCTACCATAATTAGGCTCAATATTTGGATATTGAGCTCATTACTGTACTTATTATAAAAACAGAATATGCTCATTTGACCGCTTACCAATGTGTCTTAAAAGTGCTGTCTGAATGGCAAACAATATAGACCCAGATAAAACTGTTCTTTTAGAAGCTATCTGAGCTGGGTCTATGCTGTTTGCTCAGTTCGAATATTTGGGGTAAATATGATCTACAGACATGGTGTTTTTTGGCCAAAAAGTTTTGGTATTTTTCTTATTTCTCCACAAAAACATACATTGTGGGTACTCATTAGAAGTGCCACAATTATGTAGGACTCATTAGAAGTGCCTAATGGAGGTGCTTCTAATGAGTACCCACAACATATGTATTTGTGGAGAAATAAGAACAGTATTTGCCTGCAGCGGGATACCCCTTTTATCTGCAGCTTTGCATATCCAACAGCACAGACAATGGATATGAGTGACAGACCTTCTACAGTCTGAAATTCATAGCTCTAGAATAGAGGGGTATCCAGTAAGGCTGGCACAATTAATCGGATAATCGATTAATTGATCGATAAATTCCACAAAAATGCTAATCAGATTGATCATGAAATATTTTCTACGGTCATTCTCTCCCTTCCGCTGATTCAAGAGGGGCAGTTGTCAGTTTCTGGCAAAAGAATGTGCACAATATTGGTTAACCGCTTAGAGGACTAAGCCTGCCCAGTAAACGTGTGTTAGGTAAACTGACCATGCTCGACATGACCCCATTGGGTTGACTGAGCCGTAAAACCTCAACACAAACAAACAAATGCTAATCATTACAGATTTGCTAATAATCAATCATTTGATTTCTGTTTACCGTATTTACCCTTAGTATTCTGACAACTAAACTCCTTACCATACTTTATCTAAAATTTGAACAAGTGCAATTTACTATCAACTGTTGTGTCTAAAACAGCTGGATGAGTAGCAAACAGTGTAGACACTGATGAGACGCCGCATTTGCGGCGTCTCATCTGGGTCTACACTGTTTGCTCAGGCCTGCCTGACCGAATACATACAATAAAGTTTAACATATGCCATTATGGAAGGGACATGTCCAGACAGGTAAAATTATGACCAAATCTTCAGTGATTACTAACTGATTATCGATCACAATGGCAGGACTGATAATCGCCTTAGTATCCAGATAAATATTGTTTCTTATTTCTCTAAGAAAATGTATCTTGTGGGCACTCATCAGAAGCACCTCTGTGATGCGCCTCTAATTGGTATCCATAGAGTATGTTTTAAAGATGACACATACTTCTTGGTTGAAAAAACTGCCCTATCTAGGCTAGATATATGCTACATATTTTCAAAGACTCTTTTTTGCCTGCTACAGCCCAAAGAATTCCACTCATGAATCTGTATCACCAGTTTTAGTGATTCTTTTCCTAATGGTAACTTCTGTATCTTCATCTGAATCAGGTTTCTTCTGTATGAGGATTTCTTCATCTTCGGACTCGCCTTCAGAGCCTGTGTCACAGAACAAAAACAAGAAATGTCAATAAGCAGTAATTAGATAATCTCATCCAAGGACCAAATTTTAACGGAAAGATGGGTAGTTTTTGGACTGAGTTAGGGTTTAAAGACACATCAACCCTTGTGAGTCATTTTGTGTTGTCTCCCAGAAAAAGGGAGAAAAGAGATAGAAGAGATAGTAGAGGAGAGGAGATGAAAGAGAGGGACAGGAGAGAAAGAAGAACAGGAATGAAAGTGAAGAAACAGAAGAAATAAAAACGTTACCCCTCTACCCTTACCTGCCACGAAGATAGCAGGCATTTCCCAACTGTAAGCCAATATTAGTTGGATGCCCTGGTTGATGTAAGATACACGACACCTTTGCCTCACCCAACCACCCCCAACAGATGGATGGACAAAGTGAAAACAGAATACACCCTTCCCACACACAAACACAGTTTGCAGGTATATAAAAGACAGTGCCATGCACAAAGGGGCCTTAGCATATGGGCAAACAGCAAAGTTTGCAGATCAGTACAGTCCACAGTTCCAGATAAGGAGGTATTCACATAATATTTTTCTTATTTCTCCATGAAAACATATGTTGTGGGTACTCATTAGAAGCGCCTTGCCAAGGCGCTTCTAATGAGTACCCACAACATATGTTTTTGTGGAGATATAGGGAGAATATCAAAACTTTTTGGTTGAAAAAAACTCATGTCTTGATATACCTATCTTATCAGGGTCTTTGCTGTTCATCTAAAGTGTAGCTGCTGTCAAATTAACTGGCAATAAAAGTACCACAAAACACTCGGCAAGGTGCTTCTAATGAGAACCAGCAACAATTTTTCATGGAGAAATAAGAATAAGAAAAATATCAAAACTTTCTGACTAAAAAAGCAACATCTTATCAGAAGCTATGTAATCACTGAAGTTTCCCCATCAACAATCCCAAATCAGATTATTTCCCATATCTATGTACACACTTAGGTTTAACTAAACTCACGAAATATAACTTGAAGTTACTGCAAGGAAACAAACTCAATGTCAGGTGAATTTCAAACAGTTCTGGGATGGATTCCTAATGACCCCTCTTGGAGGTCAGTAAGAGCCTGGAATGGGAAAGTTCCAATTGAGTCATTGACAGTTCAAAATCTCATCAAAACCTTCAATTTGAAAACAAACCTGGCTATATTTGAAGAATGATCCCTGATGACCCTTTCTGGAGATGGGGCTGGAGTTGGATATTGGTCAAACATGGTAATAAATGGTTAAAGTTACCAGAAAGATCTTTGATTTGATGCTACATACAGGTATGCTGAGAGAACCATCCCTTATGACACCAATTCAGGGAGGGGTCAGCCTGGATGTTGGTGAGACACATTTAACTTCAGGAGCCAACTGATCTGGATCTACACTGTTTGCTAAGACTGGGGATGTCACTTTCAGCAAGAGAGGGGTTAACTAGAACCTTAGGGAAACATCTCAACAGGTGTTAAGTTCTGAGAAAAAAAATGCCCAGGTGTGTTTATTTCATGAGGGACCCATTTGGCATCCATCCATCCTTTTATACATCCAGCCTTGATGCAAATAGTTTCTTGTTATCATTTCTCGTAGACTTTTGGGCTGATTTTCTTGAAATTTGTCAAAGACATTCTTTTAGAGTTAAAAACCAACAGTTCCAGTCCACTGACCAGGATTACCAAAAAAACAACAGTTCCAGTCCATTGACCAGGATGGCCAAAAAACAACAGTTCCAGTCCATTGACCAGGATGGCCACCAGCAGTCATCTTTGACTGTTCTTGTTAGAAGAAGTTTGTCAAAACCATGCACACATTCCTCTCATGGTCTAGACGTATCTAAATGAAAATTGTTCCAGTTGGCCAGCTGAGATGACCATAAAGCAGGCGCTTGAAAACTGAAAATCACCCATTGCCAATATTGCAATCTAGTTATCATATGTTTGCTGAGACCTCTGGCGGTAAACTAATAGAACCAAATGTGGGTTTTTGACAGAAAACAAAATTCTTTTACCTCTTGCCTCGTTTTCGTCTCCTTCATATATGCCATCGTCTTCATCATCAACTGCTTCCAGGTCCTTGAGTCCATGATCAAGTTTTGGTCCCACAGTTTCCACAATAGGTGAGGCTTCATCAGCACTGCCCTCTCTATCAGATTTCCCTATAACCTCATAACTCTCTGTGTCCTGGCTGGACTCATTAGACATATCACTAGAGTTCATCTATAAACAGATGGTATACAGCTATCAGAATGCATCAAGTCACAAGAGGTTTTCAAGCATAATTAACCCTTGAAGCGCTATACAGAAATTTGTAGCAGATGACATTCTAAATTTTTTAAATCATTTTTCAGAGAAAATAAGACTTGGTATTTCACGTGAATTGTCAGATTTTTTTTTTTAATGTCAATCACAGGTCAAAATACAACAGCAGTAAGTCAGATCATCCTTTTGGTAAGCAACAAACCAACTTCATTTGATGTATACCCATGCATCAAATTTATTCATAGCTGTGCTATAGAATATGTCTCAGGTTTGTTTTTTTTTTGTTTTTTTGTTTTTTCTGTAATGTAGGTCCCAATGTTTAACTTCTGTCATGCTGAACAAATTAAGATGGCACACCCACTTCTAATTTTCAGCCGATCAGATTACTTGATCCAAGATTTTGATACAAATTCACATACTAGTAATGACAAACAGTGCAGATCCAGATCAGCTGGCTTCTGAAGAAGCCAGCTGATCTGGATCTACACTGTTTGTAAAGGCAGGGCATATCTGGGTTCAGCAGGACCAGGGTTAAGGTAAATAAGGTACAATGTACATACTAGCTGAACTTCACTGTCACGAAACTATTGACAATGTACCAATGCTGACAAACTATTATGAATTTTGTTGGACATTTCAGTCAAAATACTTGATATTGGCATCAAAACACTCAAATCTGCGCATCCGAGAACTCGATTGATAAGCACACACATTCTGCTCATAACAGGGACTATTTCTGCAAATGCAAATACCTACCATATTTACCCTAGATATTTGGAACCTTTGACTCCTTACCATACTTGTCCTAAAATTTGAACAAGACGCTATCACCTGATTATGCATCTAAAAACAGTTGAAAAAGTGGCAGAGAGTAAAAACCTTTACTGACAGTCAGTGGCATCTGATCTGGGTCTACACTGTCTGCTCAGATCTATTAGTCCAAATTATTAGGGTAAACAAGGCATGTCATTAAAAGAGTTACAATGTCATAAACATAGCTTTTGACGAGTGCCCCTAACTAAGATTCAAATCAGCCTGTGCACCCACGTAGTCTGATCAGAGTCTTTCCTGTCTGCAGGAAGAAACACTGCATCTTTGGACATCCAATATGTGTATAGACAACCCTTTTTCTACCAACACTCCATACAACGACAATTGGACTGTCACAAAATCTTCACTAAAAAGGTAACAATTAGTCACAAATTAGGCTAGAATATTGTATTTAATACTTTAAAGAAACATATGTTTTGGATATTTGTTAGAATCATCTCATTGAGGCAATTCTAACAAATATCCAAACTATACATGTATGTTCTTTGAGGAAATAAGAACAAAACAAGACCTTTCTTATATATCAGTCCGCTCATCAAGTATTCTATACAACAGCAAATTCATTTTAATGGCAATGTACAGCAATGTCTTTGGAAACAAAGGGTGTCATTGTAACTAGGATTCACTGTACTATATTACATGTGAAGATTCTGACCAGACTGCACAAATGTGCAGGCTGATCTGAATCTTTGCTGGGCGCACAAGTCCATAGGTACGTTTTCCGGCATTACTGCTAAAACGATTGTACTAGCAGGTTCATGAGAAATCTTTTTGTAAAGGTGGCAACTGAATGCATACCCCTGGTTCTTCATCTTTCTTCTCGGCATCATCAGTTTCTGTTACCCCTCCCTGATTGTTACTGGTATCCTGCTGTGAGGTCTCTTCTGCTTGCTGTGTCGTCTCTCCTGACTGTTCTTTCTCCGTCTTATTTTGTTCAACACCAACTCTAGCTTGAACACTTTGCATAGCTTGAAGGATCTTTGTCATCTGAGCCTCTGTTTCTGCCAGTCTCTGTTGTAACAGTCTCATGTCATTTTCTGCTAGAAATATAGGCACAGACAGCAAATTAAGGGAAAATTATACACTTTCAAGGGAGAAAATTGTCAAAATTGTTTTTGCTCCCTTCTGAAAAGGGGTCTACACTTAGAGGAAAGAATTTGTTCCCAAGGAGAGCAAAAATTCCTCCCAATGGGAGCAAATTCTTTCCTTTAAAAATAGACCCCTTTTCAGAAGGAAAGCAAATTCTTTCCTTTTAGGCAGACACTTTTCAGAAGGGAACTGGTGTACAGGGAAACAAACAGGAAGTCAAAAAAGTCGCCTCCCTTCTAAAAAATGGCAGAAAAATCTAACAATTGTATTCATTCACTTTAACCTTTAGCCAGCTGTTGACAAAAGTAGTAGACAATCTTTATACAGCATTATTTTTGTTTCCTGAGAATGACTTGTTTGTTTGTGTTGAGGTTTTACGGCCCAGGCAACCCAATGGGGTCAAGTTGAGTGCGGCCAGTTTACCTAGCCACACGTTTACTGGGCAGGCTTAGTCCTCTAAGCAGTTAACCAGTATTGTGCACATTCTTTCGCCTGAAACTGACAGCTGCCCTTCCTGAATCAGCGGAAGGGAGAGAATGACCGTAGAAAATATTTCATGATCAATCTCCACGAAAGAATGTTGCCGACCTCGGCGGGGGTTGAACCCGCGACCTCCTGGTCTCCAGTCAGACGGCGCATCCAACTGAGCCACCGAGGCCAGCAATAAGACTTGTTACCAGGTATTTGATATGAACAAGTGCTTTGTTTGTTTGTGTTGAGGTTTTATGGTCCAGTCAACCCATTAGGGTCATATCGAGCACAGTCAGCTTACCTAACCAAACTTTTTCCTGGGCAGGCTTAGTCCTCCTGCTAAGCAGTTAACCAGTACTTTACTGCACATTCTTTCAACAGAACCTGACAATTAATTTTTTAACTGCCCCTGAAAAGGCGACTTTTAAAATTACATGTATCTTAAAATCTGATTAGATCGAAGTCTGCTTGTTTGTCATTCAGCCAGTTATCAGGGTTTGTATGATAAGGCTCATACAATATTATTATGATGTTTCAACAAGACAATTATTCACATTTAATACTGATAAGATATGGCCAAAGAAATAGCTAAAAGCCAGAGGCTAAGTCGAGGCAAAGGCACGAATGAGGCAGGTCGTGCACCTTAGTGATACTTAATTTTTCTTACTTTCTGAAGAAAATAGGCTCTGACATTTCATGCAAATTGTCTCCAAAGGAGACAATATGCATGAAATGCCAAAGCCTATTTCCTGGGAAAAATAAGAAAAATATTTCAAAATGTTGTCTGCTGAAATTTTTACCCAGTATGCTAAGCATTAAAACAAAAATTCAAATACATCATGCCATTATTAGAATGAATATGGTATTCTCATAGCATATAAAAAATCTGTGTAATTAATGATACATACTAATGCAAGTACAAACCCATTATATCAGGACCAAGGTCTTTTGTCTGAAGTCCAATACAATGTACATTTGTATATGCTAATACGCAAACAGTCAGGATTCAGATACTCTGAGATTATTTATTCAGGAAGAAATGCCTGAGCATCCAGATAAGCAGCAGATCATGGGTCTACACTGTTTGCCATTCAACCAGCATGTTTTAGACACACTGATGATCAGGTAGTTAAGGAGGTAAGGAATTACCATACTGAACCTAATTACTGCACTGTGCGCTTAGGTTTTTCAAAATTACTTGGAACACTCAGTTGTGTTAAAATATGAATCGACTTACTTAGGGTACATTAAAAAAAAAAAAAAAAAAAAAAGAGATCAGAAAAGGACTTATCTGATGATGATTATGTGATTTTCTTTCCTGACTTTACAAAGAAGTACGGTATTCGACCTAATTACTGCACATACCCATATAAGTGCACAGTCAAGCAATTCTGTAGTCTTCAGATTACAGCCAGTGTACTTTTTGTCACTTCTTTATAAAGGCATATGTTGTGAGCACTCATTTGAATTGCATTGACAAGTCAATGCAATTCAAATGAGTACTCACAACATATGCTTTTATGAAGAAGACAAAAAGTACACTGGCTGTAATCTAAAGACTATGAAATTGCTTGACTGTGCGCTAATAGGAGTATGTGCGGTAATTAGGTGGAATACGGTATGATGTCTGCGTATTAAGGGTAATTATGGTATGTATTCTATAATATTTCAACAGATATGCACATTTATTTTTCCACCGCTAGTCTCATTTCTTGTGTGCACACTGATCCAAGTTTCTTTAGTCTGTCAGTTATATACCAACATTTAAACATTTATAAAATCCTAATAAATAAAATTCATTCCTAGGATGTCTCTATAATATGGAGGCAAAAATTAAAAGCCTAGACCAGACTGCATAGATATGCAGTCTGTCCTTTGTCTTTACTGTTTGCTTATAGGAAAATAATGATCTTTTTTTTTTTTTTTTTTTTTTTCCAAAATGGATCTCATTTACTGTGTGCACACTGATCTGTGTTTATTCAGTTCTATAGGTGCTTTTTTACTTGACACTACAAATTTATTGGTTAAGAGAAAAATCATTGAAAAACTTGAATAAAGCACCTCTAGGGAAAGAGTATCAGTTAAATACATTAAATATTAAAACTCCTCCACACTAGTCAATTCATGATATCTAATACCATATTTATCCTAAATATTTGTACATCTTAACTCTTTACCATACCCATCCTGAAAGCTCATTTTGTTTGTACTGAAGTTTTACGGCCCAGTCAACCCAATGGGGTCATGTCGAGTACAATCAGTTTGCCTAACCATACTTTTACTGGGCAGGCTTAGTCCTCAAAGTGGTTGTTAACTAGTACTTGTGCACATTCTTTTATCAGAAATTGACAACTGCCCTTCTCGAATAAGCAGTAGGGAGAGAATGACCATAAAATGAAAATATTTCATGATCAAATCTCCATGTAAGAGTAAGAATGTTACAGGGGTCCAACTCTCAACCTCCTGATCACACATCCAACTGAGCAGCTGAGGCCGGCTTGAAAGAAAAGTACTGGCAGTTGTAGAGAGGTGACTTTTGTAGAGATTAACTAAATACAAAATTCTTGATAAACCACTTTTTTGACTAAAAAGTACTGGTATTCTTAAATAGCTCTATGAAAACGAATGTTGTGGGTACTCATTACAAGAACCTTGGAAACCCAATTTACCTGGATACACCTCTTATCTGGAGCTACAACAACAAGAGCTGTCGTAGACAGCGAGCTCGCCTGCTATGTACATTTTATATTTTAACATTTTTATCATTAAGCCATATAATATAGGTCACACTGACCGAGATGTATTTGTATGTAAATCATTTTGTCACATAGATATAATAATCCAGGTATGACAATTCTCCATGAAATAGTAATGAAAATAAAAGGCGAAATCACTGAACCATGAAATATAGGTCACAATGACCTAGATATAGTAAGTGGTCATTCATTGGGTCACATGGAACTAATATCCCAGGTGTGACATTTATCCAACAAATAGTATTCAAGATATAAGGCAAAATCACTGAACCATGAAATATAGGTCACACCAACAGAGATATATTTTGACTTCAATAATCGGGTCACAAGGAACTAATATCCCAGGTGTGACATTTATCCAACAAATAGTATTCAAGATATAAGGCAAAATCACTGAACCATGAAATATAGGTCACAATGACCTAGATATAGTAAGTGGTCATTCATTGGGTCACATGGAACTAATATCCCAGGTGTGACATTTATCCAACAAATAGTATTCAAGATATAAGGCAAAATCACTGAACCATGAAATATAGGTCACACCAACAGAGATATATTTTGACTTCAATAATCGGGTCACAAGGAACTAATATCCCAGGTGTGACATTTATCCAATAAATAGTATTCAAGATATAAGGCAAAATCACTGAACCATGAAATATAGGTCACAATGACCTAGATATAGTAAGTGGTCATTCATTGGGTCACATGGAAGTAATAGCTCAGGTGTGACATTTATCCAACAAATAGTATTCAAGATATAAGGCAAAATCACTGAACCATGAAATATAGGTCACACCAACAGAGATATATTTTGACGTCAATAATCGGGTCACAAGGAACTAATATCCCAGGTGTGACATTTATCCAACAAATAGTATTCAAGATATAAGGCAAAATCACTGAACCATGAAATATAGGTCACACCAACAGAGATATATTTTGACGTCAATAATCGGGTCACAAGGAACTAATATCCCAGGTGTGACATTTATCCAACAAATAGTATTCAAGATATAAGGCAAAATCACTGAACCATGAAATATAGGTCACAATGACCTAGATATAGTAAGTGGTCATTCAGTGGGTCACATGGAAGTAATATCCCAGGTGTGACATTTATCCAACAAATAGTATTCAAGATATAAGGCAAAATCACTGGACAGTGAAATCTAGGTGACCTGGACCGTAAAATGTAGGTCACCATGACCTTCACTCTCTTACACTTAAACCGATGTCACATAGTTAGCTGATGTATAACCAGTTGTGTCTATAACCTGTAGGCATATAAGATTTTACAAATGTGTCCTAGATTTTGACCCCTAGCCCTACTCCAAGGCCCACCCTGAGGTATGAACCCAGGGGTATGTTCTTTTGGAATCTCAGAAGACTCCTCCAGGTACCCAAATTCTAAATATGAATGCTCTATGAGGAGTGAAAGTCAAGATATAAGAATTTGAAAAACTTTAACACAGTATTACAAAGGTGTCCTAGATTCTGACCCCTAGCCCCACCCAGGGGCATGAACCCAGGGGTTTATTCTCTTGGAATCTCAGAAGACCCTCCAAGGTACCTAAGTTCCAAATTTGATGCCTCTGTGAGGAGTGACTGTTGAGATATAAGCATTTGAAAAACTTTAACGCAGTGTGACGGGAACGGGAACGCAAACGCAAACGCAGACGACCGGGGTGACTACAATAGCTCTCCTTGTACTTCGTACAGGCGAGCTAAAAACAGACTAACCCAATTAAGATGCCACACCCACTTCTAATTTTCAGCCAATCAGACTACTTGATCCAGGTTGTTAACCCTTGTTCTGCTGAATAAATTAAGATGCCACGCCTACTTCCAATTTTCAGCCAATCAGATTACTTGATCCAGTTTGTTGATACAAATTCATATACTTAATGGCAAACAGTGCAGATCCAAAGCCAACTGATCTGGATCTACACTGTTTGTCAAGACAGGGTATATCCGGGTTCAGCAGGACTAGGGTTAATACAAATTCCCATACTCAATGATAAACAGTGCAGATCCAGATAGGTTGGCTTCTTCAGAAGCCAACTGATCTTGATCTATACTGTTTGCAAAAGCAGGGAATACCCATGGGGTTAATATGAAAAGCTGGTAAAATGGCTGTTACAGAGAGGCAGTTGTTGCTAAAAGGTGACCATAATTGTCAACTACCCATATAACCTTCAGATGTCAGCAGATTACATTTTATTTTTGAGCTTACTTTCCAGAAAGTAGACCTTGCCATTTTATTCAAGTAAAAAGGCCTAGCATTTCATTCTGACTCTCTCTCCATGTTGTATCCTCTTATTTTTTGGAAAAAATACCAAGCTAGCATTCTACTTAAATCTTTATTGGACTGTTACCAATCCAACAAGAATCTGTTCGGCAGATAAGTGCCCAATACAGACTTAAGTAGAATGCTTATAAATTAACTATTGTCTGTTCATTTTCCTGTTTCTGAGGCTATCTGACCTTCATTTATTGACATTTGCCCACAAACCAGTATCAAGTTCAATGATCAATAGCTTATATTTACAATACAGTGACAACCTTTAGCCTGTTGCAGGTGAAATAACCCACCAATAAATGAGTGGCATCAAGTGAAAAGGGTCTCCATGCCTCATCATAATTACCCTAACAATAACTCTCGATAATTTTTCTTTTTTTTCAATCCATAAGTATTGATATTTTTCTTATTTCTCCACGAAAACATATGTTGTGGGTACTCATTAGAAGCATCTTGACGAGGCGCTTCTAATGAGTACCGACAACATATGTTTTCGGGGAGAAGTGAGAAAAATATCTACCTGATACCCACTCTTATTTAGACCTATGCTAGCTACAGACGACACCTCAATAGCTCGAAAACACTGATGGCTCATTCATCACGGCTGATTCAAACTTGTTTTGAGTCCCTATGAAATTCTTCCAGTAGCTTTAGAAAACAAATATTAAAGGAAATTTTCTTATCATGAGCTTGTATGTTGTGTGTACTCATTAGAATTGCCTCATAGAGGCAATTCTAATGAGTACACTCAACATACCATTATTGTATATTTAATCTCTACAAAAGCCACCTCTCTACAACCCCCACTACTTTGTTTTCAGGATTGGTATGGTAATGAGTTAAGATGTAGGACTATTTAGGATAAATATGATATTATTAGATATATCGTGAATTGATATGTGTGGAGGAGTTTTAATATTTAATGTATTAACCGATACACTGTTCCCTAGAGGTGCTTTATTCAAGTTTTTCAATGATTTTTCTGTTAACAAATACCATTATTGTATAGAAAATTTTAAAGATTTCCCTGAATTATCGCCATTTGCTTCCTGACCTGGCACCATGATTAACCCTCAATGGCTCAAACTACAGTCAAACCTGTCTTAAGCAGCCGCCCATGGGAAGCTTAAAATGTGGCTGCTGAAGGCAGGTGGCTGCTTAATACAGTTCAAATATATAAGTCTATGAATTTCCGGGCTACTTTCCTCTGGCTGCTTAATACAGGTTGGGTGCTTAATAGAGGTGACCACTAACACAGGTTTGACTGTACTCATATCTAGATCAAGTTTCCATGGTTCCAAGGACGTTTGAGCCATTGAGGTTCAACTGTATCTGAATACCTTAACTCCTTACAATACTTAGCCAAAACTTTGAAAGAAGTCCATTTAACCCATTGTAGACTGAATAGACTTCCCACACACTATATATTGGAAGAGTCCAATTTCAATTTTAGGTAGATGAGGTTATGAGATTTAGACACGGTATTCCTAGAGAAAAATGGCTGAAGTATTTACAAACAGTGAAGACCATGATCAGACGCCGAGTTCTGCGGCATCTGATCTGGGTCTGCACTGTTTGCCAATTACTCTTTTAGGGATCTCCTGACTACAATGGGTTAAAGGTTGAGATCCTAGCTATCTTTGATGTAACCTTACTTTTTGTTATCTGAAAATGTTATTTCCAAATGAAATACATCTACCCCTAGTTTGCTATAAAATGCTGCTGAGGACTGGATGATGAAGTGATGCGCAATGCATGAAAAGGGCCTGTATGCAATTCGCATAAGCACAGGCTGATCAGGGCCTGCATTGTCCGCTTACTGAATCAGTGGATACTGTAGTATATGTTGACAAACAGGAAATGTCCAGATTAGACTGCATGAATGAGCACGCTGATACGTACCTGCATCGTCCGCACAAATGAATAAGGGCCCTTTTCCTGTGTTGTGCATCAAGTGCTATTGCAGAAAATATTGTCTGAGTAGGCAGTTTTGCTAACAAGGCAACATACTCAAGTCAGGTCAATGGAGACAATTAATTATGGAATTTATGATATCAATTAAGTAGTTATTATAATTGCAAGGCTTTGAAAACTTAGTAGTAAATCGCATACTGCCAGGTCCGGAAGCATTCTTTTGTGCAGATTTACATAGGTCTAGATAAGAGTGGGTATCAGGTTCATAGTTTTCTTATTTCTCAATGAAAACATATGTTGTGGGTACTCATTAGAAGCACCTCAATGAGGTGCTTCTAATGAGTACCCACAACATATGTTTTCGTCGAAAAATAAGAAAAATATAAATACTTTTGGGTTGAAAAAAGCACCTTATCAAGAGCTAGGGATTTATCATGAAATATTTTATATGATCATTCACTCCTTTCCGTTGATTCAAGAAGGGCAGTTGTCAGTTTCTGGCAAAGAATATGCACAAGCACAGGTTAACCACTTAGTGGACTAAGTCTGCCCAGGAAAGGATGTAGGTAAACTGATCGGCTTGACAAGACCTGGTGTTGACTGGACCGTTAAACTCCAAACCAACCAACCAAAACTGTATACATGTTTTTGTATTTTTTCACATATTTTTTTATGATAATCACATATATTTCTTTGATAATGAGTGTGTAGACTGGTAAGAACCTCACTGAGAGCATAAATAATTTCTGCAAAACTTTGAGTGTCAGAACACTTATTCTAACCATACCTGAGAGTATAATTATCAAAACTAAGAATATGGGAAAATCAGCCTGGAACAAAGAAGAAGCTCCTCTTTGTTAGATCTAAAGTGGCTCAGGTATCAACTTTACTACTCTTTCAAAATCTTTCAGAACATCATTTTTTGCTTGGCGCTTTACACAGAAAAGGTAAATTTGCAAAATTTTATTATGATTCAATGCAAAACCATTTGTCATAGCTACCAATGCACAAATATGTTAATTCTGTTAATTGGTTTTCAAAAATCAAATATTTTCATCTTTTTTCCCATAGTAAAAAGGCTGCAAATTATGCAGAAATTGGTAGAACAGGTAAATTTGAGACAGGCTTTCAACAAGTTCCATTTGCTCAAATTTTCTGAAATTTTCACAATATTTTTGTGAAATATCAATAATTAAAAATTAGTAAAGAAAAGTAAAGAATATTTTCTTTTATAAAATATCCAAAAAGTCACTTTACTACAGAAAGAGCATAGTTTAGACCAATTTTTGGACGTTAATTTAATTTTAGGGTAAACATTTGAGACCAAAACACAGTAATAGAAAAGACAAATGGTTTCTGATAAAATATAGACAATCAAAACAAAATATTTTCATTTAAAATAAAATGCCAAGCAAAAGATATCTTTCTGGTTGATTCGAAAGGATAGTAGCTGGTAATGTAGCTGACTGACAAACAGTGGAGACCCTGATCAAACTGCTCCTTCAGGAGCAGTTTGATCTGGGTCTACACTGTTTGCACTGCCCTACGTGTCCCAATATTTTGGGTAAATATGGTATGTGCCGGTTCAGATCAGCCTGCACATCTGCAGTGTCTCATCAAGACCTTTGATGTCCGTTAACCCTTAAAGTCTCATCAAAATTGTATCAGACGACTATATTTTTTTCTTCATTATTTTTTAGAGAAAATAACACTTGGCATTTCATAAGAATTCTTTCCTCTTTTTAAGTGGATTGTTTTAGAAGCAAATTCTCTCCTTTTTGAGAGGACTGCTATTCAGAAGGTTTTTGGTGTGTAGGGAACCAAATAGGAAGTCACAAAAATTATCCCCTTTGTTAAAAATGAGCCCTTGTCCTGCTGAACCCGGATATACCCTGCATTTGCAAACAGTGTAGATCCAGATCAGTTGGCTTCTGAAGAAGCCAACTGATCTGGATCTGCACTATTTGCCTTCCAGTTTGTGAATTTATATAACAACCTTGATCAAGTAATCTGACTGGTTGAAAATGAGAAGTTTTCGAATGTAGTATTGTGGGATTTTCTGTGATGTGATTAAGTCGTACATTATTTAACTCAGGCTTCTATGAATTTCATGTCACCAGAGAGATCTTAATTTTTTCAGCAGGGCATGGGTTAAACTGTATGCTAGATAATAGACAATCAATAACACACTAAATGCCACCTTACATTCATTCTACACAATAAAGAGCAGTAAATGTAATACAGTCAAACCTGTGTTAGTGGTCACCTCTATTAAGCAGCCAACCTGTATTAAGCAGCCAGAGGAAAGTTGCCCCAAAATTAGTAGACTTACATATTTGAACTGTATTAAGCAGCCACCTGCCTTAAGCAGCCTTATTTTAAGCTTCCCATGGGTGGCTGCTTAAGACAGGTTTGACTGTACATGTATTTGGAAGCTGATTTTTGTTATTTTTGCATCCTAAATATTCAAATGTATCTTCAGAACACTCATGAGAATTATCTTAGTGAGACAATTTGAAAGAGTTCCCAGAAGATATGTTTTTGTGCAAAAATAATAAAATATTCGCCTAATTTAAAATCTCAACTAAAACTTTATCTGGTGCCATGAATTTTAGAGCTGCAAAGGTAAAATTCCCTGGTGACATGAAATTCATAAAAGCCTGAGTTAAATAATGTACGAATTAATCACATCACAGAAAATCCCACAATACAACATAGGAAAATTCATAGCTCCAGATAAGAAGAGAATCCAGAGAAATACTTTTTCTGATTATTTATCAATGAAAACATACGCTGATGTACTCATCAGAAATGTCTCACTAAGGTGCTTATAGTGAGTACCCAAAACATAAATTTTCATAGAGAAATAAGAAAAATATAATTACATGTACCTTCAGTTTAAAACAAAAGGCATCTTATCTTGACCTATGAGCAATTTATCATTGCATTGGCTGTTTGTTGATATATTGTCAAATAAATCAGTAAGTAGACAATGAAAGACCTGAGCCCAGTTGTTCAAAGCATCATTAGCTTAACAAACTTGTTCATGACAAACTTGTTAACTGTAGTAGCTAAAGTATTTTCAAATACATTGATATTTTTGCTGCAAAAATGTGAGTAGCTTTTGCAATGCAAAAGCTACTCACATTTTTGCAGCAAAAAATATCAATGTATTTGCCATATTTCATTCAATACAGAAATTTCTGACAGCTCATTAGCTAACAACTTCGTTAAGTTTTGAACAACAGGGCCCTGATTTCTGATCAGACGATATGGATGCCCTTCTCTGTTCACATATGCGATAAGGTAAAAAAAGAGTGCCATACTACCCCACAAAAGTTCATTTCTTCCAATTAAAGGCGCCTGTAAAATTTCAGTTAGTCTCTCTGTTTTGAACAGGATAAAAAATGAAATGATTTTTTATTGTATCTCTGAATTAATGTTGTTAACGACGTCATCCCTTGTGGATCATTTTATGTTATCTCCCAGAGAATTTTGATTGATTGTGTTGGGGTTTAATGACACGTCAACCCTTGTGAGTCATTTTGTGTTGTCTCCCAGAGAGAGGGAGAAAAGAGATCGAAGAGATAGTAGAGGAGATGAAAGAGAAGGTCCAGGGAGTAAGAGGAACAGGAATGAAAGTGAAGAAATAGAAGAAATAAAAACATTCTCCCAATACCCTTTTTGCTTTTGGTTTTGCCAGTATACTGGTATGCCCTCAACTTTGAGGATTATAACCAGTTGAGTGCGAGACTGGAAAATAGGAGAAAAAATGAAAAAGATGAGTCAGATCTTACCTGCTAGAAGGATAGCAGGCCTTGCCTATCTGTAAGCCAAAATCAGTTGGACATCCCAGTGATGTAAGATACACGACATCTTCGCCACACCCGACCACCCTCCATCTCCCAGAGAAAGGGAGAAGAGAGATAGAAGAGATAGTAGAGGAGAGGGACAGGGGAGAAAAAGCAAAAAGAATGAAACAGAAATAAAAACATTCCTCCTCTACCCTTACCTGTTACAAAGACAGCAGGCCTTGCCCAACTGTAAGCCAATATCAGTGACATAAGATAAATAACACCTTTGCCTCATCCAACCATCCCCACCAAAAGTATTGATATTTTTCTTATTTCTCCATGAGAAACATACATTGTGGGTACTCATTAGAAGTGCTGAGGCACTTCTAATGAGTACCCACAATGTATGTTTTCATGGAGAAATAAGAAAAATATTCACCTGATACCCATTCCAATCTAGTCCTGTGACATTGCTTTTTTTTTTTTTTAAATTGAAGATTCCCTTATTTCTTCTACTTTTAAAAAGTCAGACACTGTATTTACTGGACAGATAGGTCAGAGCAAAATGTGTAGACCCAGATCAGATATTGCTAAATTCAGCATTTGATCAGGGTCTATACTACTTGCCACTCATCTAGTAGTCTTTTAGATCATACATCAATAGGTGGTAAAATGGACCTGCACATAATGTATGAAAAATGTGGTAAGGAATCAAGATTTCCTAATATTTTAGGAAAACATAGTACAGAGGACCCTTGTTGTAACGATATATTTGTCCCCCAAGATTTTGCCATTAAAAAGAATCTGCCGCTATATAAAATCCCAACATGTACCAGTATTATAAATGATAAAAAGCCTTTTTTTCCCCTTATTTACTCCAAGAAACATATCTTGAGGGTATTTATTAGAATTGCCTTGCTAAGGCATTCTAACAAATATTAGAGAATGGTTATTAAATATAATATTCCTGAATATCTCTAATTATTTACCTCATCGTGAGCTAAGCAATTGTTCCATTCTAATTGTTGTTATAACAATTTTGTGGTTATATCAAATGTCAGTATAAAGAAGGTTGACTGCATTACACGTACATTTGTACATGACAACTCTTCTTTTGACGTCTTTCTGAAAGTTGTTTTTCACCTGGCACTTTACTGAGAAGAAGTAAATTTGCTAACTTGTCATGATTTTATGCAAAAACTTTTATAATAACTACCTTCTATTCTATTGTTTAGTTTCCACAAAAAATTGAATATTTCAATATTTCAGTTTTCCACATAGTAAATGTATGACTGCAAATTTTGCAAAAAATGATACGGAAGGTACATGTAGACTGGATACAGCTTTTCAACAAGTTCTGGAAACTGAAAATGTTTTTTTTTTTTTTTTGAGATAATGTCAATCACAATTAAACTTTTACATTTAGAATAATACACCAAGTAAAACGTCTTCCCAAGTGGTGTAGAATGTATAGTAACAATGTAGCCTTTTGCAATGTATTAGGCAAACAGCACAGACCAATCTCATATCATCTGAGAAGGTTCCACCCACACCAATACATTTAAAATTATGCTGGTACTTAGCTGTTTAATAAATATAAGGGAATTTGAATCCTTAAAGTGCTAATCACAGCTAATGAATATCATATTTTGCTCTCTTTTTTTTTTCAGAGAAAATAAGGCTTGACATTTCAAGTGAATCGTCTGCTTAGCATACAATGTGTATGAATGCCAAGGCTTACTTTCCCTGATAATACATGCAGACAATTCACATGAAATGTTGTCTTACTTTCTCTGAAAAACAATAAAAAAATTAGAATGTCATCTGCTATAATTTTTCTTTAGCACTTGAAGGGTTAACTTTAGAGGATTAACCCTTGTCATGCTGAATAAATTAAGATGCCATGCCCACTTCTAATTGCCAGCCAGTCAGATTCCTTGATCCAGACTGTCGATATAAATTCACATATCTGAATGGCAAACAGTGCAGATCCAGATCAGTTGGCTTCAGAAGAAGCCAACTGATCTGGATCTCCACTGTTTGCAAAGGTAGGGTATATCCGGGTTCAGCAGAACTAGGGTTAAGTACTAAACAACACCATTACACGTAGATAGGGAAAGTGGTATAAAAAGCATGATTTGGTAAGTCAAAACAATAATTTGGAAAAACAATGGTTGGAGGTGAAGCATATCTGGCATAAATCAAAGCACTGACAGCACTGGTGGGTCGACTGTCTCAGAATGTAGGCTGGGAAAATAGTCCTGAATGGGGACTTATGAATATTTTGTTTAATCCTTACCTTCTTGTAATTTAAGCAAACAGGGCAAACCCTGATCAGATGCCGCATTCTCCAACATCTGATGTCATTACCATTTGCCAATGCCCCAAATGTCCCATCCTTAAGGAAGTTTTGGCGTTTGTATACTATGACTCCATCGTAAACAATCGACCAAAAAAACCTCTCATGTCATACCCATAGCTCCAAATACAAGAGGTACAGTGGAAACTCGATAATTCAAAGTCTAAGGGACCAAACAGTTTTGTTTGAATTATTGAGACTTTGAATAATTGAGGGTTAAAATGCATACATACAATGTATATTAAAGTCAGGACTTCAAAATGATTTTGAATTATTGAGAATTTTGAATTATTGGAGTTTGAATTATCGAGGTTCTACTGTATCTGGATAAATATTTTCCTTATTTCTCCATAAAAGCATGTGTTGTGGGTATTTATTAGACGGGCCTCGCTAAGCCACTTCTAATGAAAACAAAGAACAGACATTTTCACAAAGAAGTACTGTATTTGACCTAATTACCACGTTTTTGCGGAGAAATAAGAAAACTACTTATACATAAATGCCTTATCGAGAGCTACATCAAAAGTATTTGATGTTCAGGGCCCAGGTATTCAAAGCATCGTTAGCTTAACAAGCTTGTTAGTGGTCAAAATGTTAACGGTTCTATTAAGTACAATATCTAATTCAAAGGTATTTTTTGCTGAAAAAATGTGAGTAGCTTTTGCAAATGCAAAAGCTACTCACATTTTTTCAGTAAAAATATTAGCTTATATGCCATATTAAATGGTTAAAGTTTTAACGATACGTTAACTAACGACATCATTAGTTTTAAACAACTGGGCCCAGGAATTTAATTTATGTGCTGGCAGTACAAAGCCTTCATATTAAGAGACTACATATGGTAGGTTCCATAGCACTACCGGTCTATAAAAGGCTAGAAAATCTTCGATCAAAATATTTTGATATTTTCTTGTTTTTTTTTTTTTTGTTTTTGTTTTTTTTTATGGAAACATGTTATGGTTACTCATCATTTTTTTTTCATGAGTATCCAGATCATTTTTTTCATGGTTTTGTTTGTTTGTGTTGAGGTTTTATGGCCCAGTCAACCCATTTGGGTCATGTCGAATGTGGTCAGTTACCCTAACCACATTTTTAATGGACAGGCTTAGTCCTCTAAGCAGTTAACCAGTATTGAGCACATTCTTTCGCCAGAAACTGACAGCACATTGTTTTGCCAGAAACTGACAACTGCCCTTCTTGAATCAGTGGAAGGGAGAGAATGACCACAGAAAATATTTCATGATCAATCTCTACGAAAGAATGTTCCTGACCTGGAGGGTGTCAAATCCGCAACCGCCTGATCACCAGTCGGACATGCATCCAACTGAGCCACCGAGGCCAGCAAGTTTTCATGGATAAATAAGAAAAATGTCTAGATAGCCATCTTATCTTAGCTATGACCTGGTTCTCTCCAGACATGCTTCAACAGTGAAAAGACAGAAGTGACCACAGCAAAGCCTCAACCACAACATCTACCGAATCAAGCTTACTCATATTTTTATCCAGGGCTTTATCAGCCAATGATTCAAGCTCTTTCTGCATTTGTTTTGCATCCATAATAGGGTCTTTGGAAGATACTCTACCTTCGTCATCGCCCAGAGTTCTCCGTTCCAGCCCAGAATCAGTGGGTGGCTCCTCCTGTTGCCGATCTCTGTCTTTATCCTTCTTATCTTTCTTATTGAAAACCTGCAAGTCAGTTTATTGCTTAGCACTCTGGGCCCAGTTGTTCAAAGCATCGTTAGCTTAACAAGCTCGTTAAGGGTCATTTCGTTAACTGTTTTAGTGGATTCAATATACAATATTCTGATATTTTTTGCTGAAAAAATGTGAGTAGCTTTTGCAGTTTTTGCACTGCAAAAGCTACTCACATTTTTTCAGCAAAAAATTTCAGCATATTTGCATATCACTCGATGTAAATTTTAACGATACGTTAACTAACGACATCGTTAGTTTCCAACAACTGGGCCCTGGGTAAAATTTTCAGCAAATGACACATATTGAAATATTTTCTTATTTTTCACAGAAAACAGGTTTTGACATTTCATGCAAATTGTCTCCAACACATAATTTTAAAGTCAGCATCTAAATTTATGTGTTATAACAATTCAGTGCTTGCATTAAGAGAAGTCTTGGAGTTAGAGACCCCCAAAAATCGCTCTGGAACTTCCAAACATTGAAGCTTGGAAGTCCGGCCCTCCAACTATTTTATTTAGAATTTAAATGGTATTTAAGTCCTTTAAAAAAGAAGCAATTGGCATACTGATATCAGATGTACTTCCAGATTAAAACGCTAGGAAGTTCTGGGACTTCCCATTTTTGAATGTTAATGCAAGCACTGTAACATGAGAAAAAGTAAGAAAGATGAGTCTATGTGCAATCTGACCAAGGCATTTGCTGTTCTCTGAGAGAATTGCTGGGTATCATATTAACCCTAAGTATTGGGACATCTTAAATCCTTACGATACTTGTCATAACATTTGAACTAGTCCATTCTATCCTATATTTACCCAATTGGGACACCTTATCTACTTACCTAGTCTGCCCCCAGACCCTTTCTTTATTTTTCTTTTTTTCTTTTTCTTCTTTTTTTTTTTTTTTTTTTTTTTGAGGGGACACAACACTTGTATAGCTTGTAGAATTTTTGTTTACTTCAGTCCCTTGTTCAGCCATAGGTAACTTGAAGTTGGATTAAAGAGGATCATGATAAAAAAAATAATGTAGAGAAAGAGAGAAATAGATATAAAACAAAAATGACTGGAGCCAGTCTACTACTTACAATACTTGTCCTAAAATTTGAACTAGTCCATTCCACAATCTGTTGTCTAAAAAAGTGCTGGATGTGTGGCAATCAGATCTGGGTCTACACTGTTTGCTCAGGCCTCTCTGTCCCAATATTTAGGTTTATTACTGTAGTTCGGAATATATCAATGAACAGAGAAAGCCATGATAAGACGATATGACAGGTCTTTTGTCGCAAGGCGATTGCTGCTACCTCCTTGTGACAAACATGATTTACCGTAATAACTTTTTTTAAAGTATTGGGACAGATAGGCCTTTGCAAACAGTGAAGACCCAGATCTGTTGCTGCAGAACCAACATCTGATCAGAGTCTACACTGCCATACATACAGCAATATTTTAAACACATCAACAAGTTTTAGAATGGACTAGTTCAAATTTTAGGACAGGTATGGTAAGTAGATTAAAGATGTTCCAATACGTTTGGTAAATACGGTATAGAAAAGACTATTTCAAATTTAAGAACAAGTATGGTAAGTAGATAAGGTGTTCCAATACTTCGGGTAAATACAGTAACAGAATGGACTATTTCAAATTTTAGGACATGTATGGTAAGTAGATAAGATGTCCCAATACTTCGGGTAAATACGGTATAGAATAGACTATTTCAAATTTTAGGACAAGTACGGTAAGTAGATAAGGTGTTCCAATACTTTGGGTAAATACCGTACAGAATAGACTATTTCAAATTTCAGGACAAGTACATTGTACGGTAAGTAGATAAGATGTTCCAATACTTTGGGTAAATACGGTATAGAATGGACTATTTCAAATTTTAGGACAATTATGGTAAGTAGATAAGGTGTCCCAATACTTAGGCAGGCAAGTCCCATATTAAACTATTCTTAAAAGACGTCACAACCATATAGACACCTCAACAGGATGGTAAATTAACAGGTAGTTACCTTTAGCAATGTGTAGACAAGATAGACCACTATTCCAACTGCATACATAGGCAGCACAACCCCCATCATGCCTCGTCCTGATGACCCCTTTGTCTGACGAGCATTTTCGGCAGCTGCTGCTCTCATCCCAGGATGAGGTCCAGGCTGAAAAAGCAATAAACCCATAAATCAAAAATCACCTTGTTAACCCTTGTCCTGCTGGACCCGGATATATCCTGCCTTTGCAAACAGTGTAGATCCAGATCAGTTGGCTTCTGAAGAAGCCAACTGATCTGGATCTGCACTGTTTGCCATTCAGTATGTGAATTTATATCAACAATCTGGATCAAGGTATCTGATTGGGTGACAATTAAAAGTGGGCGTGACATCTTAATTTATTCAGCATGGCAATGGTTAAACACTCAAACAGTGTCATGCATATTCATGAGTCTGGTCAGGGTCTATGCTGATCTCTGTACAAATTCTACAAATCTCATTTCATAGCCCAAGATAAGGAGAATCTAGATGATATTTTTCCACAAAAACACATGTTGTGGGTAGTCCCGGTACACACTAGAAATACCTTGACGAGTTGCTTCTAATGGGTAGCATTACATATGTTTTTGTGCAGAATAAGGAAAAATATAAATACTTTTTTTTTTTTGGATGAAAAAATTAAGTACCTTATCTGAATCTATGTCAGTTATGTTGGCCTAGATGAGAGGATGCATGTGAGCTAGCAGTCTTGGAACCAACTGATATAGAAGCATTTACTCAACAGCATTTAAGGGGTGTGCATTCATAGCTACAGATAAGAGGAGGTATCCACATAATATTTTTTCTTATTTCTCAATGAAAACATATGTTGTGGGTACTGATTAGAAGCGTCTCGCCGAGGCGCTTCTAATGAGTACCCACAATATATGTTTTCATTGAGGATTAAGAAAGATATCAGCAGTTTTCGGATGAAAAAAGTGCCTTATCTGTTGCTATGTGCATTTAAAAAAAATCAAAGCACTGACAGTACTGGTGGGTCGATTGTCTCTGGGTGTGGGCTGGGAAAATGGTCCTGAACAGGGACTTAAGACTGTTTCATTTAACCCTTAATTTAAGCTAACAGACCCTGACCAGATGGCATCTAATCTGAGTCTACCCAAATGTCCCATTCCAGGTTTAACAGACAGTCCTCTATTAACAGCACTCTGACATCACAGCAACAAGAATAGCACGGCTATAAATAACAGTTACCTGGATTTCGTCTAACACACAGTTTGGTTACATTGGTCTATGATAATCATGTGGACAACTACCTTAACCCATTGTAGTCGGGAGACCCGTAAAAGGGTAACTGGCAAACAGTGCAGACCCAGATCAGACACCACAGAATGCAGCGTCTGATCAGGGTCTCCACTGTTTACAAATCGTTCAGCCGTTTTCTCTAGGAATATGTAAATCTCCTAGCCCGGGTACCTAAAATGGAAATTAGACTCTTCCATTTATATAGTGTGGGAGAGTCTATTCAGTTTACAATGGGTTAAGGAAATTTTGGTGTTTGTATACTATGGCTCAGTTGTAAACAATTAACCTAAAAAGAACCCTTATGATTTACACTAATTGTGAACAGTGAAAGCTAAGATCAGCCTGTATAGTCTGATAACTGCATTTTTCTTGTCAACACATGAGCCTCACTGTGAGGAAACATACCTTCTGACATGCATAACAAATAAAGACTCAATCAGCCTGTGCTTCTACGCAGTCTTATCAGAGTCTGTGTTGTCTGCATGAAGAACCAATGCGTTGTTGGCTATCCAAAATGCACCTGATGGAGATTCTGATCAAACTGTGCAAATGGGCAGTCCGATCTGAACCTTCATTGGACACAGACCTGAAGGAACATTTTACCATGTTGTGGCACATATATTTTACAGTATCCAGATTCTGTAAGCATTAAGCAGACAATGAAACCCCTGACCAGCCTGCCTTGATGTGCAGGTTGATTTGGGCACTTGCTGTCTGCATATGGTATGAGGGCCATTTTGCTTTCTGCACCATTTTATTATGGGAAGACCATAGGTCTAGATAAGAATGAGTATCAGGTAAATCTTTTTCTTATCTCTCAACCAAAACATATGCTGTGTGTACTCATTAGAATAGAGTGGGTATCAGGTAAATAGTTTTATTATTTCTCGACAAAAACATATGTTGCGGGTACTCATTACAAGCGCCTCAGTGAGGTTCTTCTGAGTACCCACAACATATGTTTTTGTCACATAATAAGAAAAATATAGATACTTTTTGGTTGAACCACCCCCCCACCCCCCACACCCTCGCCTTATCAAGAGCTATGAAGGATGACATTACAATAAAGGCTCAAGCGATACAGCAACATTTCTGAGAAATTTAGGAAGAAAGATGGAAGGTTGTTTTGTGGAATTACAGCCTTTTCAGCTGTAATTATACTAGATACACAGGATTGAGCAGATGATAACGAGGATGACATAATCATAAGACATAAGAATTCAGATCAGCTGGGCTTGAACTCATGAACATGATAGGCTGTTATGGAGAACCAAAATATAAAGCACAGCTGGCCATAGCCTTTGTGTTCCCATTCAGACCCTAAAATGATGCAATTCACATTTTTAGTGTAGTTTGGGAATAGATTATAGCAGATTTAAAGTGAACTGATTTTACCCTCATGTGTTGTCTGATATCATCTGGTATTCCTTTGGCACCTTGCTGTTCCCCTGGCTGCGTAGGTGGCCGGTCTCTCATGGGTGGAATACTTGGTGTATCTAAAATAAGCAAAAATAAAACATAAACAGAATCTACATTAGCAACAGTTTCTTACTATAGATAAGACACCTTTTTAACCAACTGAAGACTAGAGACCCCAAAACAGTTAAATGACAAACAGTGCAGATACAGAATAGATGCAGCAAAACACGGCGACAAATTGATCCAAATTTGACAATATGATGAATTCCCTCCTGATAAATGATGGATTTTACCAATTAAAACATTTGGGTTTTCAACAAGGCAGTGGCTAGAGTGCCGGTACCGGCACCCTAGACTTACAGGCTAGAGTGCCGGAACCGGCACTCTAGACTTGGTGGCTAAAGTGCCGGTACTGGCACTCTAGCCATTCCCGCGTGGCCAGGCTAGAGTGCCGGTAATATAATACAAGGCAGTGGCTAGAGTGCCGGTACCGGCACCCTAGACTTAGAGGCTAGAGTGCTGTACCGGTAATATAATACAAGGCAGTGGCTAGAGTGCCGGTACCGGCACCCTAGACTTAGAGGCTAGAGTGCCGGTACCAGCACTCTAGACTCGGAGGCTAAAGTGCTGGTACCGGCACTCTAGCCATTCCCGCGTGGCCAGGCTAGAGTGTCGGTAATATAATATTTGATAAACATGTCAAATAGCTCTATATGCGAAGGAAAAGACATACTGGAGTCGGGTCTTAGGAAAAGGCATCTTTAGAGCACAAGAAAACTGAATTATTGCTATGAGTGACAAATTGTCAACACACAAAAAAAAAACGAGTATGCAGGAGAAAAATGAACATGAAAAGTCTACAGCAGCTGGTAGTGTAAGATGTTCATCTATCCAAGCACTAACCGGATTTGCGTTGCTTAACCTTATTGAAAAGACGCGAGCTCTTTGTTTCTACCCTACACGGACAGACATGCACAGGGTCTGCACTAGGATTTTTTTTTCTTTCGCCACCATTTTCGCCAATTTGATTTTTTTTGTGCCATTTTCTTTAACTTTGAGCCAGATTTTGAGCCAAATTTTGGTCATTTTTCGCCAAAGAATTATCTTGTCAGAAAAAAAGGTGTTCATTTACTGATTCCTTTAATTGCAGCAGTAGATTCAAGAATCAGTATAGTGTGAAATGTGTGGGGAAATTAATTCTCACACTGATTTTTAAAACTTCTGCTGTAATAAATTAATTACAATGTCATGAATTAATAATAAGTCTTTGTTTTGCATATCGAATGATGAAGTCACAAAAAATAGAACACTTTACATGGAAACAAAAGTTGTGAAAAGTGTTGTATAAGCCAATAAATATAATATTATTAATGTATTATACTGTGAGAGAATAACGTGACAATATTCATTTGTACCCTGATAAATGCGGGGTAAGTTTCTTCCACAGCAGGTTTTACTGTTTTAAGGGAGCTAACTGCAACTGACTTAAAAGGGAGTTAACTGCAATAGCTTTACGAATCGGGTCTATGCAAAATGGAATGGGGAATAGCATTTTTTTTTATGAATCGCGCCAATAAAAAAGAGGGGTCATGCTTATACAATAAGCGGTTAACCAGTACATTGAACACCCGTAAGAAACTTGTAACTGCCAATCTTGAAGTAGTGGAAAGAGCGAATGACTGTAGCAAATACATGTGTTTCATGATAAGTCGCTACAATCTGTGGGGATCTAATGCGCGATCCGGACCATCGTAGAAATAATATTACTTCAAATGGGCAAATTTATTTGGGGACCCATTTCACGTTCGATACTCGAAACTAGAACATCGGAGACTAATGCGTCCGCCTCCGAGGCATTATTCGTGTTTTTGTTTTTTTTTTGTTTTTTTTTTTTTTTTCGGGACGACGTTCGTTGATCGCCAAATAAAATTAAGGCTCATAAGACGGTACCAAAACATGCTTAATTAAAGTCGGCACTGTGAAAGTGTACTTACCGCTTCAATAAGCTGAACCGATTAATGACAATAATTATTTCTCGTGTAATAAAATTGTTTTCCATCTTTGTGTTTGACAAAGGATTCCACGTGATTACATTCCGGGTAAATTTCCGTGTCGTAGGCGATGCGACTCTGACATTAATTCCTGATTAGTAGTTTCGGCAGAGCGTCATGAATATTGAGGACGAAAGGCGTGGAAAGTGGGCGGTGCTACTGTCAAACTGCCCATCACGGCACATGACCTTATATCGCTTTCATCAAATTCAGATTAGTTGAGTTGTTAATTGGCGAATTATACAATCAAGGAAGGTGCGATAGACACGCGCGACAATTATATGGCTCAATAGCAGGTAATTCAGGCGATGTTTTTCGCCACTTGTTTTCGCCAATTTATGATTTTTTGTGCCAAATTTTATTTTTCTGCGCAAATGGCGACAATGGCGATCGGTAACGCGAACCCTGCATGCAGAAGTGTAGAAAACAAGCATTTTATAAAATTGACTATATCTATTAAGGAGCTATAGCGTGCGTTTTAATAAAAATAATAATAAATTTATTTCTATTATTGTTATTTTGATTATAATAATAAGCCAATACTAAAGTCTCCCACATTAGTATTTACATTTCTATGTATTACCGTCTTACAAGATGGTGTCTAAGTACGGAAGGAAAGGAAAACAAGAAATAGAATGGTTACTTTAAGTCATTTATCTTGATTCTAGGTGGCAGATGATGGAAATAACAAAGAATTAATATATTACTGGCACTAGCCAGCCCTATTAGACTTGGCTAGCCTATTGGCTAGAATGCCGGCACTCTAGACCTATTGGCTAGAATGCCGATACCGGCACTCTAGCCTCTGAGTCTAGGGTGCCGGTACCGGCACGAATCCGGGACTTTTCTCCCCTTGGACGTTTCTCCCCTAGACTTTTCTCACCTTGGTCTTTTCTCCCCTGGTCTTTTCTCCCCTAGTCATTTCTCCCCTAGTCATTTCTCCCCTATATACAGGTAAATAAATATATTATTCAGTCTGGTTCCAAACTGAATTTCAGATTTTAAGTTTGAAGCATGGGTTTATTTAAAAATGAACTTTAAATACAATGGGTCTACATCCATGGGGATTTAATTCAGCATGGGTTTATTTAAAAATGAACTTTAAATACAATGGGTCTACATCCATGGGGATTTATTTTTTTCTGAAATCCTATTGAAAGATGTTAATGGTTTTACATAAATGGTCTTAATTTAAAAAATGACTATTTAATTGTTCCCCACATAAAGTTAGTTGTACACACTAATAACTTTCTATAAGACATGAAACTCTGACATAACTGGCACTGGATCCCTGGAATGTTACTGGAATGTAGTTGACACCAGTCACACCACTCAATTAAGCTTGAGCAGAAGATGAGAACTTGATAATTGACAAAAATTTCACAGGAATTTATGACAGGCTGGAATTGGAAAAGAATTTATCACCTGTGACAAATATAGTCAATATATACCAAGCAAATGGTCTGTTTGAATCAGTCTGAGGCATAGCTTAAGGAAATTCATATCAATTCATGCCTATTTTCATTCAATGTTAGTTATAGTATTTGAAAATAATTTTATGGCAAGAATAATTCATTTAACTTTAAGATGTTCAAATGATACATACAAATTATCATTTAAACATCTTAAATACACATTCATGCCATGAAATTATCTTCAAATACTATAACTAACATTGAATGAAAATGGGGGAGAAATGACCAAACAAATAGGTGAGAAAAGACTAGGGGAGAAAAGACCAAGGTGAAAAAAGACCAGTTACCTACCGGCACTCTAGACACTGCCTTTCAACAACCTTTCTTTAACCCAATGTAATCTGGAGACCCCTAAAAGGGTAACTGGCAAATAGTGCAGACCCTGATCAGAAGCAGCAGAATGCCGCATCTGATAAAGGTCTCCACTTTTTGTAAAAGGTTTAGCTACATTGTATTTCTCTCCATAATACCAGACACCCAAAATTAAAATTGGTCTATTTTTTTTTTTTTGGTGCAAATTTAGACTCCTGAAGTTCATTGATAAGACGCGAATGTCTGTACACATGAATAATGCTTTCTTTAAAGGAAAAGGACAAACAAACAAAAAAAAAAAAAGAAAAAAAAAAGGAATGATGCTTCCTATAAAGAGAAAAGATGAACAATGGCAACAAAAAATGTCGCCTAATCGCGAAAACTAATGACATCGCTGGAGCAGACTACCATATTTACCTTTTGGTGATTCTTTTACATTCATTCCAAAGACGGTCAAAATAACTGGATGAATTAATTTCGGGTAAAGAAATATGAAGCAGCCTATGATTATTGCCACAGAACCAACAATTCTAATCGTTCCGAACTCCATTTTGTATACAAAAACTATCTCGCAAAATCTCGTTAATGTAGACTGTTGTCATAGAAGTCGTTTATTAGCAGTCAAACCGGGGTTGCCTAAACACCGGAAAGAACGGTCCATCGAATTATCCCAAACTACCCCAATCACCCCAAACCAGATTTTTTTTTTTTTTTTTTTTTTTTTTGTATATATAAAACGTATTTATTGACTTTTAAAACTCATTCGTAGGGGATTAAGGGGTTGCATAGGCCAGAGTTTTGTAAGGTTACTCTCCCTTTATTAGCACATGCTATACCCGCAAAAAGACGCAATAAATGAACAAAAAGAAGCAAAAAGACGTAAGAAGATAGCATCAGGACAGTAAAATATGACAAAATATGACAAAATCATAATATCAGAATGTTAAGACTGTGCGGATACACATGCTGATCTTAGCCTTCACTGTAAGCATATCCCGAAAGTTGGTTTGAAAATTATGGCATAGCTCAAGTAAAATAAAATATAGAAATAAGTAACTAAAGAGTCCATATGATTCATGTCAAGAGAAAGTGTCATCAGCGCTTATAAGGACAGCAAAGACCCTGGCAACCCTGGCCAGTATGTTCGTCTGCACTGTCTGACCTAGGTATTGAATTCTTTGCTATTCTTTTAAATCATTATTTCCTATATAGGCACATTTCTATTTACAGCATAAACAGACCCTCCTGCTTTCAAACCCCGGGGCTTGGGACCCAGCGAAGGCACAGTTACTTTTTTTGCTTTGGAAACAAAGAACATTAAATTAGTATTTTAGTAGCAGACATTCATTTGAAGTAAAATTAGAGTTTCATACAGCTCTGTACATCATTCTCCTACCATAGAAGGAAAAAATATTCATTGTAGATTATATATATTTATCCTACCGTAGAAGGAAAAAAATATTCATTGTAGATTATATATATATATATATATAATCTACAATGAATATTTTTTCCTTCTATGGTAGGAGAATGATGTACAGAGCTGTATGAAACTCTAATTTTACTTCAAATGAATGTCTGCTACTAAAATACTAATTTGATGCATGAAGTTAACTGATAAATAAATAAATAAATAAATAAATAAATAAATAAATAAATAAATAAATAAGAATATTATTTACATGACCATTTGTTAAGATTCATATCTACCAATTGAAGAAAAGAGAAAGAAGAAGAAAATATTATTGCTAATTTTTGGAAAGTAAGGAAGTAAGAACAAACAAAACGTTAATTTAAAGTAAGAAAGAAAGAACACTTCATGGACATCTTTACAAGATTTACACTTTCACATGAAATAGGACAGACAGACAAAACATTTATTCTCTTAAGTCATTTTACATGACATATAAGGAACAACATATTAACTTAAATGGTAGCTTAGGTGACAGTTATACATATTAATTAGTTCTAAGTATCTTTCAGCTTAGCCTACTTCAGTGATAAACATAGTACATGTATGATAAGCATCCTTGCTAGTATTGCGATCAATGCCTTTCAAGGGGGAGAATATGCAGCTCCACAACACAAATGAAATTCTGACTGCAGTAGTGCTGCATATACTCAGTTTCGCGCAATACCTTCAAATGCAATTTAAGGGTGATAGTTAGCCCTCTGGGTCAGTTCAGCAGACGACAGATCGGCAATATCTCCCGATTCCAGAGAATAGCCCCTGACACACCATGCCAACCGCCACCTTTGGAGACGACCTGCATGGTACGCCAGGACCCCCACTCCGCAGGAAAAGCAAGACAGAAAACCGAAATGTCATCCGTCGTCAGCATACTAAGCGTTGAGTGCATAGTAAATATGTTAAACCTGGTAATGTCCTCATAACTAATGAGCCGGGACCCGGCAGAACATGCAGAGACATGTGGTCTAGTGCCCAGAGTTAACTTCATCAACCAACTCAAGCCCAGCGTACCATAAAACGGACATACGCAAACAGTGCAGACCCAGCTCAGATGCCGCAGAACACGGGGTCCGATTATGGTCCACACTGTTTGCATAAAGCTCAAAAATCCCCACAAAATACAACAACAAAAACCAGCCAGACACCCCTTAATTGGGGAATTGACTTAACCAAAGACTTAAGGAGGAAGAGTCCACTCAGCACAAATGGGTTAGCCGGAATCGTATAAAATGTAAACTGGGGCACCAGTTCGGCTCTGCTTGGATGTAGCCCAGGATGTCGCTCTGCAAGCTCTGCCTGGTCTCGGTTAGATATGGCATTTTTTTTTTTTTTGACCAGCAACCACAATGCTGAGAATAGATAATTTAGCAATTTAGATAAACAGATACCTAAATAAATAAATAAATAAACGAATAAATATCGTATAGGCCAACCAAACTGACACGTCGCTCCGACCCACAGGTCTACGCCCACCGCATAAACAGGAACGATCCTAGCAGGCTATCAAGTATCTGCATTTCACTGAATGCAGGATTTCAGACTACTGTGCTTAAATTGTACAGTGGGCGTGTCCCCATGAGTATCAAACAAAGATTATCTAAAGCGACAGGTCGACCTGATCGATCAATACAGACCATGTACACAATAGTGCCAATTCATTCAAAAACAGTTGCAACCAGTCAAGTGTATACAAAAATCATGTGAACACGAGGATTTCAGACCATGCCTCGATAGTAAATAGTAGAAAACATTTGTATATGTCATGGATTACATAAATTTATTTCGACAGTTTTTCAGTATTTCTATTCTGCTACTCTGAAACTACAAACTTCTGTAAGTAACCATTTGGATATTATCAACCTCTATCATGCTGAACCCGGATATATCCCACCTTTACGAACAGTGCAGATCCAGATCAGTCAGCCTCTGAAGAAACCGAACCGATTTGGATCCGCACTGTTTGTCATCCAGCACGTGGATACGCATCAACAACCCAGATCAGGCAATCCAGCCATATGACAGAAGTAGGTGTGGCATCCCAACTCACTCGGCATGACAATGGTTAGGAGCAACATTATAAGGAAAAAAAAGTATAAAAGACGTCCAGGAAGAAACTTGCTTTATATTATATGCGATAAACAAAGGCGCAGAATAGCTATTAATAGCTAATATTATCATTTTATAACCTTCGACTATAAATAAAATGTACATATGCACGGTATTACCGGCAAGTGCACTTTCACGCTTCTATGGTCCAGCTCGGTCCGACCCTGTGTTTGCTTACATCGTTCCTAAGGGGTATTTAGTAGGACCTGTTAGATACACGATAGTCGTATCAATAGCAAACAGTTTTCTGTTTGTCGACTGAAAATGGGCTCAAGCATGGCACTCTCGGGAAAGGAACTCGCTTCCCTCTTGAGGCAAGATATTTCTAAATAGAAGATACCCGTCTTACAAAATCAGAGGCCAAACATTTTTTTTTATTTATCCCGCGAGGACACTTACCTCATTTCATGATCATAAGAAGGGTTCATCACAACAACATACTTTCGAAAGTCACCCAAGTTCGGCAACAACTAAATCTACTTCGCCTTCTTAAATAAGATCTTTGAAGTACAATCAGACAGAGGGTTAAGATAAAGAAGCTTTATTTGTCAGTGGTTGCTAAATCCCGGAATGGATATAACATACTAATTAGCGAAACATACTGTACTAAATCTACGGAATGTCTAACATAACGTCAGATATGAAGACGTTATGTAGCCAAGTAATAAAATGGCAGAAAGTATGATAACACCTTTGGGTTAGCAAAAATTAAACCTTATAAAAGCAACATTCACAATACATTGCAATGTTCACGATACATTGCAAGAAAATGAAATTCTTAAAGTACAATGTTTGGTGATCAAGAAGGCAACTGTTCCCACTACATTTTCGAAATGTTTTTTTTTTTTTGCACCCCCAGTATTTGAAAACTGCAGGTATGAACTGAAAATTTGGGGGTATAATTCTTGGCGATATAACAACAACAAAGTGTAAACTACCCTACAGGACACAGGAGCGTGAAGTTATTCTCTATCAAATCATAAATGGGGCATAGGGATAGATAGCTCAGTCGGTAGCTCGGTCATAACTTGCTACACAGCAGTGCTATGTAGGTGTCACCGGGTATAGGTATATGATACACTTGTACTGCCTTGCGGTACAAGCCGACTTTTATAGCGACGTGGTAGAGTGTAAGACTTTGAGTCCAGCAGACCGGGTTCGATCCCCGATTGGAGAAAAATGTTATTTCCATTTTTTCACCTGTTACATTTGGCGCCCACCGTGAATAACTCACATGTGTGCATAAAACTCCTTCAGTCTCATTTCACGTGATTCTCGGACTCTAAGAAATTCAGGGACGAATTTCAAATTGGAGGGGGAGAATGTCACCGGGTATAGGTATATGATACACTTGTACTGCCTTGCGGTACAAGCCGGCTTTTATAGCGACGTGGTAGAGTGTAAGACTTTGAGTCCAGCGGACCGGGTTCGATCCCCAGTTGGGGAAAAATATTATTTCCATTTTTTCACCTGTTACATTTGGCGCCCACCGTGAATAACCCACATGTGTGCATAAAACTCCTTGAGTCTCATTTCACATGATTCTCGGACTCCTAGAAATTCTGGGATGAATTTCAATTTGGAGGGGGAGAATGTCACCAGGGTATAGGTATATGATACACTTGTACTGCCTTGCGGTACAAGCCGGCTTTTATAGCGACGCGGTAGAGTGTAGGACTTTGAGTCCAGCGGACCGGGTTCGATCCCCGGTCGGGGAAAAATGTTATTTCTATTTTTTCACCTGTTACATAGGTTCCAGTCCTGCTAGGGATATGATGATGCAATATGTGTGAATGGTTGGCAGCTCTCTACGGGTTGTGATGATTGCACAGGGTATTTCCCAGTCCCTATATGACTGGAAAATTACCTGGGCTTTCTTCGGCCATCAAACTGTCCTCTGAAATAATAGTCAGATATGACTGATTCAGAGTAATTAAAAAAATTCACAGAAACTCAAAGGACTGACACTTCACAGTTTGTGCAAATATCGTCTTAAAAAACTAACATGCAGACTACATTACATGCTCTTGTTATTGAACTGAAAATTTGGAGGTATAACTTCTGGTATACAGATCACTAGCATAGTCAAGTTTACCTTTCCTACCTTAAGAAAATAAAACAATTTCCTTTTTCTTCCAATTGCAACAACAATACAAGAAAATACTTTGAATGCGGTACTCTTCATTTGGAGTCACCTGTTAAAAATTACTTGAGTCTACATGCACATTTTAAAGCTAAGGGTCTAAAGAATAAAGAATACACTACAACGTCTTTATAACACGATTCGTTACAACACGGTTTTGGATATAACACAGTTCAAAGATGGATCCCAACAATGTATAGATTATATTGAAAATGACCATAAATGGTCATTTTTTCAATATAATCTATACATTTTTGTTTGGATATAACACGATTGTTTAACTAACACGGTTTATGCTATGGACCCCAACAATAGTGTTATAAAGAGGTCGTGTTATATATGCATTGAACTCCATGAAATATTCACAGTCTCAGACCCCTTGCCGAGCATTTCAAAACAAGGTCCCAAATTTTTGTACCGGCTTTGCCTCATTGGTCCCAGCAAATGCAGTTACCCGATTCATTTGTGTGATTTAACATTTGTTTGCAAATGGCCGACACTTTTCCATTCCCTTTTCACAAAAAATTATTTGATCTTAATAGAAATATATTGATTTAACACAGCAGAAAACCCACTTAGATTGAGGATTGATATTTTGTTTGATACAGGAACATTCGGTTTGGTATATATATTGAACATCAATAACCAGTTTTCTGATAAAACTGTGTACCGGTATGCACCACTATCGTTTGCTAAAAGTGTGCTTAAAGCGCTTTAAGGATTAATTTAGGATGAAAAAATGTCAATTTCTATGTTTCAGTGTGCTGTCAGAAGATGCCACACAGACTCAGTCATTTGAAGCGATTGCTACCAGTGTCCATCATTACTTCCAGAAGCAGGATCATTTCAAAGTTGGCAGTGCCATTGTAAGTAAAGCCAAATAAAAAAAATATGTGTGTTTATAGTAAACCTACCCTACCTACCTAATAATGCTGACACGATTGATCGGAAAATCAATTAATTGATCAATAAATTCCCCAAATAATTATTATCTTTACTGATTTGCTAATACATGTAATCGATCATTTGAGTTCTGTGTTTGTTACTTTACTGTATCAGTGATTTATTTACAATTTTATGAAAATGCGTCCCAGGACTCGCTTGGGCTATATAAAGTGAGTCCTACTAGAAAATCATTGAGTCCATTACAGAATTTTCCACTATAACTTTGTGAGTCCTGAGACTCGCTGAGATTTAAAATGTGAGTCACAAAGCAAAAATGTGAGTACAGGACTCGGGATGCGCAGGTAAAAAAATCACTGCTGTATTTACCCTTAGTAACACCTCAACTCCTTACCATACATAATCTAAAATTTGAACAAGTACAATTTACTACCTATTGTTGTGTCTAAAAATAACTGGATGGGTGTAAACAGTGTAGACCCTGATGAGACGCCGCATTTGCGGCGTCTCATCAGGGTTTACATTGTTTGCTCAGGCCTGTCTGACCGAATATATGCAATAAAGTATAACATATGGTAAGAGTCATGCTCAGACAGGTAAAATTATGACCAAATCTTCGGTGATTACTAATCGATTATCGATCACAGTGGCAGGACTGATAATCGATTATCTTTTCAGCTTCGATTATCCAGCCTTACTACCTAATTTTCCTGCTGAAGCATAGCTAGTTTTTCAAATTTTCTCAAAAATAAAAAAAAAAAATAGGTGTTACTGGGATAAACATGTATGCTAAATGTACAGACAAGTAGGTCTCAGGTATACAATGTAGACCCAGATGAAGTTGCTCCTATAGGATCTACACTGTTTGCTATTCTATCAGTACTTTTAGACACATCAAAGGGTAGTCAAACCGATTTGGTAAATTTTTTATGTGAATTATGGTGCTGTCCAAATATATTTGGTAATTATGGTGTATAATTCTACATAAAAAATGTTAAAATAAGAAATCAGAATCCTTACATACCATACCTATTTTTTTCTAACAAATGAGCCTAAACACACATATTTTTTATTTGGCCTGAATAATTTTGCTGCTGCGTGAGATTTACTGCCTATTAATATGCCTGAAAAACTGCTGGCAAACACTGTAGGCTTTGATTAGACACCATATTCTGTGGTATAGGTCTAGATAAGAGTTGGTATCAGGTAAATATTTTTCTTATTTCTCCGCAAAAACATATGTTGTGGGTACTCGCCTTGCCAAGGTGCTTCTAATGAGTACCCACAACATGTTTTTGTAGAGAAATAAAAAAAATATCAATACTTTTGGATTGAAAAAAGCATCTTATCTGTAATATCCTGGGGATGGTTGGGTGTGAAGAAGGTGTTGGGTCTCTTACGTCACTAGGGCATCCATCTGATATTGGCTTCCAGTTGCACAAGGCCTGCTATCCTTGTAGCAGGTAAGGGTAGATGGGGGTGGGGATTTTTTTATTTCTTCTGTTTCTTCACTTTCATTCCTGTTCCTCTTTCTTCCATGTCCCTCTCTTTCATCTCCTTTACTATCTCTTCTATCGACACAAAATGACCCACAAGGGTTGACATGTCATTAAACCCCAACTCAGTCTGTCAGTCTTTTCTAATTATATGTGACAAAAGGGTCAATTTCTCATATGTATCAATAAAGCAAGCTGTACATATCACTCGAATTTCTCAAAGAACACATTACTTCTATACCCTTAACCAGTAACCCATTGTAGTCTGGAGGCTCCCAAAAGGGTAATTAGTAGACAGTGCAGACCCAGATCAGATGCTGCAGAATGCAGTGTCTGATCAGGATCTCCACTGTTTGTAAATAGTTTACCCATTTTTCTCTAGCAATATATAAATCTCATAGACAGACAGACATGCCTAAAATTGAAATTGGACTCTTCAAATATATATTGTGGGGGAGTCTATTCAGTCTACAATGGGTAAAGAACACTACAGTAGACGACAGTCAAATCTATATATTATTTTCCAGAGAAAATAAGGTTTGACATGTCATGTGTATTGTGTGCCTGGCTTAGGTGCTTCTAATGAGTACTAGCAACGTGTACTTTCATAAAAAATAAGAAAAACTACATGTAGTTACAGTCACCTTCGCTTATCTCGAATAACCACATCTCAAAGTGAAAATCTGGTCCCTGTTTTAACATAGAAATTTAACAAGCGGTAACAAAATATTGTTGAAAAGACAAGAAATTACTCCTAAGGAATGATTTCTCTTCTTTTCCACTGTATTTTCTCAATATCTATCTAACATCTGGAATCAAACTACATATTCATATATATATACATATTTGTAAAATGTGGTTGTTTGATTTTTTTTTTTTTTTTCCTCAATTCTGCAAATCTGATATGTCGAGGTATGGACATCTTGAAGTATTTCAGAGAGTCTCTCGGACTTTGAGGTAATGAGAGTCATCTGTATCTTGATATCTTATTTGGAGATGAACAACTTTGAATATTGAGACAACACACACTACTATGGTTCCTCTAAACTTTTAACTGTTTTGATTTGACTATCAGTTTATATGTCACCACATTACTGGCTGAATCGCGAAAAGTGTTGACTCTGATCAGACTGTGCCAGTCTGAAACTCTGATCTGGGTCTCCACTGTTAGCCCAAAGAATCCTGTTGCAGTACATTTAATAGGTAGTTTTATTTTTGTCTCAATATCCAAATTAAAAATGTCATCCAAGACTTTGTACATCACTTATAAGCCATACAAACAAACAGGAAGAAGAAATGTCATATGTAGAACTGTACTTACCTTTAACCCTTGTCCTGCTGAATAAATTAAGAAGCCACACCCGCTTGTAATTTTCAGCCAATCAGATTACTTGATCCAGACAGTTGCTATAAATTTGCATACTTGCTGGCAAACAGTGCAGATCCAGATCAGTTGGCTTCCTCAGAAGCCAACTGATCTGGATCTACACTGTTTGCAAAATAGGGTATATCCGGGTTCAGCAGGACAAGGATTAATGTTAGAGTTTACTATTCTTTCAGGTTTTGTTACTACAGAACAGAGATTTGTTACCCCACCCTACCCAGAGACTGGCAGCAATCTTTATATTGTATGAGATGTATAGAGCCGACCAGCCTGTGGCTGCAAATCCATTTGCCTCAGTTTTTGTTCATTTATTAGTAAGTCAAGACTCCAGATTGATAGGTATTCAAAATATTTTTTAATTGCATTGAACCAGATGCTAATTGATGTGGTAATTTTTTGGCGATTGTTTACAATCAAGCCATAGTTAATAAACTCTAAATTTTCTTAAGGTAGTTGTCCACGTGATAATCATTGACCAATGAAATCAAATAGTATGTCAGACAAAATCCAGGTAATAGTTATTTATAGCCGTGCTATTCTTGTCACTGTGACATTGGAGTGCTGTTGATAGAGGATTATCTATAAAACCTGGACTGGGACATTTTCAAACAGTGCAGACACAGATCAGATCCCACAGAATGTGGCATCTGATCAGGGTCTGTACTGTTTGCTTAAATTACAGGAAGTTAAGAGTTAAATGAAACAGTCTTAAGTCCCCGTTCAGGGCCATTTTTCCAGCCTACACTTAGAGACAATCAACCCGCCAGTGCTGTCAGTGCTTTGATTAATATATGCACCAAACTATGTCCTGTTGACACTCACTGGAAATGACAGCATGGCAAAACCAATGAGTAAGCACAAAAATGTTCCCTCTGTTCCCCTCTGTACCCACAAATAACAAAAATCAAATGATAAAGGTTAAGTGGCTAACAACATACAAGTTTTAGCTACATTAATACGTTCTATTATGTGGCTAAATTGAATAAATCTCATTCAAATACATGTACACCAAAGTGGTACTAAATTGTATCTCTCTAACTACCCATTAGTTCACACATTATTGCCTACATCGTTTTAACCCACTGTAGTCGGGAGACCCCTAAAAGGGTAATTGGCAAACAGTGCAGACCCAGATCAGACGACGCAGACAAGTTTTAGCCACATTAATAGGTTCTGTTATGTGGCCATCCTCGGTATCCCAGGAATGACCCATTACGTTTCACTTCATTCATAACCCCTGGGACAACTGACTGACGAAACGTCGTTTTCTATGAATATTCATGACACCAGGGAATACCTCAATAGCTAATCAAAATGTCGATAGCATAGCCCTTCTCTCTTATGCTGAAGATTCATTTTTCTTCTTCCGTTACTAAAAATAACTCAGGAAAACCCGATAAATGTCAGCAATTAATACCAAGCCTGGAATGCAACGAACGATATGATTGGATATCCGCAAAACAAACATAGAACTATGACGTTATTTGCGGAGCATGCAAGTTAAAAATAGACTAAAATTTCTCATGGAAATACTGAGATCACCAATCAGATGTCCTCATTAATAATTCATGAGGACGAAGAAGTGAATTTCCCAGGGGTGATGAATGAAGTGTAACTTAATGGGTCACAACCTGGGTTACCGAGGATGTTATGGGGCTAAATTGAATAAATCTCATTCAAAAACGTAAACTGAAGTCGCACTAAATTTTACCTTTCTAACTACCCATTTGTTCACACATATTGCCTACATCCTTTTAACCCACTGTAGTCTGGAGACCCCTAAAAGGGTAATTGGCAAACAGTGCAGCCCCAGATCAGATGCCGCTCAATGCGGCATCTGATCAGGGTCTCCACTGTTTGCAAATAGTTCAACCATTTTTCTCTAGGACTATCTAAATCACATAGCCTGACATACCTAAAATCAAAATTAAAATCTACCAATATATAGTGTGGGGGAGTTCATTCAGTATACAGTGGGTTAACAAAGTCTGTTCTCATTTCAGAATCCACCAACAGAGAACCAAGAAGCTGGCCAATATGATCTACACTGGGCAATTCCAGCAATATCACCTGCAGAAAAGTATTTCTTGTCTCAACTCATCTCTAGTCCACATAAAGATGTAAGTATTGGACACTGTGTCAGCTCCGCGCTATTCTAAATGGTGCTGCAGCACAGTATTACCTTATTACCCTAAGTTTGGACCACTTATTCATAGCTTCAGATATGCCATTTTTGCAACCAAAAAGGTATTGCTATTTTTCTTATTTCTCCATAAAAAAAACATATGTTGTGGTATATTTGATTACGGGGGTTTCAGTCGAGCTCCCTTTCATTCAAGGGTAATTTGTATGTACTTAGACACAGAAGTATACATCTAATAAGACATCTGTCCTTCAGGCCATCTCCTAAACTACTAGGCAGAATTCTACCAAACTTGCTATATCACTTCCCCTCATGGTAAGGGTATGTGAGAGCAACATTATTTTTCTGTGCATCTGTTCATCCATTGTCCATCAGTTTGTTCGTCCTGCTATCTCCCCTGAAACCACTGGGCAGAATTCAAGCAAACTTGCTCATGGTAAGGGTGTGCATCCATCTGTTCATGCATCTGTCTGTGCATCCATCTGTCACATTATCTCCTTTAATCCACTGGGCAGAACTCAACCAAACTTGCTACATCACTTCCCCTTATGGTAAAGGTTTGCGAGGGCAACATTATTTTTCTGTGCATCTGTCTGAACGTGTGTATCTCCTAAACCACCGGGCTGAATTTAACCAAACTTGCTACATCACTTCCCCTCATGATAGGGATGTGTGAGAGCAACATTATTTTTCCTTGTGTCCGTCCTTCTGTGCATCCGTGGTCTGTCCATCTGTTCTTTAAACTATCTCCTCCCAAACCACTGGGCAGAATTTAACCAAACTTGCTACATGACCTCCCCTCATGGTAAGGGTGTGCGAGAGCAAGTCCGTCCATCCATCAGTCATGCTATTAGCATCATCAGCAACAAGCATGGAGATTTGCAATGGCCTGCCATCGACTGCGCATTCTACTTTATATTTGTTATCACTGTAGGTACTGGTCCAAAGCTTTTATCATTGTTATTACAAACCTCTTCTCAGTCTTGAGTTCAAGGTCACCAACTATTTTTATAGATGTAGTTGATACTGTCCTATATGAGGGACTGGTCTGCAACTATGCTGTACCATCCTAAACCTGTTGACCAACCATTGGGGTCAAGATCAAGGGCTTACAAAAATTCTATATTTTGGTTAAAGTTTTTATAAGTGTTTATCCTGATCTTGATTTTGCGTTTATGTATACCCTGTATAGCTCTTGATAAAATGCTTTTTTTCAGTCCAAAGGTATTGATATTTTTCTTATTTCTCCACAAAAACATATGTTGTGGGTACTCATTAGAAGCGGCTCAGTGAGGCACTTCAGTGTTCTGGGTACACATTAGAAGTGGCTCAGTGAGGCACTTCAAATCAGTACCCATAACATATGTTTTTGTCGAGAAAAAAGAAAAATATTTACCTGATACCCACTCTTATCTAGGCCTTTGTTTATTGACCTGCAGACAAAACAGAAGTTTATTGGCCTGCAGGCAAGTCAGAAGTTATTGGCCTGCAGACAAAACAGAAGTTTATTGGCCTGCAGACAAGACAGAAGTTTATTGGGCTGCAGACAAAACAGAAGTTTATTGGCCTGCAGACAAATCAGAAGTTTATTGGCCTGCAGGCAAAACAGAAGTTTATTGGCCTGCAGACAAAACAGAAGTTTATTGGCCTGCAGACAAAACAGAAGTTTATTGGCCTGCAGACAAGACGGAAGTTTATTGGCCTGCAGACAAGATAAGTTTGTTGGCCTGCAGAAGTTTATTGGCCTGCAGACAAAACAGAAGTTTATTGGCATGCAGACAAAACACAAGTTTATTGGCCTGCAGAAGTTTATTGGCCTGCAGACAAAACAGAAGTTTATTGGCATGCAGACAAAACAGTAGTTTATTGGCAAGGTATGCTTCAGGCGAGCTGCGCTGTCCTGCGACAGTCCTTTAATATATGCTTTGACTCCTTTTCTTTGGCAGACGTTCAAGAAAACTCCAACACAAATTATCCAGATGGACGTTGGGAATATGCAGGTAGGATATTTATTTCATTATACAGTAAACCCTTGTACAGTAAACCCTTGTTACAAAGACAGCATTTGTTCCCAAAGTTGTTGCGGTTAAAACGAATTTGCTGCTGTAAAGGATCCTTAACCACTTAGTGGACTAAACCTGCCCAGTAAAAGTGTGATTAGGTAAACTGACCACGCTCAACATGACCCCATTGGGTTGACTTGGCCGTAAAACCTCAACACAAAAAACAAAATCGGATGAAAAGTACGGATATTTTTTCTTATTTCTCCATGAAAACATATGTTGTGGTTACTCATTAGAAGTTCCTCACTGAGGCACTTCTAATGAGTACCCACAACATATGTTTTTTGTGGAGAAATAAGAAACATATTATGTGGATATCCCCACTTATCTGGAGCTATTCCCCAACTGAAGAAAGTATGGATTCTTAGCCTTGCAAAGTGCTCAGCAAAGACTGATCAGACTGCATGGATACCAGGGCTGATCTGAAATTTTCAGTGGTTGGATATCTGAAGGTAAATTCTATTACGTAGCAGTTCATATTTTTTTCTTATTTTACATGTACAGAAAACTTTTGACATTTCAGAACTTTGATGTGAGTGGATTGATGTTAGCTCTGACAGAGAGACATTCCGAGATGCCTGCCCCCAGCAAAAGTGCCATGCCTGTCACAGTACCTGACCCAGATAATAAACCTACAAGGTAATGGAAAAGGAAAATTTTGTTCTCCACCTACTCACTTGACATTGAAGGATCATAGTTTAAGGGGAATCATAGGACTTGTTAAGGAGGAGTATTTGATGATAATTCTGGGATAATTTTTCTTATTTTTTTATAAAAATACAGGGCCCAGTTATTCAAAACTAACGATGTTGTTAGTTAATGATTCGTTAAAATTTACATTGAGTCATACGCAAATATGCTGAAATTTTTTGCTGAAAAAATGTGAGTAGCTTTTGCAGTGCAAAAGCTACTCACATTTTTTCAGCAAAAAATATCAGAATATTGTATATTGAATCAGCTAAAACATTTAACGAAATGATCCTTAACGAGCTCGTTAAGCTAAGGATGCTTTGAACAACTGGGCCCTGGTTGTGGGTACTTATTAGAAGTGCCTCAGTGATTAGTACCACAACATGTTTTTTTTTTTTATGGAGAAATAAGAAAAAAATATCTTACAATTATCACCAAAGACTTCTTAACACTTGTCCTGCTGAACCCGGTTATACCCTACCTTCTGAAGAAGCCAACTGATCTGGATCAGCACTGTTTGCCATTTAGTATGTAAATTTATATTAACAATTCGGATCAAGTAATCTAATTGGCTGAAAACTAGAAGTGGGCATGGCATCTTAATTTATTCAGCAGGACAAGGGTTAAGAAATCCTCTGGGAATGGATTCACTTTCAGAGGGGTAGCATCTCTGTCAAAATTGTTTTCATCTCCTCGTTTAGAGTAGACACGATGGTCAGGAAAACAATTAGAAAGTCACTATCTACCAAGTATATTTTAAGTTTAAAGAAGAAAAAAAATATGGGAGGCAGTTTTCTGTTTACAGTATCTACCTGAAGTACCTGAATCTAACAGAATAAATGTTACATGCTTTGGCAAAGCAGCACAACTCTAGCTATCCCAATGACTGACACAGTTATTATTGACCGGCCCTTTCTCATGGCTGACAAAATGTTTCTTGGTGTATATTTCCTTCAGTTTATAGAATATGCTGATGTAACTGCGAAGATATATAGAAGACTTAAGGCTGCATATTGTGCCCGAAGACTGCTATTTTAATTGTTCCACTTCTTGAGTTATCTGCCCTTGATGTATCTGAAAGGGGATTTTGTCTCGTATTTCCTTTACTATTTGTAATGTTTAGCTGAAACTTAATATATCTGTTGCAGAGTAAAGATAAATACAGGCTAAAGTTACAGATTAAAGGATCATTACTCTGACTATCACATTTAAGGTTATCTGCCTTTCAGATATCTGTAAAAGATTTTTTTCACATTTAAGGTTATCTGCCCTTCAGGTATCTATAAAGATTCTTTTTGAAGCCCACAGTGGTGAAGTATTATTCAGTGCTTGCGATGCTTTTATTTTTTTCAATGTTACAGTTTTGAACAGTTTGGCAAACCAGGTGTGATTAACCCAGATGTACAGAGACAATGTGTAGAAGCTTTGTTGACCTCAAATAAACCTCCAGTAGAGAACTGTATGAGACCAGAATTTATACGACTTGCACCACCATTACATATAGCAGAAGATGAGGTTAGTAATCATGCCAGTGGTATGTATACAAGACGGTCTCAGCTCCAGACAAGGTGCTTTTTTCAACCAAAGAGTATCGATATTTTTCTTATTTCTGCACAAAAACATATGTTGTGGGTGCTTATTAGAAGTGCCTTAGTCAGAGTACCCAAAACATATGTTTTTGCAATACAAAAGCTACTCACATATTCTTTCAGCAAGAAATATCAATGTATTTGCCATATTTCAAGATAAAAATTTTAATATCATGTTAGGTAACAACTTGTTAAGTTTCAAACAACTGGGCCCCGCAATGATTTTCTTATCCCGCTGCATGCTGGGTAAAAAAAATTAGCAAACAATGTTTTGAAACAGTTTTCTTATATTTCCCAGAAAGTATGAGACAGTTTGCATAACATCAGGTCCTATTTTCTGGGAAAAGTAAGAAAAATATGAGTAATATCATCTGCTGAAATTGCCTAGAGAGTGCTAACGGTTATAGATTGGCTCAGTGAACTGTGGCAGAGGCTTATAATTCTTCCCAGAAAACAGGGTTTGACATTTCATGCAAACTGTCTCCTAAGAAGACAGTTTGCATGAAATGTCAAACCCTGTTTTCTGGGCAAAATAAGAAAAAAAACCCTTCAAAATGTCATCTCCTGAAATGTTTACTCAGCATGCTAAATGTTAAACAGCGGTTCTCTCAGAGAAGTAGATTGTATTCCTGATAAGCTCTCAGTCAGAAGCCAATCAGTTGATGGGCAACCTGCACAAAACATGTTGATTACCCTATACTAGGGAGCTGATAGCCTCTTTAGTAGAATTATAAGCCTCTGACTGTGGTAATGACATTTTCCAGTTATGCTGGTTGAACCCAACAGATGTAGAGTATAATATAGCCTGGGACTCCACAATGTGTGTTAGCAGTTCAGTTGGTACAGAGGTGCGGCGTTTGATGGTAAAAGCATTTAAAGATCCACTCATTCCACCACAACAACAACAGCTGTTAGAAGAACTGGAAAAGGATCCAAAGTTAGTGTATCACATAGGGCTTACACCTGCTAAAGTAAGTAAATTGTAGAAAATAACCAAACTATTTTTTTCTTATTTTTCACATTATGTGAAGTGTGTGCCTGGCAGATGATGGTTTTCTAATGTCAAGCCTTATTTTCTTGGCAGAAAGAATTTGAATGTCATCTTTTGCTGTTGTGATTGAAGGGGTGGGTTGGGGAAGAAACAGAAAATAATTTACATGAATTGTCAAGCCAAAGACAAATATGGTTGGTCCATTTAAGATATCTTGGACAAAAACGGTAAGTAACAGTCTTTTGGTTCTGTATCAGCAGAGATAACCATATCAGATCAATAAGCCCATGGAGTCTGATACACAGTCATACACAGTCATAGTCTGTGTTGCCTCTGTTGTATTCATATTCTAGCAGACAACATTTTGAAATAGAGTTGACTCTGGTTATCTCGAAGTCCAAGGAACTCTCTGAAATACTTTGAGGTATTGGTACTGCGATAGATTTGCAGAATTGAGAAAAACTTTATCGAACAACCACATTTCACAAATGAATATGTAATTTGACTCCTGAAGATTTATTGAAAATATTGTTGAAAAAGGGAGAAATTGCTCCTCTTCCCCCCCCCCCCCCCACCCCCCCCCCCAAATAAGAGAAATATTATCAGCTTTTTTCCTGCTGATTTTGCAATTGGCAAATTGTCTCTTTAAGTGACAATTTGTGTGAAATGTCAAACCCTATTTACTATCAGAGGAAAATAAAAAAATATTTGTGTGAAATGTCAAACCCTATTTACTATCAGAGGAAAATAAAAAAATATTTCATAATGTTGTCAGCTGAAATTTTACCTAACATGCTTAGTCTTAACATACATATATACATTAAAAAAAGTCTTCCGTTGTTTATCTGTCAAAAATCTGTGTTGCTATGATGGTTAGGACTGTGCACAGTGTTTCCACTAGCCTAACCGACCCTGTTTCAAACACCTGACTCTGCTAATTTTTATCAGTAAAAATGCAAAATAAAAAAGAAAAGCACCGACCCTCAACAAAATACCCGTATTCATAAAATTACAGACCCTGTTTTTTTCTGGAGAAAAAAATAGAAAAATAAAAAGTCTCTCCTACCTACCGACCAGATTTTTTTTCAGCATGTTAGTGGAAACACAGCTGTTTTTTTTTACGCCTAATGATTTACATTTTTGTGTGTTATGGCATTATATGGCAATGCCACTAATACTTGCCCAGTTTGAGAAATCCAGCTTGGAGCATACAATGCTTATTTCACAAGACTTGTTTTTTTGCAGTTACCAGATTTAGTTGAGAATAATCCAATAGTTGCAATAGAAGTGCTTCTGAAATTAATGCAGTCAAATCAAATCACAGAGTAAGTACCTTTATTTTTGTTTCTGTTCTTTGAAAAAATCTATTCTGATAATCTTTCTGAGAATTTTCAGTAAAAATGCCAACAAAATAAATATAGAACCAATTTAAAAGATAAATATAATCACAGTATGTTGATGTCAAAGAAAATGTCACTTTTTTATACACTACAACCTCTTTATAACATGGTTCGTTATAACATAGTTTTGGATATAACACGGTTCAAAGATGGATCCCAAAAATGTATAGATGATATTGAAAAATGACCATAAATGGTCATTTTTCAATATAATCTATACATTTTTGTTTGGATATAACATGGTTGTTTAACTAACATGGTTTATGATATGAACCCCAACAATAGTGTTATAAAGAGGTTATGGTGTACCTTAAAATTTCTAACAGAAAAAGTTAAACATTTTCATATAATCAGAAAATGAACCATGTCAGGGGGTGGGGTTGGGGGGGGGGGGGGGGGGGAATGGTTGCTAAAGTTTATGCAGCTTGTGCATTTGCAGCCTGATTATGGCCTTGGTTCTTTACCTACAAAAATGCCAGTGGAACTTTTGCTGGTAAAAAAACAAATATTCTTATAGCTCTAGATAAGAGGGGTATCAGGAAAATATTTTTCTTATTTCTCCACGAAGACATATGTTGTGGGTACTCATTAGAAGCGCCTTGTCAAGGCGCTTCTAATGAGTACCCACAATATATGTTTTTGTGGAGAAATTAGAAAAATATCAACAATTTTTGGTTGAAAAAAAGGCACCTTATCTGGAGCTATGAATTTCTAATCAGAGTCTAGATGGATGCACCTCTGTTTTTGTGGAGAAGTAGGAAAGATATTCCTACTCTTTGGTTGTAAAAAAAAAAAAAAAAAAGTGCCTTAAGGCAGCTATGATTTTCTACCTAAAAGTATTGATAATTGTCCCCCGCCTTTTCGAAGAAAAGCGGAGGGACACTGTTTTCGGCTTTCCGTGGTGCGTGGTTCCGAATTTTAGTAGGTACCTTGTCCCCTTAGCTCCTCCCACAATTTTTGTCCGATCCTTTTGAAACTTAACAGGGGCTTTTAAGATGGTCTGAAGATATGCATGTGGTTTTTTCAGAATTCTGAAGTAATTTTTTATTACTTTTTCCGCATTTTTAACTTAGACATTTTTTGAGTTCTAGTATTACAAAAGTGTATAGGGAGTAGATACCTTGTCCCCTTAACTCTTCCCACAGTTTTTGGCCGATCCTTTTGAAACTTTACATGGGCTTTTAGGATGGCCTGAAGATATGCATCTGGTTTTTTCAGAATCCTGAAATAATATTTTATCACTTTTTCCGCATTTTTAACTTAGAGACATAATAATAATTAATTAGTTTCTTTTTATCTGCTAGAGATAATACCCCTCAAAACAAAATTCAAAGGCGGGGGATGAAAATTCACTGAATTTGCTTGTTTTACTGGAATCAGTAGACACAGGTCTATTTAAAGGAAGTAATGAGAATATAAGAATTTATCATGGGTGTGAGGGATAGATAGAGGCTTGCCGAGTGATGCCAGACTGTGATCTAGAGAAAGGATTTTTCTAGAGGACGGATTTTTCTAAATACCCCTCACACCCATGACGTAGTCTTTTTCTTGCATACCTTTCATTTCTGAACATTGATTTTTAATAATGCAGTCACTTTGATTGCAGATGTCTGCCATATTGTAATGACATTACAGTGACATCATTACGCCCAGTGACCTCGACCTTAACCAAGGCATATGTGCCGTCCTATACAACCAGTGTATATCAAATACATGAGAATTCTCTATTTTTATCTTACCTTGGACAGGTAAGAATTTCTGTTTCATGTATATAGGTTCATGTATTTGACCTCCTTTATGAATTAATATTTCCTGATATGGATATTTCATCTTGTGTTTCTTAATTTCAGGTATTTTTCTGTTCTTGTAAATATGGAAATGTCATTACATTCAATGGAAGTTGTAAACAGACTAACAACAGTAAGTATTTTGAACCTATTGTGGCAGTGGGTTGAAGGTTTTTCTATGAATTTTTAGCTCGCCTGTACGAAGTACAAGGAGAGCTATTGTAGTCACCCCGGTCGTCCGCGTTTGCGTTTTAGTTCCTGTTCCCGTCACACTGCGTTAAAGTTTTTCAAATGCTTATATCTCAACAGTCACTCCTCACAGAGGCATCAAATTTGGAACTTAGGTACCTTGGAGGGTCTTCTGAGATTCCAAGAGAATAAACCCCTGGGTTCATGGCCCTGGGTGGGGCTAGGGGTCAGAATCTAGGACACCTTTGTAATACTGTGTTAAAGTTTTTCAAATTCTTGTATCTTGACTTTCACTCCTCATAGAGCATTCATATTTAGAATTTGGGTACCTGGAGGAGTCTTCTGAGATTCCAAAAGAACATACCCCTGGGTTCATACCTCAGGTTGGGCCTTGGAGTGGGGCTTGGGGTCAAAATCTAGGACACATTTGTAAAATCTTATATGCCTACAGGTTATAGACACAACTGGTTATACATCAGCTAACTATGTGACATCGGTTTAAGTGTAAGAGAGTGAAGGTCATGGTGACCTACATTATACCGTGCAGGTCACCTAGATTTCACGGTCCAGTGATTTTGCCTTATATCTTGAATACTATTTGTTGGATAAATGTCACACCTGGGATATTAGTTCCGTGTGACCCGATTATTGACGTCAAAATATATCTCTGTTGGTGTGACCTATATTTCATGGTTCAGTGATTTTGCCTTATATCTTGAATACTATTTGTTGGATAAATGTCACACCTGGGATATTAGTTCCTTGTGACCCGATTATTGACGTCAAAATATATCTCTGTTGGTGTGACCTATATTTCAGGATTCAGTGATTTTGCCTTATATCTTGAATACTATTTGTTGGAGAAATGTCACACCTGGGATATTAGTTCCTTGTGACCCGATTATTGACGTCAAAATATATCTCTGTTGGTGTGACCTATATTTCATGGTTCAGTGATTTTGCCTTATATCTTGAATACTATTTGTTGGATAAATGTCACACCTGGGATATTAGTTCCTTGTGACCCGATTATTGACGTCAAAATATATCTCTGTTGGTGTGACCTATATTTCATGGTTCAGTGATTTTGCCTTATATCTTGAATACTATTTGTTGGAGAAATGTCACACCTGGGATATTAGTTCCATGTGACCCAGTGAATGACCACTTACTATATCTAGGTCATTGTGACCTATATTTCATGCTTCAGTGATTTTGCCTTTTGGGTTTGTGTTTTATTATTATTATACATTTTGAATTTCTTAATGATAAAAATGTTACAATATAAAATGTACCCAGCAGGCGAGTTACGCTGTCCTACGACAGCTCTTGTTGAAGTTATTCATGTAATACATTAATTTATTTTGACCAGCAGAACCAGTTTAGCACTGCCCTTGTATAAAGCAAGAATGTGTATGTGTAGTTCAATGGCTCAATTATCTTTGGGACCATGGAATTTATTCGAGATACATAACCTTCTGTGAGCAAATTATTTCTTTTAACCCATTTATGCTTAGCGTCCCATAAAAAAGGACATTGGCAAACAGTATAGACCCAGATCAGAGGCCGCAATAGTGGCGTCTGATCAGGGTCTATACTGTTTGCACTAAATACATGGATTTCTATAAAACGTGGTTATAATAAAAAGTAACCAGATACCCCTTCTAATGGAAATGGACCAGTCTGAAGAGTTGAGGTAGAAGAGTCCACTTGGCATAAATGGGATGAAAGGTTTCAGATACCAGAGAATCAATTTTCTGATGGCAAAAATTGTCTCCCGTTGCAAAATGACGAAATCTTTCAGGTATTTCCTTACATAAAGTGAATACAGAAAAATGGCCTTATGCTATTTATGGTGTTTTCATTATTTTGCTGATAATGCTGAGAAATTATTATATCTTTTCACAGGCTGTGGAATTGCCATCTGAATTTATTCACCTGTATATATCCAATTGTATCACAACTTGTGAGACGATCAAAGACCGGTACATGCAGAATCGACTGGTTCGACTTGTCTGTGTTTTCCTACAGTCTCTTATCAGAAATAAAATCATAGATGTCAAGGTAAGTATTAATTGCAGCTTGAGAAAACTCTAATGCAAAGCAAGCTGCAGAGCTCTAGACGTGAGGGAGAAAATGGTATTTCAGCACTGAATTTTTGAAAATCAGCATTGAAATTTATGTTGAGGGTTGTAAAATATTTAATGAAATTTTTTATTTCAGCATTGAAGTCAAATTTAGGGGATTATTTTCAATGAGCTTTACATCCTTTAGTATATTAAGCAATTTCCTTCAAATTTATTCTTTTGTGAGCAGTAGCAGTATACTAGATCAGAAAGGGTTTAACCCATAAAGAACCAATGTCAGATTTATGCATTTTAAGTTGTTTTGCTGCTGTTCTTTTTCCAAGGAAATAAGCTAGTGATAAATGAAATGCCAAGCTTTATTTTCTCTGAAAAAAAAAAAAAAAAAAAAAGAGTAGAATCCGAGGAGTTGTGGTAGAAGAGTCCGGGTTATGCCAGTGGTGAATAACTAAGCCAGGCCAGCCTAAACATCCTTGCACTGGTCCAAGTGACTCAGTGGTAGCATTACGAAAACACGCCTATTCAAATATATAGAAAATTTCACCTCCAAAAACTGAAAATTTTCAGATAAAAAAACTCGGATATTTTTCATATTTCTGCTCAAAACATAGATTGTGGGTACTCGTTAGAACCGCCTCGGCGAGGCGGTTCTAACGAGTACCCACAATCTATGTTTTTGAGCAAAAATAAGAAAAATAAGGTATACCCCTGTAAACCCCAGTTTTACTATATAAAAGTGGGGTTTAAGGGGGTCAAAATTATATAGGCATGTTTTCGTGATGGGATGTCGTAATATTGGGAGGTTGTGGGTTTATTAACCAGCCAAGTTATATCTAAGACCTTAAAAAACTAGTACTAGTTGCTCTTTGCTAGGTACTGAGTTTTAGGAAGAAGAACATAGTGATGTCAATATAATGTGCTTGGTGGTTGTATTATGCCATTATGTCTCAGTTACCATTATACAATTATTGACTCGATAATTTGTTTTATTATATAACCATTCTGTGGACTGAATTTCAGATGCAGTGTGGAGGGACTTGAGGGAACTAGGGAACAAGGCTATTTATTCAGGGGAACAAGGGAACAAAGTCTAAAATTGAAGGGAACAGGGGAACAAAGGCAATTTTGGGGAACATGGAACACAGAAAAATGAAGATTTTGATTTTGGGGAAGAAGGAAAAATGCCTATTTACTTCAGGGGAAAAAGAGAACAGGTCCCCACCCCCAGGTATACTTTTGGTTAACCTTTGTTCAAAGTTATATCTTCCATTTATTCTTCAGTGGATTGCTTTCATATTTGGTAGGGATGAAGAGGGGAACCAGTAGGAGAACCACATGCAGGAGAGACAACTCTCACTTTCTTCGTTATTAAAAAAACGTTCATAATGCCGTTAGGTGTTTTCTTGTTCAGAAGGGAGATAAAACAGTTCTGATAGAATGACCTCCCATGAAAGTGTAACCAGTTCCCCTTTATGTACTCTTTAGATTGATGTAGTTCACTCTATAATTTCAGGACATATTTATTGAAGTGCAGGCATTCTGTATAGAGTTCAGTCGTATCCGAGAAGCAGCGGGACTGTTTCGTCTTCTCAAGTCACTGGATAGTGAAGACCCCAAGGCTGTGCCCCAGGGGAAAGTTTGAATACTACTTAAAATTCTCTGTTAAGAAGTTTGATACAGATCTGAAGAGATGTGAGACAGATATTTGGCTATAGCCAATTTGTCGTAATTAAATAAACCTGAAGCCCTTTCAGATGAACAAAGTGAGAGGTATTGAGGTGTAGAGAGCATGAGTTTGGAATCAAATACTTTGATTTCCATTATTTTCTCAGCAAAATATTAAATATGTCAGAGGACTTGCTAAGGAAGAGTATATGGTGATAGTCATGGGGTAATTTTTTTTTCCAGTTCTCCCTAAAAACATACTTTGTGGGAACTCATTAGAAGTGCCTCTGTGAGGCACTCCTAATTACCCACAAGTACATTTTTATGGAAAAATTAAGAAAAAAATAGCCCAGACTTATCACCAAACACTTCTCTTAACAAGCTGGCCTTGGTGGCTCAGTTGAATGCGCATCTGACTGGTGAGCAGGAGGTTGCTGATTCGACTCCACTGGGTTGGCCATATTCTTCTGAGGAGATTTGATCATGAAATCTTTGTTTTACAGATCATTCTCTCCCTTCCTCTGATTCAAGAAGGGCAGTTGTCAGTTTCTGGCAAAAGAATGTGCGCAATACTGGTTAACGGCTTACAGGTCTAAGCCTGGTAAAAGTGTGGTTAGGTAAACTGACCGCACTCAACATGGCCCTATTGGGTTGACTGGGCCATAAAATGTTGACACACAACATGTTTTATGGAGGAATAAAAAAAAATATACATAGAGGTTCTAACCAGTCTTAAGTGAGCCTACATGTGTATTCTTAATTTGCTGCTTTGAGCAGCTTGCGTTTTAGGCTTATATGTTTGTAAAGTATACATTGTTGAGTTGTAAACTTACTGTGAATAAATATAGGAAAATTACATTTTGTCTTGTTAATGGTATTTGGTTTGTTTTTTTCTCCCACCTTTGCCTATATGAGATAGGCTTTTTGCCCATGTTAGAAACTTCTATATTGCATGACCATGGGTCTCCTAGGAACAATCCACTTAAATGTTGGAGAAAAAGAATCCATCATAAGCCAGTCCATGCAGGATAGGGAAATTTCACCCTCAGGGTAGGGATTTCAACCAGGGACTCCGCAATCCTAATCCATCATGGAAACACGCCTATATAGTTTTGATCCCCTTAAACCCCACTTTTGTACAGTAAAACTGGGGTTTACAGTATACATTAATTTTCTTATTTCTGCTCAAAACATAGATTGTGGGTACTCGTTAGAACCGCCTCGGCGAGGCGGTTCTAACGAGTACCCACAATCTATATTTTGAGCAGAAGTATAAAAGTTACCAGAATTTTTTACGTGAAAGTTTTCATTTTTTTTTTGGTGGTAAAATTCTCAATATATTAGAATAGGCGTGTTTTCGTAATGCCTGGTTGAAATTCCTTCCCCTCAGGTGAGATTTCACTATCCTGCATAGACACTCATGATGGATTTTTATAATCTGTGTATACTGTTTATAGTTAAAATAGCTTTAAAAAAAGTTTTCAATCATATATCAGTGGTATATAGGTGCTACACTCAGGCATATTACCCTGATACTGGGCTTGCGTGTCTTAGCTCTACTTTCTTACACTCAACTCCAGTAAAAAAAAAAAAAAAAAAAAGAGCATCTGGTACTTGTCTTAAAAACCCTTCGATATGATTAGGCTGAACTCTAAGGTATGGACTCGCAAGTAAATGAAAATGATTTCCTAATGAATGATTTAACATGTTTTGGTTGTGTTTTACTGAATTTACCCTTTGTATTGGTACAACTTAATGGTTACTGTACGTGTCATAGGACTAGATAAGAGAGGGTATCAGGTAAATATTTTTCTTATTTCTCAATCAACCCCCCACGAATCCCCCACCCCCCCCCCCCCCGCCCCCCCGTCTGAATCCACCCCTGTATTTTAGTATGTCGTCTGTTGAAAATTTTACCCAGAGTGCTAAGCATTAAAAGAGTTCAAGAAGTTTGGCCAGATTTAATGAGACACTTTGGGAAGATAGTGTGTCCATTTAAAACACTGTGCATTATGTTACAAGGTCTCCAGTTATGGCAAAGACACTAAATGTAGTCATATCATTTCAGTCAAATCATTTTTGTGGGGATCTACAGTTATATCCTTAAGCATTGGGACAGACAGGCCTGAGCAAACAGTGTAGACCCAGATCAGACGCCGCGTTGCGACGTCTGATCAGGGTCTACACTGTTTGCCATATATGCAGCAATATTTTGGACACATAAACGGATAGTAAATTAAACTTTTTTTTTTTTTAAATTTAAGGACAAGTATGGTAAGGTGTTAAGGTGTCCCAATACTTAGAGTTAATACGGTATTTCTTAATAAATGAGGTTTGCCTTTTTTTACTCCGCCACATGACAGTGGCGGGGTATTATGGTTTCATGTTGGACGTCCATGTGCCCGTCCGTCCGTCCTTATTTCTTTTCCGGATGATAACTTGAGTAAACATCAATGGATTTTCTTCAAATTTGATATGTGTATTGATATTGCAGAGATTTGGTTTGGGATTGCTAATGGACAAATTTCGTCAATTTTTTAATTATTTGCCCGCCACACGTCCGTAGTTTCATTTTCGGATGATAACTTGAGTAAATGTCTGGATTTTCACCAAAGTTAGTGTGTGCATTGATATTGTGGAGATCTGGTTTGGGATTGCAAATGGACAAATTACGTCAGCTTGAGTTACCTGCCCACCACACGATAATGGCAGGGTACATACCTATATAATTTTGACCCCCTTAAACCCCACTTTTATAGAGTAAAACTGGGGTTTACAGGGGTATGCATTATTTTTCTTATTTCTGCTCAAAAGCATAGATGTGGGTATTCGTTAGAACCGCCTAACGAGTACCCACAATCTATGTTTTGAGCAGAAATATGAAAAATATCGGATTTTTTTATCTGAAAATTTTCATTTTTTGGTGGTAAAATTTTCGTACATTTAAATAGGCATGTTTTCGTAATGTCACGTTTTTTTTGTTTTTTTTTTTTTTTTTTTTTTTTTATTGAGTATACAGTATTTACAGGGTGGCCACGCACCCTGGAAAACAGGGAAAATGGTGAAAAAAATTCCCTGCAGGGAAAAATCAGGGAATTTGAAATTTTGCTGAAAATAAGGGAAAAATCAGGGAATTTAAAAAAATCTTATCTTTGTAAGGTCAAAATATTCAAATTTTATAGCTGTTCAGATGTGGCTACGGGTGATTTCTTTCTGCCATATGCTTAAAATACCTGCAGATCTAATCTTACTTAAAGGTGGAGTACTTGTTAGGTGGAGTACTTGTTTGCTGTATATTCTGTTTTTTCTTTTTCTCATTCCGAAGTGGACATTTTATTGCAAATCCAATGTCTGTCATTAAATTTTGATGCAAAAATATACACCAGTGCAGTTAGAAGCCAAAACGGAATTGAGCACCCCTTGAACACATGAAAAAAGAAAATCCCAACCTGTCTATCCATTCCTTGAACACCTGAATAGGTAATTGCAAACAAGCAATTTTTAAGAATGGCCTTAGACAGTCTACCATGTAACCAAAAAAAAAAAAAAAAAAAAGAACAAAAAACCCCTACTGTTTTAATAAATTGGAGGTGAAGGTGTGGCTACAAGGGGAGGTTGGAGGCCATATATTTTACCAGTTTTGATTTTGACTACCATGAAAGTAAATTAGCACATGTACATCATATTTTAGATAAATTTTCATTTAATTAAGAATATTGTGACAGCATTGTGTATAAACATGTCACTTGACAGCATTTGTATCAGTATATGACTTCTAAAAGTAGGGACCATTGCGATAATATTAAGGTTTTTAATCAAGGAAAATCAAATCAAATCAGGGAAAAATCAGGGAATTTGATTGCTAAAAATGTGTGGCCACCCTGATTTACCGTGAATATTCGGACACGTCAGCTTTAAACACGACTATTTTACTAGAAATTGATGTGTCTTAGACTGCTGGATGAGTGGCAAACTGTGTAGATCCTGATTCAGTGGGTCTTAATGCGCATCTACAGGGCCTTATTCAGAACGGAATTATTTTCACGCACACACAGGAAAAAATTGGAAAACTGGATCCTTGAATACTCATAGAGTGCTCTGCGAAGACTGATCAGACTGCTCGGAAGGACAGGCTAATTGGAGTCTTCCCTGGGCGCACATACGTCTTGTAGGAAATTCTGCACCCTGGCTCAGTTTAGTAGATCATGTAGACCTATTTTCCTTTAAGAGCGTCCCCTATGTAAAGAAGCAAAGAGAAGCACCTATTATAGAAAGGAAGCGATTCTAGGCATAAAATTTCCCAAATTTTTTCCTGGGTGTGCGTAAAAATAATTCCGCCTTTACAACCATAAAAAGTCCATTGTATCAAATAGGCGTGTTTTCGCAATGATCCCCATAGGTCACTGCTTGTGACAAGCACAGTTTTGCATAAAGCTCTCGATGCATTTTTTATGCAGGTTGAATAGGGGGCGGAAGTACGGATAGATCAAATATTTGGTGTGATCTGTCGAATTGGGCAGCGTATATGTCATAACGGAAACTTCCATGTAGACCCAGAAATTAGAGCAATGCCAGGTAAATACAGCTGATCTGAGTCTTCACTAGGCGTACATGTAGTTTTGAAGGAAATGTTGTGCCCCAGCTTAAAAGGCCCCATATTCCTAAAAAAAAAACAAAAAAAAACAGACTTATTTTATCCAAGAAAGGTTTAATAAATTGATATATAGTATTAATTCGATTATAAAATGTGACATCTGACGGCTTGTTAAATTTTAGTTAGTCTCTAGTTTTTTAACTGGATCAAAAATGAAATGCTTTTTTATCGTATCTCTGAATTAATGTTGGCAACATTAATTCAGAGATACGATAAAAATCATTTCATTTCAAGAACGAGAGACTAACTGAAATTTTACAGAATGTCAGGTTTCACATTTTATGATTGTATTAATACCATATATCAATTTATTAAACTTTTTTGGATAATAAAATGTCTGTTTATGAGGAATATGGAGCCTTTAACTGAAATATACTGGCTTATTTCACAATGATTTCAAGAGTTGCTTCTCTTATAATGCAAAACCATGGGGGAATTTCAACGGTACACTGTGCCAAATATACCATAAATATTTGCACATACACTTGTTCTAAAATTTAAACAAATGCAATTTACTATATGTTGTTGTGTCTAAAAATTGCTGGATGAGTGGCAAACAGTATAGACCCTGATCAGAGGCCGCATTCTGCGGCGTCTCATCTGGGTCTACACTGTTTGCACAGACCTGTCTGTCAGAAGACTAAGAGTATATACGGTAGCCTATGTCGATGCTATGGTAACCTTCAGACTCTCTTGAGGTGGGTGGGGGTGGGGTGGGGGAAGGGTAAGGACCTGCTGTACTTTCAGTAGTTGGACAAAGGGGGCATGCCGGTATATCTTCTTCAGCACTGACATTCACGTTTTCCCTAATCTTTATTTCTTTTTCCCATTTCTCTTCTACTACTTCTTTTCCTTTTCTCCCTTTCTCTGGGAGATGATGTAAAATGACCGCCAGAGGCGGATCCAGTAGGATTTCAGAGGAGGTTCGATTTAAACATGTCATACTTACTCTGCGTTTTCGGACAGACAGGCCGGAGCAAACAGTGTAGACCCAGATCAGACGCCGCAGAACGCGGCGTCTGATCAGGGTCTACACTGTTTGCCACTCATCCAGCAATTTTACACACACAAGTAGTAAATGGACTTGTTGAAAAGTGTAAGGAAAAGAGTCCCAAATCTATCTTTCCCCATGAAAATGAACTTTTGAGTCAAAAGGGGGGCTCAAATGAATCCCCCCACCCCCTCTGAATCCGCCCCTGACCACAAGAGTTGACGTGTCGTTAAACAAGAATTCAGATTCATGAAAAAATGACTTTAGGGCATGAACACATAGTAGATCAGGGCCCAGTTGCTCAAAGCATCGTTAGCTTAACGAGCTCGTTAATGACAAACTCGTTAATTGTTGTAGCTAAAGTATTTTTTACAAGTACATGTTATTTTTGCTGCAAAAATGTGAGTAGCTTTTGCAATGCATAAGCTACTCACATTTTTTTTTTCAGCAAAAATGTCAATGAATTTGCCATATTTCAAGATGGAGATTTTAACGTCACGTTAGTTAACAACTTCGTTAAGTTTTGAACAAATGGTTGGGTGAGGCAAAGGTGTCGTGTATCTTACGTCAACGGGGCGTCCAACTGATATTGGCTTACAGTTGGGCAAGGCCTGCTATCCTTGTAGCAGGTAAGGGTAGAGGGGGAAGGTTTTTTTTTTAACTCTTCTGTTTCTTCACTTTCATTCAGTTTCCTTTCTCTCCTCTTCCTCTCCTCTACTATCTCTCTTCTCCCTTTCTCTGGGAGATGACACAAAGTGACCCACAAGGGTTGACGTGTCGTTAAACCCAAACGTAATCAATTTGAACAAATGGGCCCAGATCAGCACCTGAAACCATATAAACCGATGAGACTTTGCTGAAACTCAGTATATTACACAGTACACACCAGTTCTGTGAGCGTAGACTGCATGGATGCCCAACCTGATCTAGGCCTTCGCTGTCCGCATATGCCATGGGCACTCCTATTCGCATGGGTTACTTTGTGTTATGCATGGGAAACTTGAATGAAAGGAAAATTATAATTTCTACACAAAACGTGGTGGAAATATTAAGCGTACTGTCCTGTGTCCTATATTTTATCATGATTAGAAAATGTATGGTCTTCGTTGAGAACAGATCCAGATGTTCAGCCTTGCCTGGGTCTTTGTTCTACACATATTCGTGCCATTGGGCATATGTATAGGCGTGGCTCTAATTACGCACATTTACGCATGTACGTAATATGCGTAAGAAAAAAATATTTATTATAAAGTGGCATTAACATAAAATACTTCGCTTCTTTACCATAGGGGCTACTCTTAAAGGAAAGAACTTGCTCCCTTTGGGAGCAAATTCTTTCCTTTAAGAGTAGCCCCTATTTTGGAAGCAATTCTAGGCATTGTTTTCAAGATTTTCCTGGGTGTGCGTAAAAAAAAATTCTTTCCTTTAAGAGAAGCCCCTATTTTGGAAGCAGTCTAGGCATTGTTTTCAAGATTTTTCTTGGGTGTGCGTAAAAAAAAAAAAAAAAAAAAAAAAAAAAAAAAAATCCGTTTTGGCTACGACACTGATAAAGGAAAATTATATATAAACCTAGATAAGTATTTTTTCAGCCAAAATTATTGAGGTTTTTTTCGTATTTCTTCACGAAAACATATGTTTGGGAGCGCTTTAGAAGCGTCTCCCTCATTGGACGAATTGACCAAGCCCAGACCAGAGTGGGCTGATGGATAGTCTAGTCCGGGCATGCGCAGTGTGCACCGGTCCTAAGGAGGTTTTCTTCAGTCGGCTTATATATGGCAAGGGTGGTTTACCCCAAGCATTCCTTAAATATTACATTTGGGGTCACCTTAATAAAAAGTAAAGTTGGATTATCGCTATACTGAGGTTAAATATATAAGATTTGGAAGGAATTTAAGTTGTTTGATCTGTTCTTTTATGGAAGAGAAATTTTGGTAAAAAGATCTTAGTAAGATAAAATAGGCTTAAACTTTGTACGTTATTGAACAGGTGTGATCCACAAATGATAAGAATCCAACCTGTGAGAACCTTTATATGTGCTGTATCATAAATAATATCCACTTTAGGGATAATGCAAACAGCACATACCCATATAGACTGCGCCAAATGCACAGTCTGATCTCTGATCAGACTGTGCATTGGCACAGTCTCTATGGGCATTTATTGCAGTACATCTAGACGATGTTTAAACATTGTAGACACTCAAAAGCCAAGTGACCACACGCTGGACAGGTGTTGTTTATTATTGTAATTACGCTAAAAATTGACTATATTTGTTGGGGTGGTCGGGTGGTGCGAAGGTGCTGTGTATCTTACATCACTGATATTGGCTTACAGTTGGGCAAGGCCTGCTATCCTTGTAGTGGGTAAGGGTAGAGGGGGAATGTTTTTATTTCTTCTGTTTCTTCACTTTCATTCCTGTTCCTCTTTCTTCCCTGTCCCTCTCTTTCATCTCCTCTACTCTCTTCTACCTCTTTTCTCCCTTTCTCTGGGAGACGACACAAAATGACCCTCAAGGGTTGACGTGTCGTTAAACCCCAACACAATATGACTATATTTGTATGTCCCCACATTCCTACTGGATGGGATTGGCATTGTTTTTGTGCGAATACCGCCGTTATAGCATGTATACATCATTCAAGCGAGGTTTACCAAGGTTGCATGTGTTTATGTTAAGATTTTTACTGTCCAGTCAACCCAATGGGGTCATGTCGAGCATGCTCAGTTTACCTCACCACACTTACTGGGCAGGCTTAGTCCCCTAAGAGGTTAATCAGTATTGTGCACATTCTTTCGCCAGAAAACGTTGCATTATTGTGTACATCATTGGACCGGGGAACTTTTTAACCATATTTTGGAGACCTTGAACTCGTTAAAGTCAGGACGGGACATAGAACGTCACATTTTTGCCAGATGTAGCTTGTCTGCACTCAGCTTGGAAGTATTAGCAGAATCTCACTTCACTTGCATGTTTTCATTATCGGGACTGGCTAAACTTTGGCTCCATGTTCAGTCAGAACAGCATTTAAAAAAAAAAAAATCTGCACACTGCCTCTTGAACAAACAGGTAAATATTTTACCAAACTTTCATGGTTACATTACGCGGACAAGCCAACGAGATCGTAGTATGTTGACCTGTCTTCAAGTTCAGGAATTATAATGTAAAACAGCGCCTTTAAAACCAATACGTGTCAAAATGTCAGTTAGGTTTTTGAGACATTGATCTCATTTTCAAGGTCATAATAACAGAATGTCCGTTTTGCCACACATGTGCCTTATCACATTAAAAGTTCTGCATTAATGGTTTTTAAATCATAAGTTTTGGTTAATGTTGTGATACCGATATACTAGTATCTTCAGGGGTAATGACAATATAAACTTTTGGATGGTGGCCCTACCATCATTGGTTTTGGCATGAATAGCCTTAACTCTGCATGCTGGGTAATTTTGCATGCTTTTTTGTCGTCTGTGAATTTATTTTTGAATTAACTTTTTCAAAAAAATCTTTCAGGAATACCATCAGAGTGTCAAACAGTTTGGATCCAGATCAGGCCCGACGTTTTGTCGGGCCTGATCTGGGTCCAAACTGTTTGCAAAGGTTATCAGCAGACGACAAAAGTCACTAGCGGGGAAAAAGTTAAGTTCAGGGGTTGGTTAAGGCCTGTTCCCTATTTAATCCATCATTATCTTTTTCTAACTTTCCCTGGTGAATATTTGTGGAGTTGGGATAAGTAGCATAGGACGTGAGCTTGCGAGTGATTTTATTCTTACGTTTCTAAGTAGACCAACTGTCATTCAGAACCACTTAAATGCATGTACACACAAATGTTGAATTAAACAATAGGGTAAATACGTACCATATTAATCCTAAATATTGGGACACCTTAACTGCTTTTCATACTTGCCCTAAACTTTCAGCTTGTCTGTATAAAAACTGCTGGACAGAGTTTCAAACAGTGTAGACACTGATCAGATGCCGCATTCTGCGGTGTCTGAAGTGAGTTTTCAATGTTTGCTCGGGCCTGTCTGTCCCAATAATTAGGGTTATTACGGTACCCAAATTTCAGAACTAAAATAGATCAGTATTTTTGAGAATAACTTCGTTACTACAACTAACAACAAACTCATATAAACATCTTCACGTAAGTTTAACATTTTTAACAAATGGAGACGTTTTGGACTGCGTCATGCGAAAACGTGACTTCGGGCATATGCGGACAGCGAAGGCCCAGATCAGCCTGCGCATCCGCGCAGTCTGATCTGGGCCTTCGCTGTTCGCTTACAGAATTATTGGACTAAAGAATGTATCAGTGGAAAGCAAATGCCCGGATGAGACTTTGCGCATGCGTGGGATGAATCTTTATCATATGCATTTTGCGCATGCTTGAAGGTGCCTTTTCGCTTGCGCGACCCATTTGATGCAGAACGCAAGATAAGGTTCATTGTGTCATATGCGGGAAGCAATAGCAGAGATTTGCCTGAGCATTCGTGCAGTATGATTGGGACATTCGTTTCCGGATTGCAAAGTCATTGGATACTGTACAAGAAGATATTGACAAACAGAGGCCTTGGTTAGACTGCACGCATGCGCATGCCGATCGAAGCTTTCTATTGTGCGTATTATGACATAAGGTTTTTAGCTCACCTGAGCTCTGCTCAGGATGAACTATTGTGATCACTTTCCGTCCGTCGTCCGTCCGTGCGTCCGTCCGTTAACATTTTCAAACGACTTCTCCGCTGAAGCCGCTGAGCCAATTTTGCTCAAATTTCATATGGAGCCTCCTTAGGGTGGGGGAACAAAAAATTGCTAAAATGTTTGCGGTCAGTTGACCAAGATGGCCGCCACGCCCATATATGGTAAAAACCTTTAAAAATCTTCTTCTCCAGAACCGAGAATGCTTTGGGGCTGAATCTTTACAGGATTCATCGGGGACGGGAGGTCTACCAAAATTGCTAAAAGAATTGTCGTACATTGACGTTTGACCTTTTTACGGCAAGGTCGTTTGCTTCCCTATGCATTTGTATGGGAAAAACCTTTAAAAATCTTCTTCTCCAAAACCGAGCATGCCTTATGGCTGAATGTTTGCATATATCATCGGGAACAAGAGGGCTACCAGAATTGCTAAAATAATGGTCGTACATTGACATTTGACCTTTTTACGGTAAGGTCAATTTTGCTTCCTTATGCGTTTGTATGGGAAAAATGTTCAGAATTTCAAACAACTTCTCCTCTGGAGCCCCTGTGCCAATTTCGCTCAAATTTCATATGGGGCCTCCTTAGGGGTAACAAAAGATTGCTAAAATGGTCAGGGTTCGTTGACCAAGATAGTCGCCATGCCCATATATGGTAAAAACCTTTAAAAATCTTCTTCCATAGAACCGAGAATGTTTTGGGGCTGAATCTTTGCATAAATCATCGGGGTCAGGGGGTCTACCAAAGTTGTTAAAATAATGGTCATACATTGACATTTGACCTTTTTACGGCAAGGTCAAGTTTGCTTCCTTATGCATTTGTATGGGAAAAAACATTTAAAACTCTTATTCTCCAAAACCGAGGATGGCTTGTGGCTGAATCTTTGCATATATCATTTTGAACGGGCGGTCTACCAAAGTTGCTAAAATAATTGTCATACATTGACATTTAACCTTTTTACGGCGAGGTCAAGTTTGCTTCTGTATACATTTGTATGGGCCCCATACATTTGTATGGAAAAAAATTGATAATAACAAATGGCTTTTCCTCTGAAGCCTCTGGGCCAGTGTTGCTCAAATTTCATGCGGAGCCTCCGTGGGCAGGAGAATGAAAGATTGCTAAAATGGGTATGGTCCATTGATCAAAATGGCTGCCATGCCCATATATGGTAAAAGCCTTTAAAAAATCTTCTTCTCCATAACCAAATAAGCCATGGGTCCTAATCTTTTTCACAAATTATGGGGGACAGGAGATCTACCCAAATTGCTAAAATGATGGTTCTATGTTGACATTTGACCTTTTTACCTCCAAGGTCAAATTTGCTTCCCCATTTGTATGGGACATATACATTTATATTGAAAGTATCGAAGTGACTTGTAGATCAACAGTAGTTAAAATTGTTCTGACTGGAAATCTAAGATGGCCATCATCTGGTTTATATTTATAATATTTCCCTGCCACTGTGCTGTTTACATGTATAAAATCATGGTTCTTCAGAAACCACTTAGCCAATTTCCACCAAATTTCACATTGATCCTTCTGTTGAAATGTGATTGATAGTTTATTCAAATGATCATGCTCCATTGACTATTAGGCCCATATATTCTTCTTCAAAACTAAGAACTGCTCAAATGATGATATTTTCATTAGTTGCGATGATAGGATTGGAAAAATGTTGCATAACATCTGCATGTCTGCAGTGGCTATGTCACTCAGGTGAGCGAACCGTGGCCTGTGGGCCTCTTGTTTTTTTCTTGTGTTAACCCTTATGAATCACAACTTTAGAAAACGTAGCTTCTGACGTGCGCCCAACGAAGACTCAAATCAGCCTGCGCATCCGCGCAGTCTGATCAGAGTCTTCGATGTCCGCATGAAGAAACTTTGCATCCTTGGCTGTCCCAGATGCGCCCTTTGAAAATTCTGATCAGACTGTGCGAATGCGCAGGCTAATCTGAATCTTCGCTGGGCGCTCTGGTTCGAAGGTACGTTTTCTAACGTTATGGCACATTTGTTTTGGTTTATTTAAGTGTTGGAAAGATACGTCATTTGGCATGTTTGGCGGTGTGAAAATTTTGGTTTCGGTATTTCTGTTGTGTTTTTGTTAGGGGTTCCTTTCATTCGGGCAAGCGGTTCTGTTCATGTCACTCATCGCTTTTAGCCACACACACACGCACGCGCACACGCCAGCACGCACACACACACACACACACACACACACACACACACACACACACACACACACACACACACAGAGTTATAAAAGAACAGGAATCTGGGATTTCTAGTTGGCCTGTTCTTGGATCATATTATCGAAATCCTGTTGGTAGATATCGGTCTATAGTTCTATACATACCACACTCGCTCCCTGTCAGTGATGTCGGGGTCAAGGTCACAGATTCACATGCCTAAACTAATTTAGTTGATACTTGGGTTGATGTTTGGGCTTGTGTTGAGGGTTTATGCCACTTTACGGCCCAGTCAACCCATTGGGGTCATGTCGAGCGCTGTCAGTTTACCTAACCACATTTTTACTGGACAGCTAAGTCCTCAAAGAGGTTAACCAGTGTTGTGCACACTTTTTCGCCAGAAACTGACACCTGCCCTTCTTGAATCAGCGGAAAGGAGAGAATGACCGTAGAAAATATTTCATGATCAGTCTCCACGAAAGAATGTTCCGACCCAGCGGGGGTCGAACCCACAACCTCCAGATCACCAGTCGGACGTGCATCCAACTAAGCCACCGAGGCCGGCCTTGGGCTGATGTTTAAGACTGATCAAAAAGTTTGTTTCGAACTGATGTCTAAACTGATTCAGTGGATATTTGGATTCATATTAGAGATTGGTTCAAAATTGTGTTTAGTGCAAACCTTAGCCCCATCACTAGCATTGAGGTCAAGAGCATGGATTAGAATTTCCTGAACGCATATTTGGCTTTTAAACCCTTGCCCCGTTACTGGCACTGAGGTCAAGACCATGGATTTAGAATTTCCTGAACGATTATATAGCTTTAATTGATACTCTAAGTGAGTTTAGACATTGTTTCAAAGTTCTGTTCTCTGCAAATTTACCTCCATCCTCAGTTACCTTGAGGTAAATGTCACGGACATAGATTTTTCAAGTTACAGTCTTAGGTTAAAGTTTCTAAATATCTATATCACCTGAATGCCTAAATGAGCCACGTCATGGAACGTACCTTCGGACATGTGCACCCATTGACGATTCTGATCAGCCTGCGCTCTTTCGCGCAGACTGATCAGAATCTTCATTGGGTGCGTTTTGGATAGCCAAGGAGGCAAAGTTTCTTCATGCCGACAACGAAGACTCTGATCAGACTGCGCGGATGCGCAGACTGGTTTAGATCTTCGTTGAGCGCACGTAAGAAAGGACGTTTTCTCAAGTTACGGCTCACATGGATTTAGTTGATATTTGGAAAGTTGTTAGATACCAGCCCAAAGTTCCCTTCGGTATGGGGACCAACTCACTCAGTGAGGTTGAAGTCAGGGTCATATACTTTGAACTTCCGTGTTTAAATAAAGTGAATTATGTTATGTATTTAAAAGCAGTAGATCTCCTGAACGACTGGATGAGTAGGCTCGGTATCGAGCCTAGATCAGCTCTTGGGACTTTGCGGTAGCTAATAGTCGACATGCCATGGGTTTGAGTATATTTGGGTCGCGCCATGCGAAAACGTGTCTTTTGGCATATGCGGACAGCGAAAGCCAAGATCAGACTGCGCATCCGCGCAGTCTGATCAGGGCCTTCGCAGTCCGCTTACAGAATCATTAGACACTATAGAATGCATCAATGGATAGCAAATGCCAGGATGAGACCTTGCGCATGCGCAAGATGATGTGAATCCGCATATTTTGCGCATGCTAGAAGGCACTTTTTCGCTTAGCGCGGTCTGTTTTTCAGTCCTGCGGACCAAAACAAAATTCTTTACAAACACTATATGAAAATCAAGTTACACACAGACATGAGCTGGGGTGTCGAGTGGATGATCCAAGGATCAAAAGCGTCTTCAAGCGAACAGTGAGGACTCTAATCAGACTGCGCACATGCGCAGTCTGATCTGAGGCTTCGCTGGAAGCACACGCATTCTTGTTTATTGTTTCTTTCTTTGTATGCAAGGCATTGAGTAATTGTTATTAGATGTCTTTTGAATGCTATGGAGAAAATAGCTAGTTAGACGTAGGTAACTTTTTGAACATTTTAAGGTTTAAGGTCTCTTTAATCCTGAAAATGCTCATATCTCTCATAGTTTTACTTTGTTGGTTTGTGTTGAGGTTTTACGGCCCAGTCAACCCAATAGGGTAATCTCGAGCGCGGTCAGTTTACCTAATCATACTTTACTGGACAGGCTTCGTCCTCTAAACTGTTAACCAGTATTGTAAGGGAATGGTTGGGTGAGGCAAAGGTGTCGTGTATCTTAAGTCACCGGGGCGTCCAACTGATACTGGCTTACAGTTGGGCAATGCCTGCTATCCTTGTAGCAAGTAAGGGTAGAGGGGGAATGTTTTTATTTCTTCTGTTTCTTCACTTTCATTCCTGTTCTCTTTCATCTCCTCTACTATCTCGTCTATCACTTTTCTTTCTCTGGGAGACGGCAAAAAATGACCCACAGGGGTTGACGTGTCGTTAAATCCCAAAACAATCAATCAGTTGACCGAGAACAAGACATTTCTTTTTATATTCTTATCTAGATTCTACGTGATTTTAGTCACGAGAGACGGTTAGATCTTACGTGATTCTGGTCACTGGAGTCATTGGTCACTGGGATTAGTTTTAGTATTTACATTAAATACCGACTTTCAAAAATTGAATGTTTCTTATCAGGTAAAGTATGTCATTTGGAACTGATCTCCCTGGTCAAACGAAATCACCCTGATCGGAATGACTGAACGATCTTACTTTCATATTTTTTTTTCTAATCAAAATTAGTGGGATATAGTAATGATCAGTGATCTTGAAAACTATGCCTAGAATCGCTTCCAAAATAGGGACCGCTCTTAAAGGAAAGAATTTGCTCCCAGAGAGCAGCCCCTATTGTAAAGAAGCGAACTATTTTATGTTTATGCCACTTTACTATAAAAAATATTCCTACGCATGTTACGCGCATGCGTAAAATGTGTAATATGCGCAATATGCATAATGAGCGCTACGTCTGTACCGATCTCTACGATAACTGCCGCGGTTCAAACCGATCAAATGAGACGCAGCAATGAAAACGTACCTTCTGGCATATGCGAAGACTCAAATCAGCCTGCGCATGCGCGTAGCCTGATCACTGATCAGTACCTTCGTTGTCCGCATGAAGAAATTTTGCATCCTTGGACATCAAAATGCACACAGAGAAGATTCTGATCAGACTGCGCAAATGCGCAGTCTGATCTGAATCTTCACTGGGTACACATGTCCGACGGTACATTTCTCACGTTGCGGTTCAAATAATTCGGTTTATCTTCGTGTATTTTCCGCCATTTATACAAACGAGACAACTTTTGTGACTTCCCGTTTGCCTTTCTATTCACTACACCACTTTTTTTTTTTTAAAAAAAAGGTCTACTCTAAAAGGAAAGATTTTGCTCATATTCTTAATTGTTTCGTTTTAGAATGGACCCCTTTTCAGAAGGGGGTGGGGGACAATTTTGACATGACTGTCTGCCTTGAAAATATATCTAATACCATTTAAAATGGATGGCTGAATTTATAGGATTTAATTGAAAATCTGAAAAGAAAAAAAAAACACACACACACACACACACACACACACACACTCACACACACACACAAAAAAAAAAAAAAAAAAAAAAAAAAAAAATGCCAGACTGAACCACAATAACTATTTTTTGTCGATTCACAATAGGCCTAGATCTACCGTACATCCCTGGTGAAAACGGTTGATAAACTGTTGTTTTAAACCCCACCTTATTGTTTATAGTATAGTGTGTAGCAAAAAGGGATAATAGCACATATGCGAACAGCGAAAACCTTGGTCTGAGTTAAGCCTTCGTTGTATGTCTGGTGAAAGATCTGACTGACTATAGTCTCAATCAGAGCCGTTATGGTCTATGCCAATGGGCGTAGACAATCTTTATATTTGTCACTGCTCCGGAAGCACTTTATGAAAGATCATTGAGTGGTCAAATGCTATTTCCCATGGACTGCTCAACGTTATATTATAACCAAGTATTAGCTTTCACAAAAGGCATTGTCTACGCTTAGCACACATTGTGTGCTAAGCGTAGACAACGCGTTTTGTGAAAGCTAATACTTGTTTATTTAAGATATGTGCTGTAGCTACATTAAAAACTAATTCTTTTCTTTATTTGTTTCCATTAATGACCTCCAATAAGACTGGATAATGTACTGTTCACTTATAAAGGTGTTCGAGTCACTGAAGTTCGACTTTGTTTGTCAAAAGGCTAAGGCTCTGATCATTCTGTGCAGATACACGTGACCTAGACTGATACGGGACTATAAGACTCCATAATGAGTGTCCGTGCGGGATGGGGAAATCTCACCCGAGTAGTAGGAATTTCAACCAGGACGAGGCTTGCCGAATCCATGGTTGAAATTCATACACAGAGGCTGAGATTTCCCTATCCTGCATGGACTGGCTGACCTTTGTGAATTGCTCCTTGGACAAGCATGGTCATATCAGAAGTTTCTCACATGGGCGAAAATCCCACCTCATATAGGTAAAGGTGGGAGAAATAAAGGGGCACCGTTTGCGTGATGTAGCTCAAATAGTTTGACCCAGAAAACACAACGTCGTAACGACTCGACACGACGTTGTATGTGTACAGGGTAACGCGCGCAACATGGAAAACAGATCTGTTATATAACAGGGTGTTCAATTGTTTTAAACAACATGTTTACTATGTTTCCATAAATAGCTTTATTTACTATGTTTCCAAAAATAACTTTCTAGAACAGCATGTTTACAATAACATGATGTTTACGTCCTTGATTCTGGACTGAGTTCTTTTTGGAATGTCATGGAAGATTTAGAAGTTTCTTGATTGGAACTGGAAAATAAGAGATGCTTGTAGTAAATTCTTTTTCTAGAACCTTCTTTGATATTATATAAGGAGAACAGATTTTCATCTGGGCATCTTTGTATACTTTCACTGGAAATTTATCTATACTGGATTACTTACTATTTTATTCATTCTGGACTTAAATTCTGAATTCAGGAACTTTAAATTGTGGGATCAGAAACTGATATTCAAAGGATTTGTTTTATAAATTCTCATGGATTAAAATTATTTCAGAGGGACTTTGTGACATAAACTTGAAAGGTACTGTTTATTTACATTCTTTTGTTTTGAATCTTGTCTTACTTTTTATGAATAAATATTGTTAATAATTTAAAGCTTGTTGCTGGTTTCACTTTCATTTCTTTCTCGTTACGCCTGGCTCGTAACAGAAATTGGGGGCTCGTCCGGGATTGGACTTTATACGCCGAAATGGCTTCACGTCATCATAAATGATGACTTCCTTGAAGAGGGGGAGTGTTACGACCGAGCACTCCTACCTTCGATTATCTGCCTTGGCAGATTACGCATAGCTTAAGTATATATTCAATCTCTGACAACTGCGTCAGGGAGTCGACTCTTTGGCTCAGTGGTTAGAGCATTGGATTTTTAACCGGGAGGACCGGGTTCGATTCCCAGGAAAGACGGAATAATTTTTCAGCTATGCTTCATTCCTTTGTTGCGACTTTCATGTCGTAAGATGGGGGCTCGTCCGGGATCGAACATTTTCTTGAGCTAAAACAAGTTTGAGCTTTTTAAAGAAAACAAATATTGATTTTTAAAGAAAAAAAATATTTGTTTGCTATAAAACAAGTACTGACTTGTAAAAGATTTCAGTAAAGATAAAAAAAATTTATTTAATAAAAAACAAGTATTGACTTACAAAAAATATAATAATAATAAAAAAAAAAAAAAAAAAAAGCAAGTATTGACTTTTGAAAAATATCAGTAAATAAACTCTGATTGATAAATTTACTTGATAAAACCAGCAAAAAGCAATCATGTCATTTGACCTTCAAGCTTTTATTGCTGCGCCTTCGCAGGAGCTGTTAAATTTGGCCAAAAAGTCAGATTTGTTGGATATTGCTGCTCACTATGAATTGACTAACGTCAACAAGTCCATGTTAAAACAGGAAATAAAAAATGTTTTGGTCCAATTTTTGGTTGATAAGGAATTACTAGATTCTTCTGCTTTGTCTCTTGTTCTCATTACACATACAGGTTTGCAAATGCGAGAACTTGAAATTCAGAAGCAAATTGAGTTAGAAAAATTAAGATTAGAGCAGGAAAAACTTAAAATTGAACAAGAAAGACAAATGCAGAAAGAAAGAATGGAAATGGAAGAAAAAGAAAGAGAGAGACAATTTAATTTAAGAATGAAAGAACTAGAAATGCAAAATATGACAGTAAAACGGCAACCTTTAGAGTCTGGCTCTCATTTTGATGTTACCAAACACATTAGATTAGTTCCTCCATTTCAGGAAAAAGAGGTTGACAAATATTTTCTTCATTTTGAAAAAGTAGCAGAAAATTTAAAGTGGCCAAAGGAGCATTGGACCTTGCTTTTGCAAAGTGTTATAATTGGGAAGGCTCGAGAAATGTATACTCAGCTGACTGTCGAGCAGAGCTCCAGTTATGATACTGTAAAGGAATTAATTCTTAAGGCTTATGAGTTGGTCCCTGAGGCTTACAGGCAAAAATTTAGGAACAGTAAGAAAGAAAATGAGCAGACCCATGTAGAATTTGCTAGAACTAAAGAACAGTTATTTGATAGGTGGTGCTCTTCGAAGAAAATTGGCTCTGATCATGAAAAACTTAGGCAGCTCATGCTTGTAGAAGAGTTCAAAAGGTGCATAAATTCAGACATTAAGTCCTTTTTAGATGAGAAACAGGTTGAAACTTTGGAAGCTGCAGCTAGACTTGCAGACGATTATGCTTTAACACATAAAGTTTCCTTTATTAATAAGTCAAATCCCTCTAGAAGACCATTTTTCCCACAGTCAGGATCCAAACATAGTCCCAGTAATCCATCTGGCAATTATAGCCAAACATTTACTCCCAAACCCAAACCTTCTGGTGAAAATAAAGATCAAAATCCCTTATCTCAACCAATTTGCAATTATTGCAAAAGGACAGGTCATATTATATCTGAATGTTTACATTTGAAAAGAAAGAAAGAAAAACAAGAGGGGCTTAAACCTACAGGCCTTACCTCTTTACGGTCAAAACCACAGTCATGTGTTAAGGAGGAAGATCCTATCCAGACCAAAAGGCCTGAGACTGATTCTGTTATGGAGATTTATGAACCATTCTTATCAGATGGTTTTGTGTCACTAAATAGTGACTATGCCCAATCTACCCCAATTAAAATCTTACGAGATACCGGAGCTTCTCAATCCCTTATTTTAGCAGATACTCTGCCTTTTTCTGAGAAGACTTCTTCTGGGACAAGTGTCCTTATTCAGGGTGTAGAGTGTGGATTTGTTAATGTTCCTCTTCATAACATTTATTTATCCTCAGACTTGGTAACTGGTTTAGTGGCTGTCGGTATTCGACCTTCTTTACCTTTTAAAGGTGTTCACTTACTGTTAGGCAATGACTTAGCAGGAGATAAGGTTGTGGTAAATCCACTTTTGACTACTATACCTTGTCTTGATCAGCCACCTGATCCCATTGAACAGGAAATCCCTGATCTGTACCCATCTTGTGCTGTTACAAGGGCCATGGCAAAGAAAGCAAAACAGAATGATGGGGAAATTGATTTAACTGATACCTTTTTGGGTCAGTCTTTTACAGACGAGATTATAAATTCTCTTTCACCCAGCCTGTCTGGCAAGCAGACAGACTTAAGTGACAAGTCAGAGTCCAGTCATTACTCTTCAGTATTAAATGACCAAGGTCAAGGTCATGACTTGGTGTCAAGGTCACAACTTTGTAAGGAACAGCATAATGATCCTGAAATTTTGCCTTTGCTTGAAAGGGCTTTAGATGAGAAAGAAATAGATCAAGTCCCAGTCTGTTTTTATGTCAAAAATGACATTTTAATGAGAAAATGGCGTCCTCCTGATGTCTCAGCAGAAGACGAGTGGACTGTTAACCACCAAATAGTGGTTCCAAGGGTTTATCGCCCTGAAATTTTGAACTTGGCCCATGAGACTCCCATGTCAGGTCATTTAGGTGTAAACAAGACCTATCACAAAATTCTTAACCATTTTTACTGGCCAGGGTTAAAATCTGACGTTTCTCAGTTTTGTAAATCTTGCCATACTTGTCAGATGGTAGGAAAACCCAACCAGACAATACCAAAAGCTCATTTACAGCCCATACCTGCTTTTGATGAACCTTTTAGCAGAATAATTATTGACTGTGTTGGTCCCTTGCCCAAAACAAAGTCAGGTAATGAGTATCTTCTCACTATAATGTGTGCTTCTACACGTTTCCCAGAAGCCATTCCACTTCGGAATATTAAAACAAAGAATATTGTTAAGGCTTTGATAAAGTTTTTCACATTTGTAGGCCTTCCAAAGTCTGTTCAGTCGGATCAGGGCTCAAATTTCATGTCAGGAATTTTTCAACAGGTCATGCATGAGTTGGGAATTACTCAATTTAAATCATCACCTTACCATCCTGAAAGTCAAGGTGCCCTTGAAAGATTTCATCAGACACTGAAAAATATGATCAGATCATACTGCTTTGACACTGAAAAAGATTGGGATGAAGGCATTCATTTGTTGTTGTTTGCCGTTAGAGAATCTGTTCAGGAATCTCTTGGTTTCAGCCCATTTGAGCTGGTATTTGGCCACACTGTGCGTGGACCTTTGAAACTTTTGAAAGAGAAATTTCTCTCAAATGATGACAGTTCTCTGAACTTACTTCAGTATGTATCAGATTTTAAAGACAGACTGTCTAGAGCTTGTGAGGCTGCTCGGACCAATCTTAAGTCAGCACAAAGGAAAATGAAACGTTGGTATGATGAAAATGCAAAAGAAAGAAAATTCATGCCTGGAGACAGGGTACTTGCTCTTTTGCCTATTCCTGGCAAACCTTTGCAAGCCAGATATTACGGCCCTTACACTGTAGATAAACAGGTTAGTGATGTAAATTACATTGTTAACACTCCTGGGAGACGCAAACAAAAACAGTTATGTCATGTTAACATGCTTAAACAATACATAGATAGGGATAGCTCTTCTGTTACACCAATTAGTGTTGTTAGTTCAGTCCCTCAGGAACAAAGTGAAATGAACTCTGAAGACATGAACTTCATCAAATCTGATCCTGCTTCATCAAAACTCCAGAATTCTGACATTCTAAAGGATCTCGACCAGAAACTTTCACACCTAGATCCAGTCCAAAGAAAGGAACTGAAACAGTTAATTTATCAGTATGAACACTTATTTCCGGACATTCCTACAAGGACTGACAAAATTTATCATGATGTGAATGTTGAGGACTCACAACCTGTCAAACAACATCCATATAGAATGAATCCAACAAAACAAAAATATCTTAAGGAGGAAATTCAGTATTTGCTGGACAATGATTTCATTGAACCAAGTCAAAGTGAATGGAGTTCACCTTGCATTCTTGTGCCAAAACCTGATGGAACATATCGGATGTGCACCGATTACAGGAAGGTCAATAATTTGAGTAAAACAGATACTTTTCCCATCCCAAGAATGGATGATTGTATTGACAAAATTGGAAATTCAAAATATATAACTAAATTTGATCTTCTGAAAGGATTTTGGCAAATTCCTCTCACAGAAAGAGCTAAAGAGATCTCAGCATTTGTTACTCCTGACAGATTGTATCACTATAAAGTAATGCCTTTCGGAATGAAAAACTCTCCAGCAACATTTCAACGCTTAATCAACACCATAATAGCTGGAATCGAGCATTGCGATGCTTACATCGATGACGCCATCATATACAGTGATGAATGGAATCACCATCTTGGAACTATCAAAGCATTCTTTGATAAACTAAGTGAAGCAAAATTGACAATAAACCTTGCTAAAAGTGAATTCTGTCATGCAACTTTAACATTTCTAGGACATGTTGTGGGTCATGGTCAGGTTAAACGTATAGAGGCTAAAGTTGAAGCTATTTCAAATTTTCCGGTGCCCACATGCAAAAGACAACTGATGAGGTTTCTTGGTATGGCCGGTTATTACAGAAAATTCTGTAATAATTTTTCTGTCATTGCTGAGCCACTGACTAATTTACTTAGTAAAAGAATGAGGTTTAAGTGGACCAGTGATTGTCAGAATGCCTTTGATAAACTGAAAGCCATACTGAGAAGTGAGCCAGTTCTCTTGGCACCAAATTTTAATAAAGAATTCAAGTTAGCAGTAGATGCGAGTGATGTTGGTGCAGGTGGTGTATTACTGCAAGAGGATGACAATGGTGTGGATCATCCAGTTTGTTACTTTTCCAAAAAGTTTAACAAACATCAAAAGAATTATTCTACAGTAGAGAAAGAATGTTTGTCTCTCATTCTTGCTCTTCAACATTTTGAAGTTTATCTGACTTCTTCGTCCTCACCTATTGTTGTTTTCAGTGATCACAATCCACTGACTTTCATCCATAAGATGAAAAACAAGAATCAGAGGTTGCTCAGATGGAGCCTGTTGTTACAGGAATACAATCTTGACATCAGGCATATCAGGGGAAAAGATAATATTATTCCTGATGCCTTGTCCAGAGCATGATGTCTTGATCTGTGGTGTCCTGTAACTTGCTGTATATAAGATAATAATTGCCTTTATCAGTATTTTATTTTATGATAATTTTATGGCAAAAGAAAGCTTTATTACATAAATCTTTCTTTTCCCTGAAGAGGGGAAGTGTTATATAACAGGGTGTTCAATTGTTTTAAACAACATGTTTACTATGTTTCCATAAATAGCTTTATTTACTATGTTTCCAAAAATAACTTTCTAGAACAGCATGTTTACAATAACATGATGTTTACGTCCTTGATTCTGGACTGAGTTCTTTTTGGAATGTCATGGAAGATTTAGAAGTTTCTTGATTGGAACTGGAAAATAAGAGATGCTTGTAGTAAATTCTTTTTCTAGAACCTTCTTTGATATTATATAAGGAGAACAGATTTTCATCTGGGCATCTTTGTATACTTTCACTGGAAATTTATCTATACTGGATTACTTACTATTTTATTCATTCTGGACTTAAATTCTGAATTCAGGAACTTTAAATTGTGGGATCAGAAACTGATATTCAAAGGATTTGTTTTATAAATTCTCATGGATTAAAATTATTTCAGAGGGACTTTGTGACATAAACTTGAAAGGTACTGTTTATTTACATTCTTTTGTTTTGAATCTTGTCTTACTTTTTATGAATAAATATTGTTAATAATTTAAAGCTTGTTGCTGGTTTCACTTTCATTTCTTTCTCGTTACGCCTGGCTCGTAACAGATCATATTACCATATGCGAACGGTGCAGGTCCGGGTCAAATATGTAGACTGATCTGGGTCTTCGTTACCAGAATATGTAATAAGTGTTCTTTTCTTTTGTTGCGTCACGTTTGTTTGAATAAGAGATCTACCCGACATTCCTGACGTAATTTGAGATCATCGCGAGAAAACCAAACTGTCATGCCACAGTGGAACAGAAATTCGAAAGTTTCAGACAAAGTCTGTATATAAGCACTAGATCAGCGACTTCACCGTTGTTATTTGGGATTCCGAGTTCAATCAACAGGACATGCTCTTAACATACAGCGCAATTGCGCACAGAGGTATATTGCCATTTTCTGTCCTACCTTGAAAAACCTCTTTTTCACTCAAATTCTCCGGTACGTAGTCCGTGTTACTAGCCTTATCAGAAAAACGTAACATTTTTGGTCAAATGTCACGTAACGCAAATAATCAAACCACTTAATCTGAAGTAATATGCAACAACAAATCTTTTTAAGTAGGTAGTTAAAAGTGTTTGAAGACATGCCGTATGTATCCTAAATATAGCAACAGAAATGCCCGCAAACAGTGCAGACAGAGCCCGCCTCAGGGTCTGCCTTCTTTGCCATACAGCCGCACATTTTGGACGTCATCAGGTAGTTAATTTGACTTATTCATTTATTTATTTATTTTTTTTTTTTATTTATTTATTTATTTTTATTTTTTTTGATGAGTACGGTTGAGTTGAGGTTTACGCCCCAATCAACAATGTTTCAATCATGTTGATACGTTGTCTCTGAATTCATAGGACTTTTGCGCGACCCGAGACGAATGGAGAACTCAAGTCCTGGCCCCGAGATTATAAAACTTTTTTTCATGCTCAACTCAGCTGAGCATGAAATTTGTCCTGCTAATAAATCTCAAATTACTAAGAATTCCAAATTCTTTGTTGCTAAACATAGCTTAACATGAAAATATCTCTGCTATTAAATATGAAAATGCCAACTATTGTTGGCATTTTCATACTTATTAGCAGAGAAAATATCATGCTCAGCTGAGTTAAGTATGAAAAAAGTTTAACCTCGGGGCCTAGCTTTTATTAGCAGCTCTATTGTAGAGGCATCCGGGTATCCATCTATTGCGATGATGGCTTAATATTTAATCCATTGATGCATGGCCTCACATAAAAAGGGATACTGGCAAACTGTGCAGACCCAGATCAGATGCTGCAGGACGTGGCGTCTGATCAGGGTTTGTTTGCATTAATTTCTATATTAAGTGTTTTACTGTAAAACCAACCAGACACACTTCAACTGGACGTGGTCGTGCCCAAAAGGCGAGGTAGAAACGTCCACTAAGCATTAATGGGATAAAATAGATTTAAAGTAATTACGGTAGTCAAGATGAAAAAACAAACAACCAGCAGACGACATTGGACGTTGGAAACATGTAAATTCCTCTGTTAGGGCCAGTTGCTTTTTTTAAACATAGCAGGGGAGGAGTACTTGAAAAATATCGATATGTTACACCTGCCTTTGGTCTTTATGTTTCCAACACAGTAATCCAGTGAAAACCTTCTCTAAATAAAACATTCTTTAATGACTTGGTTTGTCCGCCATGTTTTCAAGCGGTAACATATACAGAGAATAATCAACAGTTTTAGAATGATACGAAAAATTATCTGCTCTCGTAAAGGGTAGAATTTTTATATCAGGCAAACAATGTTTATTATACTTTCGGTTAAGTATATACTTTTTGCCAGTTTATTAACCCTTGTCATGCTGAATAAATTAAGATGCCACGCCCACTTCTAATTTCCAGCCAATCACATTACTCGATCCCGGTTTTTGATTTTTTGATAGAAATTCACATATTTAATGACAAACAGTGCAGAGCCAGATCAGTTGGCTTCTTCAGAAGCCAACTGATCTGGATCTACACTGTTTGCTAAGACAGGGCATGTCGTGTTCAGCAAGGGAATGGTTAATCCTATATTTTTCTTGTAATTGTTACAAAACTATTTCAACTTAACATGATGCTAGTTAACAGGTACTTTCGCAGCGTTGACGTCTTATTCATTACTTTAGGGCAACAAGCCTGGTTGTGGGCAGACTTTGTCAAAAATACAGTAGTTGCAGGTAAGCATGCAGTCTATAAAAATAGTGACACTGTGGTATGATGAGTACAAGTGCTCAGTTTTTTTTATCGCATGTATCATGCTGCTTTTACAAAATACAAACAAAACTTTAGAAGTACAGTTGACCCTCATTAGCTCGAACATCGATGGCTCGTTTTACTATGGCTAATTTGAAATCGGTTTTGAGTCTCTACGAAAATCTTCCGACTAGCTCCAAAAACCAAATATTTAGGGAAAGTTTTTTAATTTATCATGAAATTTTATTAGCGTGTTCTAATTAGAATTGCCTCATCGGGACGATTCTAATGAGTACACTGAACATACCATTATGTAGAGGATCGAACAGATTTCCCTAAATAATCGCCATTTGCTTCCTGACCTGGCGCCATGATAAACCCTCAGTGGCTCACTACCCATATCTCGAACAAATTTCCGCAGTCCAAAAGATATTCGAGTCATTGAAGTTCGACTGTAGTTTGCATCAGAAACTCAGGCAGACGGACAGACAGTCAGATGTGATAACTCCTATACACACCCGACAAACTGTACGTTGTGCTGTGAACCTGACAGCGACGTCGCTTTATGTTGTTGCAAAAAATAAACAAACCAACTCTGTCGAAATCTGTTCGGCTTATTTATTTCGTTCCAGCGCCATGATATTACAAATCTCCAGCATTTGATAACAAAATAGTTTATAACAAACCATATTTAGCCTAAATATTCGGACAGAATAAACACCTACCGTACTTATCTTATTTTTACCCATAAAGCGCTGCTCACAACTAAGCAGACGACACTTTGATTTTCTTTTCGTCAAAAACTAAGTTTGTTAATTTTCAGAGAAAATAAGACTTGACATCGTCAAGTCTTATTTTCTCTGAAAATCAACAAAAACTAGCAGTCGATCCAGCAGACGACTTTTCAGAAACTAATCTTGTTAATTTTCAGAGATATTAAAAGAGTTGACATTGTCACGTCTTATTTTCTCTAAAAATCAACAAAATCTAGCGGACGATCTAGCAGACGATTCTTCAGAAACTAATTTTGTTAATTTTCAGAGATAATAAGACTTGACATTGTTAAGTCTTATTATCTCTGAAAATAAACAAAATCTAGCAGACGATTCAGATTCATGAAATGGTAAGTCTTATTTTCACTGAAAACTAACAAAATCAATTTTAGAATGTCGTCTGCTATAGATTGGCTTTTTCACTTTAAATGTTAAAACTGGAACAAATACATTTAACTACCTGGTAGCTGATTGGCAAACAGTGTAGAATCGCTTCAGACGGCTCCTTTTAGGAACACGGAGTAGTTTACTCTGGGTCTACGCTATATGTTTAGGTATGTCTATCCGAATTTTTTAGAGCATGTACATGTACTAAGTACTTTAACCCATAAACTGCCAAGAAAACCTGCATCTAAAAATGTCGTCTGTTTATGGCGTCTGCTGAATATTCTTGCAAAATTTTCAAACCTATTTTTTCATACAGGCAAACAGTGTGGACCCTGATCAGACTGCTTTTAGAGGAGCAGTCTGATCTGGGTCCACACTGTTTGCAAAAACGACTTTTAAAATCACCAGCAGATGACAAAGCAGACGACAATTGTTGTGATCGGAAGTTTTAGGGTTAACATTGACCATATTTGCCCTGCATAGGAATTTGAAGGATGGTGTATATGCAGGGCTGTGGAAATACCATGCCCGACTTGTCCCATTTCGCTGGGGACAAGTAAGAAATTTCAATTTAGTTGTCCTGGGACAAGGACTTCATAGCTCTAACTTATTGAACATCCAGATTATAGATGTGTATTTTCTCCCACCTTAGCCTATTTGTCCATGTGAGAATATAAGAATCCATCATGAATGTCCATGCAGGATAGGGAAATCTTACCCGAGGGGCGGAATTTCAACCAGGGACGAGGCTTGCCGAGTACCTTGTTGAAATTCTCCCACCTTAGCCTGTATGAGATAAGCGTTTTGTCCATGTGAGAAACCTCTATCTCTCATGACCATACAGGCAAAGGTGTGAGAATAAGATTCCTAGGAACAATCCACTTAAAGGTGGAAAAAAGAATCCGTCATCAGCCAGTCTATATAGGCTAGGGAAATTTCACCCTCGGGATAGGAATTTCAACCAGGGACTCGGCAAGCCTCGTCTTTGGTTGAAAGTTTTACCCCTCGGGTGAAATTTCCCTATCCTGCATGGACACTCACGATGGATTCTTACATTTATTATTTCTCGAAGAAAACAAATGTTGTGGTTACTTCTAATGAGTACCCACAACATTTGTTTCCTTCGAGAAATAAGAAAAATATCAATTTTCGGGCAAGTAAATCTTGGTTAGGCAAATGGATTTTGACCAATTACTTTTCCGTGGACAAGTAATAAAATTTGGTAATTCCACAACCCTACGTATGTGGATAATTAAATTGTGACTATGACCAGTCTACGTATTCGTTCTGGCTGGTCTGTTCGCAATTCAGATTTAAGTAAACCTGAAGTTTCTCAGCGACCGACAAATGTCCTGACCAACTCGCTGTATCTGAATCTTCGCTGTTTGTGTTTGAGCCGGGGCACAACATTTCCTGCAAGATGGCATGTGCGGTCAGCGAAAACAGATCAGCCTGCGCGGATGCGCAGGCTGATCATCTTCGCTGTCCGTCTGGAGACACTTTGGATATTTGGCTTCCCACAGAGTGCCCTGCGAAGACTATGAATGGACTCCGCTGATGCGCATGCTGATCTTAGTCTTCTCTGGGCACACATCTTGTAGGAAATGCTGTGTCCCGGTTCATGTGCCGATTGTTCTTCTCTGAACCATGCAGAACAGGGGTTAACAAACGACAACCGGGACCCAGTTGTTCAAAACTTAACAAAGTTGTTAGCTAACGTAATGTTAAAATTTCTATCTTGAAATATGGCAAATACATTGACTTTTTTTTTTGGCTAAAAAATGTGTAGTTTTTGCATTGCAAAAGTTACTCACTTTTTTGCAGCAAAAATATCAATGTATTTGAAAATAACTTTGCTACAACAATTAAAGAGTTTGTCATTTACAAGCTCGTTAAACTAACGATGCTTCGAAAAGATGGGCCCCGATTTATTTCTCTTTTTCTGTCTAGAAATAAGGGGTCAATTGACATTTCCTTCAAGTTGCCTCTGAGGCAATTTGTGTGAAATAGTAAACCGTTAAAGCAAGCTTGTAGCAAACGACATTTCTTTGAATTTTAATTATTTTTCACAGTAAATAATACTCGGTTTACCATGTAAATCGTCTGAAAAAAAAAAAAAAAAAAAAAAATACACATACAAATCAAAATGTCGTCTGCTGCAGTTGTGATCAGCGATTTATGTGTTAAACACTATTTTCTAGGGAAATTATGAAGAAAAAAAAAACTAGACATGTGTCCAAAGCAAAGTACACAAATGCCCCCGCCCTTTGCCAATATGGCAACAACATCTGGATGCATAAATTTCAACAACTATTTTCCAAATACTCAATCTGATCTGTTATACATTTTGACTCCTAACCCCACCCCAGGGCATGACTCAGGGGTAACTTAAGCATAGAGTTGAAGGTTCAGGTCTGGGTAACTACATATCATATTTCAACACTAGCATAATAGGTACCCAAGGTATTAGCGGACGTAAATGTCAATGTAAACTTTAACCCTTAAAACGCCAAGAAAATCTGCATCTGAAAATATCGTCTGATTAAGTCGTCTGCTGAATATTCTTGCCAACTTTTTCCAGAGGAGCAGTCTGATCTGGGTCCACACTGTTTGCAAAAATGGCTTTTAAAATCACAAACAGATGACAAAGCAGACGACAATTGTTATGATCGACGCTTTAAGGGTTAACATTTGTTAGATTCTGGTTACGAACGTGACATGCGCACGTAGCAACACAGCGAAACCCTATATACCCCCACTCATGCTTTCGACTGGCGGGGGCATAAGAAACAGTATTGCAAAATGTCCTTTGCTGGGTTTTGTTTACATCATTCTATTTAAAGCGGAAAAAGGGGCCATCTTAACAAGAACTGTCTTAGGGCATATGTGAACTTGGCGTGCCCAGACCACACTGCGCAGTATAGTCTAGCCAGGTCATTCACAGTTCGCTTATTCAAAACTCCAAGAGGCCTTAACATTATCCGGATGGAATGCGCAGGCTGTCAAATAAGGTAGCGATACTATCTGGATGAATTGCGTAGACTTGTGGACTATACTGCGCATGTGCACATTGCATATATATATATATATTTTTTTTTTCACACGGGCAATAATCATGGTGAGTATTAATTTGAATACGGACAGAACTCGAGGAGAAAATTCATTATTCGTTTGTGAATAGCGAATATCCAGACCAGCTTACACATAGGCAGTGTCTGACCAACATCTGCTGTTTCAACAGTTCAGATTGTCTGGACATTGGCTGGACATTCGCTGCTCATTTACCGACGCATGCGCTTTACTCCAGTGACCTTTAACCTTTACTACTCTCTTGGCTGATTCAGCAGACTACAAATTCGTGATATTTTTCTTATTTTTCGCAGAAAACAGAAAACAGGATTTGACATTTCATGCAATTTGTCTCCAGTGGAGACAATTTGCATGAAATGTCAAATCCTGTTTTCTACGAGACGATTAGCATGAAATGTCAAATCCTATTTTCTTGGAGACAACTTGCACGAAATGTCAAATCCTGTTTTCGGGGAAAAATAAGAAAAAAATATTTCAAAATGTCGTCTGCTGAAGCTTTTACACAGAGCTTGAAGCCTCATTAAATTGTTCAACCATTAGTACGATTAGACCATGAAATTAGCAGACGATAAATGTGACATTTGTTTCTCGAGAAAACAGGGCTTAACACAGGCTAGAAAACAATTCACATAACAGGCTCGGAAAAAAAAATCTAAAATATTGTCTGCTAATATTTAAATTTGGCACAGTAATTATTTAAAGGAAAATGTTTGTTTGTTTTTTGTTTTTTTTTGTTTTTTTTTTCATTCAACTGGCAAATAGAGCATGAACAAACCACCCAAGCAATGTTTTCGCATACATTTTACTATCTATAGTTCTGCACACATTTTAATAAAGCACCGTCTATTTTATAATGGAATCTTCCACCGTTGTCCATTTCCTGCGGGCTGCCATCTTTATTTACACACCAGCATCTGAAACAGAAAACAGAAACAAATTACTTTTCCTTCCAAAAAGCAATCCGTGGACATTATGTGTCCCGCCTTAAGGGGTTGGTGGAGTGTGTGGGTTGGGGGGGGAGGGGGGCAGGGGGGGAGGGGAGGCCTATGAGTCAGAAATGTACCTTTGGGCATGTGCGCGCAGTCTGATCAGAATTCCAGGATGCAAAGATCCTTTACGCGGACAACGAAGTCTCCAATTAGACTGCACGAAGGCGCAGATTGATTTGAGTCTTCGATGGGAACACGTCAGAAGGTACGTTTTCTCAATGACCCATTTATGACTAGCGTCCTATAAAAGGGACATTGGCAAACAATGTAGACCCGGACCAAACGCCGCAAGAAAGCGACACCTGATCAGGGTCTACACTGTTTGCTTTAAATACAGGATGTTCGATAAAACATTGTAATAATAAAAAATAACCAGAGACTCGTTCTATTAGAAATGGAACGGTCCAAAGTTTTGGTAGAGAGTCCACTCGGCATAAATGGGTTAAGCTATATTCACTTTTGACGGAGTTACACTCCTTTGTTTTTTTTTTGTTTGTTTTTGTTTTGTTTTTGTTTTTTTTCTTATTTTTTGCATTCGTGTCCGCTTCATAACTTTTTAACCTTTGAAGCTGTTATAAATATAAAGCATCATGAGACGATATGCAGAGAACAAGAACAGAAACTCTAATTTCTTTTTTGATGAAGTTTCACCCTCTGTAGATTTTTTATTTTCCATACGGGATTCATGTTAGAAACCGTCGAATATGTTTTCCTGAAACCTTCTATAAACACAAATCGCCTTTAGAGAACATGCAGAGAGCAAGAACATTAACTTTTTTTTTTTTTTTTTTTTTTTTTTTTCATTTTTGATGGAGTTACACCCCACTATGGATTTTTCACATAGGATTTATCTCTACTTTAAAACCGTTGAAGCTAGTATCACCAATCCCCAGCCTATTATTGGTATAAATAAAAAAAAGTGTGGGCAGGACGTTCAGCTGTTATGTTTTTTTTTTTTGTTTTTTTTTTCTTTCTTTCTTTCTTTCTTTCTTTCTTTTAACAGTTTATGGTCTTATTTTTGGTCAGTTACATGTATTTACAATCGAACCATAGTATACAAAAGCCAAAATTTCCTTAACCCTTGTCCTGCTGAACCCGGATATACCCTTCCTTTGCAAACAGTGTAGATCCAGATCAGTTGGCTTCAGAAGCCAACTGATCTGGATCTGCACTGTTTGCCATGAAGTATGTGAACTTATATCAACAATCTGGATCAAGTAATCTAATTGGCTGAAAATGTGGGCGTGGCATATTAATTTATTCAGCAGGACAAGGGTTAAGCTAGTTAGTTGTCCACCTGATTACCACTGACCAAATCAAACCGCGCGATAGACGAAATCCAGGTAACGGTTATTTATAGCCGCGCTATTCTTGTCGCTGTGACGTCAGAGTGTTGTTGAAAGAGATCTGTAAAACCTGGACTGGGACATTTGGGACGCTGGCAAACAGTGAAGACCCAAATCAGTCGCCGCAGAACGCGGTGTCTGATCAGGGTCTGTACTGATTGCTTAAATTTCAGGACGTTAAGGGTTAAACGAAACAGTCTTGAGTCCCCGTTCAAGACCATTTTCCCAGCCTACACTTAGAGATAGTCGACCCACCAGTGCTGTCAGTGCTTTGATTTTATATGGAACATGAAATTTAGACTTTTTGATTCTGTAACTCTGGGCCCAGTTATGTAGAATGAAAAATTTGATTTTTTTTTTAAATTCAAATACAGTCAATTCGTTATCTCGACTTCGCTTATCTCGAATAACCGCTTATCTCGAAGTGAAAATCTGTTTAACACGGAAATCTAACCACAGGTAACAAACTATTTTGGAAAAGAGGAGACATTCTCCTCTTTTCCACAATATTTCAATATATCTTTAACTACAGGAGTCAAATTGCATATTCATTTGTTAAAAGTTGTTGTTCGATTTATTTTTTCCTCAATTCTGCGAATCTGATATGTCGAGGTACGAATATCTCGAAACCGTTTTCAGAGAGTCCCTTGGACTTCGAGATAACGAGAGTCGACTGTAATTCTAGAAATATTCCAGAAAACGCGAGGTTATATAGCCAGCAAACGCATTATATCATATTTGAGCAGCACACAAAAACATTCCTATATAATTTTGACCCCCTTAAACCCCACTTTTATATAGTAAAACTGCGGTTTACAGGGGTATACATTATTTTTCTTATTTCTGCTCTAAAATTAGACTGTTGGTACTCCTTAGAATCGCCTGATAGAGGCGGTTCTAACGAGTACCCACAATCTCTGTTTTAAGCGGAAACATGAAAAATATCAGTTTTTTTTATCTGAAAATTTTCATTTTTGGTGGTAAAACTGTCATGTTTTCGTAATGGAAAAGAAGAAAACTGTGGCATTACACGTTCCCTTCATTATTATCAATAGCAATAAAACGTTTGAATGAACTGGATGTATATAAGGTATTGTTGTTATAACACTCATTGTACTTAAAATTCATACAGAAAACAATTTTCACAATTATTGACTGACCCTCGCATAAACGAAAAGTAAATGCTAAGACTGTACGAATCTGTTGGTAAGTGTGAGTTTTCGTGTGTCGGATATGAGCGGAAACATTTATTTTTAATGGAGCGGATCAGAGATAGACAGCAGTGTTTAGCGCAAACAATCCAGTCTGATTAGGGATAATATAAGAATACTTATCAAGCCATTGCTATGTTTGGAGCCGAGCCATCATACTGAAGGCGCCAGAGACCTACGTCACAGTTCAGCTAGGGACAACTATGAATTCATACGGTCAGCCTTTTGATCCACGGTCAGACTTATAACACCCTATTAACCCCCAACTGCTGACCAAACGATAAACTTTCGTATCATTTTGCATGATTTTATAATTACTTATGGATTATGTTGTCAACTTGTGTGAAATAAATCCTAGTGTTTATGAGCTGATTGTAACACTTTATCACCAATAGCAAACTCCTCCTTTGAAATTGGGCAGGATTGGTGGTAAAGTTTACTATATGTGCATGGTCATGTAAGGTGACTATCCTCGAGTGACCCACACTGTCTCTGTTTATGCAACACCTTCTGTGAGAACTACCGGTGGCCTTCAAGATAAGCACTACTAAAGCAACTAGCCAGTATGATGGTAAGTATCACAGATGTTTTTACAAGAAACCTGAACGTGTGATTTCATGTGATTTAGAGGAAGCATGCTGGAATTCGCGCTACGGATGAATGGAATTCGTGTAAATAAAGCGCATCACGAAAATATACCTATATAATTTTGACCCCCCCCCCCCCCCCCCCCCCCCCACTTAAACCCCACTTTTATATGGTAAAACTGGGGTTTACAGGGGTATACATTATTTTTATTTCTGCTCAAAACCATGGATTGTGGGTACTCGTTAGAACCGCGGTTCTAACGAGTACTCACAATCTATGTTTTGAGTAGAAATATATCAAAATTTTTATCTGAAAACTTTCAGTTTTTGGTGGTGAAATTTTCAATATATTTGAATAGGCGTGTTTTCTTAAGAAGCTTTTATCAGATGAGGCAGGACAAGCTTTGATTAAACGCTTGATGACATTAATCTTGTAATAACATTCAAATTTTGTATAATTCTCCGTTTCAGCGGACAAACTCGGAAACTGATCGATTTTCCAATACCTATAAATACTCAAATCTTCCTGTATGTGATGCAACCACATTATTGCACTCATGCTGTCTGCTATGTTTACCTTATTTTTTGCATATTACTGCAAATATCAGTCAAAATGTAGCCCATATTAAGGTGCAGTTTCTTATTGGTATTACCTTTGTAAGAAACACTGCTTGGGTCCAAAAGTCCCATCTCCATTGCAGTTCGGTGAGAAGCCATATCGACTAGACAGCATTGATTGAACCCAGCAGTTGGACAACATCTGGGGCTCATGCCACTGAACGTCAACTGCAAAATATGAATGATCCAGGGCCAGGAAACGCACAGTCTCATATATACGCAACCTGAGGGTGTCCCTAGCTATGGTATTCACTGTAGACACCAGGACTGGTAATGCCCATAGACTTCCTTGTATATTACTTAAATATTTTACCATATTATCCTTAACAGTAAAATCATTTATTTCATTTTATTTATTTATCTATTTTTTGTAGAATGATTGAAGGTTTGATAGCAGAAATATATTGTATTAGAAGAGCTAACGACATCATACCTGCAATTAAACAGTTATCAGACAACATAAAAAAACACGATGATGAGAACCGATTAGAGTTCTACCATAAACGGAAACAAAACTATAAACTAGGTCAGAGCAAAAGAGAGTCACAAACAGAACCACGACGAGCTCAACCATAGATATATGACTGACCCACTACCGAATTCACGGCTCGAACTAGCGCGCGACCGTACGGCAACTTTACTGTCTATTGTTGCTACTTCAAGCTCCTTTTTGAGTTAACAATGGTTCCAGTCGCCTTGTCAGATAGAACTACGAACATGCGCACGAAGAGTTATTTTAAAGCCCGCTCCGCTGACCCACGTATGCGTATATAGACGCTTTTGTTCGAGTTGAGTCGATAATATCTTTGAACGACTTTAAATGTGGATCTTATTTTTAATGCGCTGTAAAGCTGAAAACTCGAAACCATTATTTGCTAATTAATGTCAAACTATATTCAACTCTAAATATTTGCGTAATTTTGTTTCATTAATACAGCACACTGATAAGTTAAGGGAGGTGAGTTAGGGCAACATCTACACGGACTGAACACCTACGTGTTGCAAGAACTGTATCAGAAATAAGGGAGAGGGTTAGGTGCCCATGAAACCAGACAGATGCGCCCAACGGCTTTGCTAATGACTATTTCAAGACGACGAACAATAGTGATTAAACCAAAAACATGCCTACAGTGTGTAACAGTGTTTTCAGGGAAAATGGATGTCCCCAGTCATGAATTTTCAGTTGCGTCCAACGGCTTTGCTAATGACTATTTCAAGACGACGAACAATAGTGATTAAACCAAAAACAGGTCTACAGTGTGTAACAGTGTTTTCAGGGAAAATGGATGTCCCCAGTCATGAATTTTCAGTTCTTCTACTGCTGTAACCTTGAAAATTAGGTCAAGACCACCAAAGTCTAATTAGTTCTTTATTTCCCAATTATATATTCATGAAAATTAGATAAGAATCCAATCACTGGTTCAAAAGATGCTGTGCAGGCAAGAAATTGTCACAGAAAATTTGAGTTTTTCTACTGCTATGACCTTGAAAATTAGGTCAATGCCACCAAAATCTAATTAGTTCTTTGTTATGTCCCAATTACAATAGCCATGCAAATTTGGTAAGAATCCAACAACTGGTTCACAAGATACTGTGCAGACAAGAAAGTAAGACCCGACGCCAACGCAGACGCCAATGGGAACCGCAGCAAAAGCGATATGTCCCCCTTTCCTGAGGTGGGAGGTTTGTGGGGACGGAGGGGGGGAGGGGGGGTGGGGGGGGCTAAAATCCGCTAAGAATTCGAATTTCTTATTAACTGAGCAGATCAGTTTAGTTTTAGTATTATATATCGGCAGTGCTTAGAAAACCCAACGTTTGAAATAAAAACTTGCGAAGAGCAAGAGTCTGCTAGCAGCAGATCCCACCGATCACACATTGGTCGCCGTTAGCCGCGATCAACACAGCAGCCGTAGACAGAATACGCCTCTGCACAATCACCCCGCCGAACTGATCTCAAATGCTATGCCCCGCGAAACAAAAGGACTGTGCTATGATCCATGAAACAAGAGAATCCCTGGAATAAGGGAAAGAGATGCACATCACTGCGAACACACGACTGAACAAAAACAAACAAAAAGGAGGTTACTAATATCCGCGAATTTGCGAATCGACGGTAACTTGTTGAGGTTAGGTTAGACACGAGTAGTCGGAACCGATTTTAACATAATATATTCACGATTCTTTCTTTTAAATGTCATCTCATTTTAGGTCACACACTGGCACTGTAACGTGTTGACTTATTCTTTATCCAGTTTCAAAAATAATACATAGAAGTCTATGGGGTAGTGTTAGTGACGTACCATGGCAGGTTATACTGCATGTTCTAATCCGATTTTTATTTAATCACGTGTATCATGGCTTTTATTTCGAAATTATTTGTTATTAGGTAGACAGATGCATAGCCTTTTGTAGTGTTAATAATAAGCTGTTCAAAGTTCATCCTTAGTTTAATGAACAAGTCAAGCAATGTGATCTTACACGTTTAATACATATTTATTTAATATAATTGTACATGTATATAAAGATGCTATTATAATCATTACGAAAACACGCCTATTCAAATATATTGAAAATTTTACCATCAAAAAATGGCAATTTTTCAGATAAAAAAATCTGATATTTTTCATATTTCTGCTCTAAACATAGATTGTGGGTACTCGTTAGAACCGCCTCATCGAGGCGGTTCTAACGAGTACCCACAATCTATGTTTTTGAGCAGAAATAAGAAAAATAATGTATACCCCTGTAAACCCCAGTTTTACTATATAAAAGTGGGGTTTAAGGGGGTCAAAATTATATAGGTATGTTTTCGTGATGTCAAATCTCGTATAGACGCTGTCTGAAATCTTAAGTTCAATTTAAGAGAACTTAGTAAAATGGTTTAAAAATTAGATGATTCTTATACATTATTGGTACTATTTTTATACTGATTTTGTATTTCTATGGTTGTTACAACACAGCTAGCATTCTTTATAAATCTATAGCGGGCCGTTAAAGGTCCGTCAGCTACCCTGACGGGCCGATAACGGCCCGCTATAGATTTATAAAGAATGCTTACTGGGAAGCCCTCACTAACCTTCCGGGTTGTTTGTGAAATGTTTTCCAAACTGCATTTGGAGTCGAGATTTTTCTGCAGTAGGTCCTACTCCGGGACTCGGTTTGTCAAACATTATCTTGTATCTACTGTATTTGTGCAGTGCATGTTTTTCAGTGGGCGACAGACGCTGTCCATGTTCTTCTTTCCATTGAATAAGCGGCAAGAGTTGTTTTTCTTTGGGAGGCAAATGTGGTTTTTTGGGTAGAACTGGCATCCACTTACTTTCTTCTAGCCATGGTATGAACTTCTTTTCATTGCTGTCAGTGATATCAGCTATACCTATACGTACAGATGGCTCGTCGTTATTTTATGTTAGTCTCGGTACTGTAGGACTGTATGTACTCAGTACTCCCTCAACTATGCAAGTTATTTAAACGGCTTCCAACCGCTACTCCACAGGCATGGGGATGGGTGTAAATTTCCATTTATGCTGACTATATTTACCCTTTTGTAAGGCCGTATTATAAGAACCCTCAGTCAAAATTGCATATCTTTGACATCTGATTTTGAAATAAAAGAGTCAGAACTAAACTGAAAGTGTTATAGTTTATTTACTGTTTCTAAACACCGGGCGGCAAGTCGTTATTTTCCAGATTTTCTATAGTCACTTTGTCTTCAGGGGCACTTTCACCCGTCTCATGAATAGCAAAACCTAACCTTTCACTAAATTTCATATGCGTTACAACAGGCTCAGTTACGTTGCCTGGCAATCGGTCATGTATAGGAGGGTTCTTAGATGCTGCCTTTCTGTTTAATCCTGCAAAGATAGGATAATGACCTTCGTTTTATTCACATTTTGAATTCGACTGCCATCGGTCTCAATGTCATTTTTTTTTTTTTTTTTTTTTTTTTTTTTCATTTTGACTCAGAATTATATCAACGTCGCATGAACTGAACTATGTAATAGTGACATCTTACTTTAGTCAATCTAATGATAATTTATTATAAAAAATATACATGCATTGGGATAGGACCACACGTTATCATAACATTAGAAACGGCTCTCCCTCTAAATTGTACGTTGTATATTTGTGTTTTAGTTAAATGTTTTGAACAATGTGTGACAAGGGAAAGCCGTAGAATTATTGCCATAAATCTGTAATTTAATGTGTTGCAAACTGGCTCTACTCCCAAAACTTAAGTTAGTCCCTTGCTAAACAGTTTCTCTGCAGTGCGTTAAATTAGCGTATTAGTCCGAAGTAATATGTAATTCCAGAGGTCCAGCCCTTCAAGCTTTGATAATATAAATACTTTATAATGTATTTCTTTTATTCATTTGTCAAAGGTAAAAAGTGTTCCCCGCAACCTCACCCCCACCGCACCCCACCACGCGCACCCCGAGGCGTGCAAGTGAGACGAATATGCACAGAATAAAGTGCATGTAAATTAACAGTTATCAGACTGAAGGAAGAGGTCCAGTTGACTCCGGCGGAACAGGCCCCGACGTTATAAAACTTTTTTCATGCTCAACTCAGCTGCGCATGAAATTTTCTTTGTTAATATGAATAAATATAATGCCAACAATGGCATTTTCATATTCGTTAGCAGAGAAATTTTCATGCTAGCTCAGCTATATTAAGTAAAAGGAATTTGCGATTGTTGGTAATTTGAGATTAATAAGCAGGACAAATTTCATGCTCAGCTGAGTTGAGCACGGAAATATTTTATAACTTCGGGGCCAGTAAATCTGTGATCAGTTGAACGGGGGCATCGCCAGGAAATAATAATGCTCGCGCAAAGGGCAAGCTGAGTGTTAATACAGTCTACTCTCGTTATCTCGAATTCCAAGGGACTCACTGAAACACTTCGAGATATCCGTACCTTGACATATCAGAGTTGAGAGAGTGAGGAAAACAATGAATTGAACAACCACGTTTAACAAATGAATATGTAATTTGACTCCTGAAGTTAGAAATATATATATAAAATAATGTGGAAAAGAGGAGCAATTTCTCCTCTTTTCCACAATATTTTGTTACCTGTTCTTAGATTTCCATGTTAAAACAGGGACCAGAATTTCACTTCGATACAAGCGGTTATTCGAGATAAGCGAGGTCGAGATAACGAGGTTCGACTGTATGTATGTATATAGCCCCATATGCACTATGCAACGCTCTAATACTCTTAGGTCTATATACATTGGTGGATGCTATCACCACTCATGTTTCAGAATTTCGTTCTGATCTGCCTACCAGTTCTGTTTTTTTTTTTTTTTTTTTTTTCTTCTCCATTTTGATAACAGCGGTCATCTTGCGAAACGCATCAAAAGCATGTGGGCGAAGTTCATAACTATTTTTCAATGCCCACAAGGAATCGACAGACGGCTTCACATTCATTTAAGTGGAACTACACGATGGTGTTGTTAGGGTTACTCTGAAAATTGGCCTACATGGATTCAGCTGTACATAAAAATCTTAACCCTTAAAGAGCTAAGAAAAAAATGTAGCAGACGACATTCTGATTTTTCAGTTATCATTCCAGAGAAAATAGACTTTGGCATTTCATATGAATCGTCTGAAAATAAAAATGTTGTCTGCAGCTGTTTCGATTAGTACTTTAAGTGTAATTGGTTTATGAAGAAAGAGACAGTTCGCCAAAAATCCTGACACGGCAAATTTATATCATCTCAAGAAGGGTTCTGTCTCTAGCCTGACAAAGACGACGAATGCAGATTCCATTAACTACTACCAAAACATCAGTATGACCTTCCCGACCGTATCACACATACGAGTATATCATTTTTTTTATTGTTTGAATTATAGTACTATCCAGCCATAAAGATCGGGAATTTTTATATAAAGTGTTGCTTTAATTTTTTAGATTGTGTCGTATCAGACGTAGAATCATGATGATGTCAAGAGAGGCCCTCCGGGGGAGGGGGGGGGGGGTGGAGGGGGTGGAATTGGTACCTGTTCCCTTGTTCCCCTGAAATATTTCAGCATTTCCCTTCCCAAAATAGCTCCCCAAAATTGTTCTTTTTACATCATCAGATAATGCTTTATATTTCTACGATTTCGTGAAGCTACCATCAATAGACTTCAACAGTAAATTTATCAAACGGGTATAATTCCGTTAACAAAGAAAGTATAGTTGTGGTACTTCAACTTGGTTTCTGCACATCGTCTAGAGATGCCATTTATTTTTTCTACATTTTAAAGGTAACAATTTCATCGGTTTTAAACTTTTTGGAGCGGACATGAAGGAAAACACAACACAAAGGGACATGAATCCTGTAAAGTCAAAATTGAGATATGATTATTTTTTACATCTGTAAATCTTTCTGAGGCTTTATTATACTGAAGTGAAAAAGAAACGTAGGGTAAAGTTTTGATCTGATTTAAGAAATTTATAAGATGTTTCATTTAATGCACCAGTTATTTGTAGTCCCGGGACGGGGAATAGCGTGGCTTTTAACTTTTCAGTTTTGAAAGCCCTGCTTAACGCCCTGCACTGCGGGGACAAATTTATGTTAAAATTCCTGCTAAAGGCTCCTTCCTTTTGGGGCCAGATTTTGTTTCCTGGAACAGTCTGCTCTCTGTTAATGGTAAAAGGCCTGGTTTACTCGATACAGGTAACTTCAAAGATAACGTATCATTGACATTATGAGCCAGGCTAATAGAAAACTAAACGCGTGTGCCGATGCCTTTGGGAACGCTTCGCCGTCGGATGCCCGCGTTTTTGAGAGGGATAGCTCTGCGTACGGTTTTGTTATGGTCGGGGGAGGCATTTCTCATAGTGTAAATCACAGTTGATTGCAATAGCGGGCAATGTAACAGCAGTAAGGTACATGGATGAAGTCCTCCGCCACGTTGCAGTCCCTCCTGTGCATTAACGTCAGTTGATTTTACAGCATAATATCCGGTCCCACGTAGCCAGAGTTTTTAGTAACTCTCTTGGCTAACCATAACCAGGAATATTTCTGGGATGGGCCCGAACCATTTTGTGTGAAAACATTAATGTTAGACTTAAATTGAATTTATTTTTGGCTGGGTCCCCAATAGAAGCTATTCAAATCCAGTGTTTAATAACTTTATTTTTATCTCAGGTGGGTATTAAGGATTCTTGGGCCCATCAAAATTTCCAGAGGGCCAATCAAAATTTGAAAAGGCCCATAAACATTCTAGATTTAAAACATGTATTTGAAAGAGATATGGGCCCATAGTAATTTTGGGCTAGCAATATCCCTGCATAACATTATCCCACTCGACTGGCCACCATACAGCCAGATTTATCCCCGACTGAGTATCTGTGAGACAAACTGGACAGAAGGGAATATCCCCACCACTCGTCCAGTTGAGAATGCGTTGTTAGGAAAAACGGAAGAACATTCCAATGCAGAGGATCAATGCATTAATGAACTCCATGCAGAGAAGAATAAGGATGGCAACAGTGGCAAAATGGGTGGCACACCAGTTACTGATTAATTCAGTTGACCGTTCCAAGGCAGTATTTTCATTGTGGTACTATCATTGTTACATGTTCAAACATTCAAGTCGAAATGTCTTACTACAGCCGAACTTCGATGGCTCGAACATCTTTGGGACCATAGAAAATTGTTCGAGACATGGATGGTTCGAGCCACTGAGGGTTAATTATGGTGCTAAGTCAGGAAGCAAATGGCGATAATTTAGGGATTTTTTTTCGATTTTCTACATAATAATTGTATGTTGAGTGTACTCATTAGAATCGCCTCGATGAGGCGATTCTATTGAGTACACACAACATACAATTTTAAGATAAAATTCCCTAAATATTTGTTTTCTTGAGCTATCGGAAGAACTTCGTAGGGACTCAAAAACGAGTTCGAATTAGCCATGGTAAACGAGCCATCGGTGTTCGAGCTATCGAGGTTCTACTGTATTATACTGGCAAAAAGGTACATTATAATAACAATAATGACTTGTGTTTGCATGATATGAAACATATATGCAACTCGGGTGTGTGGATAATTTGGTAAAAACTCGTTCCTTCCGAACTCGTTTTCAACCGATTTTCCAGACTCCTCCATATCAATCAAATGTGTTGTGTATATGTATTCTATATATTTTCACCACATTTCATAAAAATATCTTCAACAAATTTTTCGATATAATTTCTGTATTTAAATGTTACAAAGGGAAAGATTCCGTTAATTTTACAGGTTGTTGTTGTCTGCACAGATTCTGATTATTCACAGATTAGCCATGTTTCATGACATTAAGAGTATCTTTAACAGTTTTAAAGTGATGCAAAGGACACGGTTTTCTGCTGGATGTACTGACAGACAAACGGACAGTCATTCATTATCAAACCAGCATTTCTCCTCCTAGAGGGACGAGAAAGACATATTAGATATCAATTTCTCCCACCTTTGGCTATATGAGACAGGCTTTTTGCCCACGTGAGAAACTACTACCTCACATGATAACGCTGGTCAAAGGAAAAATCCACTTAAAGATGGGAGAAAAAGAATCGATCATGAGCCAGTCCACGCAGGATAAGGAAATCTCATCCTCGGGTAGGAATTTCAACCAGGGATGGACAAGCCTTGTCCCTGGTGAAATTCCTACCCCTCAGATGAGATTGCCGTATCCTGTATGGACACTCATTATTGAATCTTATATACTGTATTTATTAAGATTTCTGTAATGGCAGAATACAGGAACTCATTTCTCCAGAAAAGATCAGGGCCCAGTTGTTCAAAGCTAATGACATCGTTAAAATTTACATTGGGTGATACGCAAATATGCTGAAATTTTTTGCTGAAAAATGTGAGTAGCTTTCGCAGTGCAAAAGCTACTCACATTTTATCAGCAAAAAATATCAGAATATTGTATATTGAATCCACTAAAACAGTTAACGAAATGACCCTTAACGAGCCCGTTAAGCTAACGACGCTTTGAACAACTGGACCTTGGTAAATATTTCTCTTACTTTTGTCTTACTTATCCTCGAAAACATAGGTTGTGGGTATTCCTTAGAAATGCATTGGCATTTCTGTTGAGAAAAGTGCTTTGTTTGGCTCCATATGGAATTATCGGTAGCCAACTAGTACACTATCAAAGCACTGACAGCACTGGTGGCTCGATTGTCTCAGAGGTAGGCTGGGTAAGTGGTCCTGAACGGGGACGTAAGACTGTTTCATTTAATCCTTAACTTCCTGTAATTTAAGCAAACAGTGCAGACACTGATCAGATGCCGCGTTCTGCGGTGTCTGACCTGGGTCTGCACTGTTTGCCAATGCCCAAATGTCCCAGTCCAGGTTTTACAGATAAAAAAAATCCTCTATTAACAGCACTCTGACATCACAGCGACAAAAATAGCGCGGCTATAAATAACCGTTACCTGGATTTCGTCGCACGTGTGGTTTGATTACATTGATCAATGATCATCACGTGGACAAATACCTTAAGGAAAGTTAAGCGTTTATATACTACGATTCGATTGTAAACAATCGATCTTATGATGGTCATTGGGGGTGAGAAGCTGTAGACATTCACTGATACTTTGTCCAACAGTCACTGACAACTTGCCAAATTTAATATAGGTGGGTAAAGCGCATTTCCATTCTATCTTAAAATCTAAAATAAAAGATAATTCAGCGTTTACCCGCCGTGTTTTGTTTCAAAACAGTGTTCCATTCGAGTATTTTGGAAGCTTGTATCCGACTCATAGAAATAAAAAAAAAGTCCGTGATTTCACATTTGTGGATAAGTACCGATTTCGGCAAGTTGTACAGTGCTGAAATATTTATATTCTAGCCATATGATGGAAACTGCAATTATGAAAAGACGGTATCATCTTTCGTACATACTAAACGAAAAATGATAACTGGTATCATTTTCAATACGTAATATACGAAAAAAAAAATGATACCGGGTATTTATTTTTCATCGGTGTATCATTTTTAGTACTTTCAGTAGCCTTCAGGTACAGTGAAAACTATGCTTTGCCACGGACATCCACATATTTATTTTCTTAGTACAGGCACTTTTTGTCATTCGAGCCTCATTTCTGCTTTACATCAAAGAAAATAAATATTGCCGCATTTAACTTAAATATTCGAACATGACAATACTGCTAAATTTTGGACACGTACATTTTAGTATATTTTTACGTAAAGTATATATGTATACAGTCGACTCTCGTTATCTCGAATTCCAAGGGACTCTCTGAAATACTTCGAGATATCCGTACTTCGACATATCAGATTTGCAGAATTGAAGAAAAACTAATTCGATTAACCACATTAAGCAAATATATGTGTAATTGGACTCCTGAAGTTAGAGATACGTATATTGAAAATATTGTGGAAAAGAGGAGAAATTGCTCCTTAGGAGCAATTTCTCCTCTTTTCCACAATATTTTTTACATGCTAGATTTTCATGTTTAGGCAGGGAACAGATATTCACTTCGAGATAAGCGGTTATTCGAGATAAGCGAGTTCGAGATAGCGAGAGTCAACTGTATATATATTGCTGCATGAGTGGCAAACAGTGTAGACGCTCATCAGACAAGGATTTTGTGGCGTCTGATCTAGGTCTACACTGGTTGCTGAAGCCTGTCTGTATGAATACTTCGGGTAATTACGGAACATTTTCCGCCAATTTGATTTCAAATTTCCGATTTGAAAATCTACCTACACAGAGGACAAATTGCAAAATTCGCAAAGAAATGAGGTTCACTTTAGGACGTCAAAATACTCAAACATGAACAAAGAAATGAGGTTCTCTTTAGGACGTCAAAACATTCAAACATGAACAAAGAAATGAGGTTCTCTTTAGGACGTCAAAATACTCAAACATGAATAAAGAAATGAGGTTCTCTTTAGGACCTGTGTCAAAATACACAAACATAAATAATGTCGAGAAATTAATAACAAAGGCTTACCCTTATCGATATCTTCATCATAAAAATCATCACTACTGTCTTTCAAATCATCTGAAACGATCGAAACGATCGAACCTCAGTACAGTGAATCCTCGTTATAGCGACAACATTTATTCCCAAAGGTATTGTCATTATAATGAATTCGCTGTTGCAAAGAATCCTTAATGATGTGGGTCCAGGTTTGCAATTGTTCCTCAAGTTAAGGTCGACCTTTGCAAAGCCCATTTTGCGCTTTCACATGAAAGCTGACTTTCAACAATGAGATTAATAAGTACAGTTAGATATCTATCTTCTAAAGCTGTTAATTTTAATCGACTTAAATATCTTATTTCGCAATTTCGCATCTTAAATTTTCGGACCTTAAGTTAAGGCAGAGCTGTGGAAATACCATGCCCGACTTGTCCAAATTGTCCCATTTCCCTGAAGACAAGTAAGACATTTTAATTTACTTGTCCTGGGACAAGTAATTCATAGATCTAGCTAAGGAGATTCTCCATATATATATTTTTTTATTTCTCAAAGAAAAAAAATGTTGTGGGTACTCATTAGAAGCGCCTCGGTGAGGCGCTTCAAATGAGTGCCCACAACATGTTTTCTTTGAGAAATAAGAAAAAATGACAATTTTCGGGCAAGTAAATCTTGGGTGGACAAATGGATTTTGACCATTTACCTGGTACTTGTCCATGGACAAGTAATAAAATTTGATAATTCCACACACCTGGTTAAGGTAGACATTAACTCTGAGGAATGATTGTAAACCTGGGCCCAGAATGATATGTAAGAAAGCCTTGTTTTACTTTTATTTCCTCACAGAAAATATATTTGGATATATGCTAGAATCGCTTCACTGAGGTGATACTAACAGATATCCGAAACAAGTTTCATGAAACTTGTATTAAATACAATGTTCTTGTCACCTCTTGAGTGACGATTTCTTGCCAGTCAAATTATCATTATAACGAATTTCGTTGTTGTATCGAGTGTCGGTATAAAGAGGATTGACTGTATAAAATGAGACGAGGTGAAAGGATCAACCATGAACAGTACATAACGAAAACATGCCTATATAATTTTGACCCCCTTAAACCTCACTTTATACAGTAAAACCGGGGTTTACAGGGGTATACATTATTTTTCTTATTTCTGCTCAAAAACAGATTTGGGGTTCTCGTTAGAACCACCTCGACGACAGATTGTAGACACTCGTTTTTTTTTAGTTTTTTTTTTTCCAATCAACAGTTCAGTACTAGATTAATGTGCCAGTTTACACCGGGAAATGCAATTTCAATGATGTAAATTATAAAGCATTAAGCAAAGTTGCAGCAGACGACATTCTTCAATTAATTTTGTTATTTTTCAGAGAAAATAAGACGGCAATTCACATGAAATGTCAAGCCTAATTTTCTCTTCAGTCTTCTGTAGTTGTGATTAGTGCGTACTGAACCCGGATGTACCCTAGCAAACAGTGTAGATTCTTAGAAGCCAACTGATCTGGATCTGCATTGTTTGCCAATCAGTATGTCAATTTGTATCAAATATCTGGATCAAGTAATTTGATTGGCTGAAAATTTGAAAAGGGCGTGTCATTTTAATTTATTCAGCAGGACAAGGGCCAATAAACTTTTGATCCTCGTCCCGCAAACAAATACATGTAAAAATGTCTTCTGAGTATTTTACAACACAAAGAGACAACGTTATGTTTTCTCTTGAAAAAACGGTTCAACTTAGAACTACGGCAATAAAGTACTGTTTAAACAGTCGAAGTCTCTTCTCGTATACAGGCTTTCAAGTGCCCTCCACTGAAAAAGTAGGGATAAAGTAGGGCTTGAAATTTTGAAAAAGTAGGGCAAAAGTAGGAATTTCTATCATGAAAAGTAGGGATAGTAGGGCTGTTCTGAGTGTTTTCAGACTTAGAAAAAGATATAATTAGCAAATAAAGTTTTCTCTGAACAATAACACTGCACTTCCATGGAAAGGAAATACTAAAATAAATGTTCCAAAAACGGAATTACAACTGAAGTAAAAATATTTTATAAACTTTTGCAACATGGCTGCTCAGATTAAGTTGATCTGATTTTTACTGACTATGAGCGAGCTAAGTGAGCGAGGAAAAAATTACAATTTTTGGTCAGTTCAAACATTTTTGGACTAAAAAGTAGGGATAGTAGGGCATTTTCAGAAAAAAGTAGGGAAAAGTAGGAGCACAAAATAAAAGTAGGGAAAAGTAGGAATAGTTGGAAAAGTAGGGCCCGCTTGAAAGCCTGCGTATAAGTATGTTTGTCACTTTTTGTTTACTTATTTTTTTTCCCATTTATATTCTACTTTTTGATTCAATGTTTAGCTAGTCTATGTGTGAATTTTTCTTCTGTGGTTGTCTCTGAAATATATTAGAAATCCAGAACATATTATCTATAGACTAGCCACAGAGCTCAATAAGCCAAAAGATATATATGTATATTTCTAAGCTTTGGGCAAGGCTAGACGGCTGTCAGACAGACTGTAATCTTTTGCAGGACAGATAAGTATCTGCAGGATTGAAGGCATATTTGTTGTCAGAATATTATTTTCTTAGCTAAGATTCACAGGACATTTGTCAGACAGACTAAAAAAATGGAAAAATGCCAGTTTTGTCAGGCAGTCCTGCACTTTTCGCGAAGACTGATAAACAGAATCTGAGTCGTAATCATTTTAAATGAAATTTATGAAACTCAATGAAGGTTCGTTTCATAAATTTCATCTGAAATGACCACTTATATAAGATCCTCCATTTGTCATATGACGTCGCTGTTATTCGGCGGATAACGTCATGTCATAAAAAATATGACCACGCGTTACACAACATTTGGTTACTGGCGCATAAATTCATCATGTCGTCCGTGACAATGTTACATTTTTGTTGAAAATCGGTTCAACTTCTGCGGCCGTAAAATACAGTTTAAAAAAGTCATATGATAAATTCGTGGTCATTTCATTTATAAAATTTGTAAAACTTGCCAAAAGCTCGTTTCATAAATTTCATATTGAGGGTTGAGCGCAAGACTGGCGTAAGTCAGATGGTTGTTTTTCCCCAAACCTAATCTCCTCACCATGAAGGCATTATGAAGATTACAACATTTCTTTCTGTAAACAATGAAAATTTAGGTGCCATTGCTCGTATGAGCAATGGCACTTAAATTTGCATTGTTTACAAAGGGGTCCAAGTCGCCCCTAAACAAGGGTTTAAAAACTATGTTTGAGTTACTATAGTCTTGCGCTCAACCCTCGATATGAAATGACCACTCATGTAAGATCTTTTATGTTTTATATCTTCCTAAAAATAAAACAAAAAAAAAAAACCTATATTGTGCCTCATTAGAAGCGCGGAATATCCCAAACATATTTTTCGAGGCTGACTAGTGACTAACCTATTGAAGACTGGAGACCCTAAACGGGTAACTGACAAACAGTGCAGGCCAAGATCAGACGCCGCAGAACGCAGAGTTTCTTGTTTGCAAATACAGTCGACTCTCGATATCTCGAATTCCAAGGGATTCTCTGAAATACTTCGAGATATCCGTACATTGACATATCAGATTTACAGAATTTAGGAAGGAAACAATAAATCGAACAACCACATTTAACAAATGTATATGTAATTTGACTCCTGAATTTAGAGATATATTGAAAATAGTGTGGAAAAGAGCAATTTCTCCTCTTTTCCACAATATTTTGCTACCTGTTGTTAGATTTTCATGTTTGAGCGGGGACCAGATTATCGCTTCGAGATAAGCGGTTATTCGAGATAAGCGAGATCGAGATAACGAGAGTCAACTGTAGTTCAACCAGTTTTCTTTAGGAATATCTATATCATATAGCCTGACAATACCTAAAATTGAAAATGGACTCTTCCAATATATAGTATGGAAGAGTTTATTCAGTCATTAATTGGCTAATAAATATCAGCTGGTCTCATCTATGGTCAGATTCAGGGCAGCAATTTACACAAACTACTGTCCTTTCGACATCTCTTGGAAAGACGTTGTTTTGCTTGGCGTTTTATTTTAAATGAAAATATTTTGTTCTGATTGACCATATCTCATCAGAAACCATTTGTCTTTTATGTTTCTGTGTTTTATTCTCAAATATTTACACAAAAATTAAAGTTACGGCCAAAAGTTGTCTGATCTATGCAATTTCTATAGTAAAGTGATTTTTTAGAATTTTTGTCTGAGAAAATATTTTTTACTTTTCTTTGCTGAATTTTAATTATTGATGTTTTACAACAATATTGTGAAAATTTCAGAAAAATTGAACAAGTGGAACTTGTTGAAAATTTGGCTCCAAGTTACCTCCCTATAGATTTCTGCATGATTTAGCTTCATTTTTACTATGGGAAAAGTGAAAATATTTGATTTTTTTTAAAAAAAATGACTAGAATATTTTTTTGTACATAGGTAGTTACGACAAATGGTTTTGCATTAAATCATGACAAAAATTTGCAAATTTACTTCTTCTGTGTAAAGCAAAGCGTCAAGCAAAATACGACTTTCTGAAAGATGTCGAAAGCACAGTAGGTGATGTATCTACAATTAAAAAGAGGTGACGTAGATCTACAATTAAAAGTAATCATTTTCTCCAAATAATGGCAAAATCTCATTTTTTTTACGATTGCGATATAAACTTAATGCACCTAATATCTAATAAAATATAAAGGTACGCTATGACAATTTTTGGGGATTGGCTAAAAGCTCCTCATTGCTGCTGGCAACGTTACATGCCGTAATCAAGTGTCATTATACAAAATGTAAATGTTTTAATGCAATGGCGTCACGACGCGAGGCCAGCGGATGATATTAGGATACATTACTAGGGTCAGGGGAAGGGGGAGGAGGGGGGGGGGCGGAGTTGGTAGCGTGTGTGTGTGTGCGTGGGAGGGGGGGGGGGGGGGACTTGGGGGTAACTGTGGTACGAGTGTGTGAGCCAGTATTTCGAAACTTACACTATTCATATGACTGACTTTTGAAAAAACGCACCCATTCATATACTAGATCGACTGAAATGCTGACCCATTCATATACTACCCATTTATTGCTGGTAGTTAGACAGTCGATTCATTGAATACCAAGAGAACAAGCCGCTTCGAAAAATCCTGAGCGAAAATATATGCATATACCGGGATGTCAGAAAAGTGGGGCCTTTCATACACAAATCAAGAAAAATCGGGTGTCATATATTTTTGTGGAAAAAAGGGGCCAATCATATACCTGGCAACGCTGAAAAAGTGTGTGTGTGTGTGTGGTGTGGGGGGGGGGGGGGGGGGCGGGGGCCGGGGGTCCATTCGGATTGCACGTCCGTACTATGCCATATATATATGTATATATATATATATATATATATATATATATATATATATATATATATATATATATTATATATATATATATATATATATATATATACAGGAAGTTACACCCCCACCTCCTCCACGGGATACATTATGTCGTTTATTAATACTTACCGTCTAATTCCCTCGTCTGTCGCGGTGATACAGCTGGAGCTGGTTTGGGGATCGGTTGAGTTCCATGGCTCAATGTCTGGTTGGCGGTATCTCGTGGGTGCGCTGGGTGTTGTGGTAAAATACGTAGCTGCCTAAATGTATAGAAAAAAATATTTCGGTTTACGCGGAATGAATACACGTTTAGAGGAGGCAACGAGTTCTGTCTTTTTTGCCTTGCCTCCATTTCGGAAAGGGGTCTGGATAAAACGAAAGAACTTGCTCCCTTGGGAGCAAATTCTTTCCTTTTAGCTAGACCCTTTTCAGAGAAGGACTCTGGCGCACAGGAAAGCAAATATGAAGTTATAAAAGCTGTCGCCATTGTGAAAAATAGAGGAAAAATGTAGGTTGTATAACTACAAAAATTTGATTCTCAGAAACTTAATGAACTCAAAAGTTTCAGGGGTTTCCCTAACTCGCATTTTGGCAGTTCTTACCTCCAAAACCTTGTTCAGGACCCTCAGAAATTAGGGGCAATGGTCCTCAATGATGCATACATAATCAAATCCAGAATTAATTTTATTTATCTGTGGCATTGTATTTTAATCTATTTTGGTCTAAAGGCCAAGAATTGTCAATATTTGGGCAATAGTTAACCCAGAAAGTACTAAGGAAATTGTATCAGACAACATTCTAAATTTGATTTTATTTTTCAGAGAAAATAAGACTTGACATTTCATGTGAATTGTCTGCTAGGCAGACAATTAACATGAAATGTCAAGCCTTATTTTCTATGAAACAAAGTACTTCAAAGTGTCATCTGTTGAAGTTGTAACAGGTGCTTAAAGGGTTAACTTCTTTAAAACAGTAAATCCCTAAATCTTACTAAAGGACACCTTAAATCCACATAAGGGAGTCCCTAGGACACTCACTTTAACGCCTTGAGGGAAAACCCTGCAAAAGCTTCCATTCCATGTTTAAAATTGCTATTTCATATATAAGTGAGCACACGACATAACTACAATAAGACCTGTGTAACCAGCAGACTCAGATTAGCCTGTATATCCACCCAGTATAGCAAAGGGTCTCATTTATCCCTCTTGAGATAGCCCGAAGGCTGTAGAAGGCACATGCGATTAGCAAAGACTCTGATCAGACTGCGCGAATGCGTAGGCTGATCTGAGTCTTCGCTGGTTGCACAAGTCTTATTGTAGGTTTTTTATATTTCATGCGCTGGCTCGTATATGATATTGGACAAAATTAATTGAGCGGCGTCAAGCAAAAAGTTATATGATATTGGACAAGATTAATTGAGCAGCGTCAAGCTATATGATATTGGACAAGATTAATTGGGCAGCGTCAAGCAAAAAGTTATATGATATTGGACAAGATTCATTGAGCGGCGTCAAGCAAAAAGATATGATATTTGACAAGATTAATTGAGCGGCGTCAAGCAAAGTATAGGATATTGGACAAGATTAATTGAGCGGCGTCAAGCAAAAAGTTATTTGATATTGGACAAGATTAATTGAGCGGGGTCAAGCAAAAAGTTATATGATACTGGACAAGATTAATTGAGCGGCGTCAAGCAGAAAGTTATCTTCACTGTATATGCGGGCAGTGAAGGCTCTGATAACACTGCATATTTCCAGTCTGATGAAAGTATTCTCAATATATTCTTTTAGGTTACAATAAATTATACAAGTATTGCTCTGAAAGATACGACGCCATTTTTTACGAGGATATATATTGCCAAACTTAAGAAAAGGATCCTTATGCAATTGCGGACAACGGAGGCTCTGATCAGCCTGCGCATAATGGATTCTGTAGTATATATCGACCAGGGATTTCCCTGACTCGCATTTTGGCAGTTTTTACTCCCAAAACCTTGTTCTGGACTCAAATTTTAGGGGTAAGGGTCCTTAATGATGCATGTACGGATAATCCAAATTCAATTTCATTAATCTTTGGCTTTGTATATTAATCTATTTGTAATCTAAAGGGCAAGACTTTTTATTATTTAGGCAATAGTTAACCCTAAAAACGCAGACAACATTCTATTTTTTTTTTTTTTTTTTTTTTTTGTTATTATTCAGAGAAAATAAGACTTGTCAGTTTCAAGTCTTATTTTGTCATTTCATGTGAATCGTCTGCCCAGCAGACGATTCACATGAAGTTTCAAGTCTTATTTTCTCTGAAAAAAGCATTTCAAAGTGTTGTCTGCTGTAGGTTTGATTAGTGCTTTAAGGGTTTATAGCTTTAATACAGCAGACCCCCAACCCTTATTTAAGGACCCCTTAACTCCACACAAGGGTCCCTGGGACACTCATTTTAAGACTGAGGGAAAACCCTGATTTTCCTACCAGACTGCACGGATGCGCACGCTCATCTGGACCAAAGCATATATGTCATAAGGGCCTTTTTACCACGTTGAGTATCATATGATATGTAAATACTGCTCCTGTTTTTCGCAATCGTCAACGATTAATTGGTTTGTGGTATCTGGTCGATGGACAGACATGCTACAATAGGGATATTCTGCGGATAACTGTATGCACGGTTGTTAATCACCTTGTGGCTGATAACTTTGCATCCCTCTAATTGCACGAAGGTGTCGGTTCTCTGACTAAATGACGGATTCCTTCTCAAACTGACAAATTGATTAAAAACAATACAAAAAAAAAGTCTTTCCGAAGGATGTCAAAAGCACAAAGCAATTAAGATATGGATCAGTCAATTAAAAGATCTAAAAACAAAGAAGAAAAAAAAAAACGATACCTCTCATCCGCAGTACTTGCTTGAACGTCCCTATCCCTTCTTTGTACCTCATCATCGCCATTCAGATCATCGTCATCATCATCGTCGTCATCATCTTCATCATAGCGTCTTTTTCTGGTGAAATCATCATCATCGTCGTCATCATCATCATCGTCGTCATCATCATCGTCGTCGTCATCATCATCATCATCATCATCGTCGTCATCATCATCAATGTCTCTCTTCCCAGCAGATAAACAGTCATTACCGGAACATTCTTTCTCGTCTGCTGAGTTCATGTCAGTTAAATATCGTTTTCTACGGGACAAATCTTCGTCATCATCATCCTCTTCATCGTCGTCCCCATCACTGTCGTCTTCATTGTCATCATCGTCGTCCTCATCATCGTCGTCGACATCATGTTTTTCTCTGGATTGGTTATCATCAACATTAGCACCACGTTTTTCCATTAGCAACTTGTTTATTTCTGCAAAAACGTTATCATCATTAAGCTGTTTTTGTTGGGGCTCTTTAAGGCTCTTTTCTACTTTATCATTTCGCCTCACCCTCTCCAAATCTTCATCTTCTGTATTAGCACCGTTACTGAAACCATTTTCATGACTTTCCCGCTTACTTCGTAAATGCTGTTCAATTTTGCTACTGATTCCATCATGTTTTCCTACATGGTGATTTCTGGCACTCTGATCGACTGTAGACAATGACTCCGGTACAGACTGCGCACTAATCAACAACAAACTTACTGATAATAACAGAAATATCTTTGTCAAAACCATATTTTCAGTCATTTCTCACTGTTTTGATTCTGTCAAAGATGGCGTCTTTGTTTTCATCATTCATTACGTCATAGATTCACTGTCTGACGTCAAAGGTCATTAGATACTTTCCCGCCTTTGTTGTTCTTAGTCATAAATTCTGCTCGTTTAGGTACATCTTCGTAGATTATGCGGATTGAAAAAGCCTTTCACTACACTTTCCATAGTTATGGAAGTGTCTTTTTACTCGCCAAAAATCTTTTACATAGACATGCTTGTGAGTGGAAAAAAAAAACAACTAAAAACAAAAAAACAAAAAAAAAAACAACAACACAAAACACACACACACACACACACACACACACACACACACACACACACACACACACACACACACACACACACACACACACACACACACAATAATCGGAACTTCAGATAACTCTAATAGGATTGGAAAATAATATCTCATTTGAGTGTAGACTTATGGCAACACTGCACCACACAGTCGTTTTTTTTTTTTTTTCCTCTACAAATTTCAGGTATGGCGTTACATATTGTCAACGACAGCGAGGTTTGTATGCACGCAGTTTTAGAAATGGACGTCTTCATCTATAGGCCTATCGTTTTAGGAATTCTGACGTTTAATAATTTTATTCAATATGAAATGTTTAGCAAATCAGGATATTATTTCTTGAAGTTGCAAAACCATATCAGACGGATGTTGCAAAAGTATATGCTTTTATTTTTGCGAGAATATTAATCCATTTTAGTCTGGAGACTCCACAAAGGTAATTGGCAAACAGTGCATACACAGATCAGACGCTGCATAATGCGGCATCTGATCAAGGTCTCCACTGTTTACAAATAGTTAAGCCATTTTTTCCTCTTCTAGGAATATCTAAATCACATAGCCTGCCACGCCTAAAAATGAAGTTCGACTCTTCGGGGAGTTTATTCAGTCTAAAATGGGATAACGTTAATTTAAGATACGGGATTCGTATTCCAAACCAGAATTTACCAGTTTACTAATTTGAAACGGCCCTGTTGAGTAGATTTTTTTTATATGGTGCTTAAGGTATAAGATATATATTTTTTCGTAATAAATTGTCATTACATTTAATGGATTTACCATAATTATTGGAATACCTCACCATAGATCTTTTCGTCCCAAAATCAAACCATTTTACTGCCTGTTCATGTGTTTAGAAACTTCTGGATGTGTGGCAAACAGTGTAAACCCTAGACTGGCTCCAGTCTCCAGTGACTATATATTTTTTTTTCATATTCCTGTTTGATAATCCACTAGAATAAAGCCAACAAAATACCATGACTATAAATGCTGGTCACTAGTGACCAGCCTTTATAGTTTAGATATTTTTTTTTTTTTTTTTTTTTTTGGAATTATTCTAATGGATTATCAAACAGGAATATGAAAAAAAAAAAAAAAAAAAAATTAAGTCACTGGAGACTGGAGCCAGTCTATGTAAACCCCTGATCAGACGCCTGTGTCCGAAATCACAGGGCAAATACAGTATTTAAGTTAATTTTTGGACTATTTGTAATCCCAGCGGGCACACAACGTTGAAACAACATCGATTCAACGTTGACGTGCTTTGAATCAACTTTGAATCGACGTTGTTTGAACAATGTTTTGTTGAGTTGAATAACGGTAAATCGACGTTGTAAAAACCAAGCAGGCCCACAACGTTGAAGCAATGTCGATTCAACGTCTTGACGTTGAATCATATTTGAATAGACGTTCTTTGAAAAACGTTATGTCGAGTTGATTCAACGTTGAATCGACGTTCCAAACACTAAGCAAGTAAACAACGTTGAAACAACGTCGATTTAACGTTGATTCAACGTCTTGTTTACAATTACGCCAGTTGCGCAATGACCCTCTGACGTCATCATAAATTCTGAAATGCTACGTTCAGGGCAATAACGTTACGTCTCCCAACGTAACGTAAACAAAGCAAGGCCCATATTTTGATATACAAAGTTCAAAATCCATGTTCAAACAGCACGTGATAGCATGATTTGAACATGAGTTTTGTTGCAATATTCATAGGATTTTATGCAAGAACGTTGAATCGACGTTGTTTGAACGTTGTGTGCCTGCGGGATTTTTGCCTGAGGATACAGAATAGCACCATGAATTATTTGGACATTTTTCGGAAGGAAGTCATGGACTAGAGAACATTTGGCGGGTCTGATTATTGCAACAAGAAAAATAAGAAAAAAAACGAATAGTCACCATTTGAGTCGCATCGCAGCCCAGCAGACACACAACGTTGAAACAACGTTGAATCAAAGTTGATTCGACGTTGTTTCAACGTTGTGTGCCCGCTGGGAAGGCTCTTTGGATATTCCATCGAATCAGTATTTCCGAGCGCATGCCCGGACCCTTAGCAAAGCCACATGTTCATTTCTTTTGGTCTACCGCTTTAGTGAGCGAACAGCACAGTTTCTGGCGAGGCTGCGCGGATGCGCAGGCTCGCCTGAACCTATGCTGTTCGCATGTGCTGTAAAACAGCTTTTTTCCCATGACACACTGCGTTCTCCTTATGTTTCTAAGCAAAAAAGTGCTAGACATAGTATTCGAATCGTCTCTTTGGAGCCTTTACACGTATAATAAAACAGCAAACACTAGTTTCTGAAGAAATAATAATAATAATATAATAATAAACACTCTGAATTCGGCGAGGTCTGATAACGTTCTATCTCAAGAGGTTTCTGGTGAATTATTGGCTCAAGTTAAAATATCTCGCGAAAAAGAACTATTTTCATACAATTAAGAAGAAAAAAACAGTTACAGCCAATTTCGTTTTCACCTTGGCTGCTATTCAAATAATGTTTCGCTTGACATAAGAGCTCAATCATTTTATCATATACATCAAAAGCTATCAATATTCTCGAAAGGGGTTTGAAATCATACGAACATATGTGTTCAGTTGGAAGAATTATTTTCTTTAAATAGCTGTTAGCGTTTTTTTGTTTTTAAATATATTTATATTAATCCTTACAACGTTAAGCAAAATTGTAGCAGACGGATTTCTGAAATTTATTATTATTATCATTATCTTTATTATTATTATTATTATTATATTATTATTATTATTATTATTATTATTATTATTATTATTATTATTATTATTATTATTACTACTACTACTAGTTTTCAGAGAATATAAGACTTGCGCTTTTATGTAAACCCTTAAAGCTCTAATCACAACTACTGCAGACGATATTTTGAATATTTTCAACATTACTACTACAGACGATATTTTAAATATTTTCTACATTTTTATTTTTTTTTTAATTAATTTATTTATTCATTTTATTTTTTGTTGTTGTATTTTTCAGAGGAATTAAGATTTGATATTTCATGCAAATCGTCTGCTAGATAAGCCTATTCTAAAGAAAAGAAAAAATAATAATAATAAAACGTCGTCCGCTGAAGCTGTGATTAGCGCCTTAAGTGTTAAATAGATTATTGATATGAAATGTCAAGTGTTATTGTCTGCAAATAAAAAAAAAATACACACACTAATAAATAAATAAATAGATAAATAAATAAATAAGTAAAATGCCGTCCGCTGTAGTTGTGACTAGCGCTATTGGGGTTAGACAGATTATTTTACCATAAGTATTGAACTTTTAGTCAAAGTACAGAGGTTATGATATTGCTTAGGTTAGAGAAAAGCAAAATGTTCTTATAATAATATAGAATTGCATCTGTTTGTATGGATATTGTTTGCCAATGGAATTCACTGAAAAAATCTGAAGGGTCTTAACACGTGTGGAATACATCACTGCTGTCAAAATCTACCTACAGACGATTTAGTAGAAAGAGAAAATATGCAAATGGATTATTAATAGCCAAAAAGTATTATTCTTCTGAATTGAGAGTGAGGTATGAAAGCCCATCCGTGCCATTCATGAGCGTAGCCAGGAACTTTTTGGAGATGAAGACTGTTAAATAGAATCTCTGAAATTTCAGCCGAGGTACAGCATTTCCTACAAGATTACATGTGCGCCAGGCGTTCGCTTAAAGAAATTTGGATGTTTGGCTAATAAGCGCAAAGCAATGACTCTGATCAGCCTGCGCATTTGCGCAGGCTGATCTGAGTCATGCTTTAACTCGGATCAGCCTGCGCATTTGCGCCAGCTGATCTGAATCATTGCTTAGCGGACATGTGGTCTTGTAGGAAATGATGTGGCCAGGCCCATTTGATGTCTTCTTAACAAGTTTGAGGTGAAAATAAGGTTAAATTGCCAAATTTATGTTGAAGCCCGGGCTTTATAGCTTCCGCCTGGCTACGCACCTGCCATTTACTTTGATACAACTTTGTGGCAATTACAAATCCAACGACCCCTTCAATCGGATTGTGCACAGTCTAGCCTACATATTCTTATTTTAGACGGGTTACACTATCTACTACAAGATTGTATGTGCGTCCAGTGAAGACTCAGATCAGCCTGCACATCCGGACAGACTGATCTGTCTTCGCTGATCCAGTAGACGCTTTGGCTCCTTGGCCACTTATTGGGCGCCTTGCCACTAATAGAGCGCCTTGCGAAAACTCTGATCAGACTGCGCGGATGCGCAGGCTGATCTGAGTCAACGCTGGGCGCACTTGCAATCTTGTAGGAAATGCTGTGCCCCGGTCCTTTTTTTTGTCTGATCATTGTCTTCTGAACATTTAGCATTCTCTGAATAAATCAATCAGACCACAAATTAATAACATTTTTTTTTTTTTTTTTTTTTTATGATTTTTTCCCCCTAAAAAGAGGTTTGATATCTAATGGTAGCTCAGGGGTTAGTGCACTGCTGTCTGATGCTAGAGGTCCCGGATTCAGTCCCCGCTCGGGCGCTAACATGTTCCAGTAGCATCATTGGCAGGGATGATAATTACCCATTTATGCCTAGAGTCTCATGAAAGAGAAATTGGCAAACGTCTGATCAGGGTCGACAATGTTTGCATTAAATACACGAATTTCTGTAAAACATGGTAATAATGAAAAGAAATCAGACACCCCTTCTACTGGAATGGACCTGTTCAAAGAGTTGAGGTAGAAGAGTCCATTCGGCATTAAAGGGTTAATACAGTAGATAGTACTGTATATAGGGACGTTTACTATAAGGCCCCTGTGCAGGGAGAGACACCCCCTATGCAACTCAAAAGAGGCCTTCCCAGGCGTTTTGGGGAACAAGGGAACATGCCCATTTATTTTCAGGGAACAAGAGATCATTGGCAAATATTCAAGGGAACAAGGGAACGAAACTAATTTTTGGGAACAGGGAACATGGAAGTTTTGAAAATCGCTTTTAAGGAACAAGGGAACAGGGTCGATTATTTTAAGGGAACAAGGGAACATAGACCCACTACTGAGTTAAAATTGCTCCTTAGTGGTTTATCGACCATGCAGTATATTGCATTCCCAGTGGAAACAAAACGATGAAACAAAGTCGATTCAACGTTGCTTTAACGTCAAGCTCAACTTTATAAATGCTTTGTTTCCCTTCTGAAAAGTGGTTTACTCTAAAAGGAAAGAAAAGAGAGCAAATTCTATCCTTTTAGTGTAGACGCCCTTGTTACGTTGTGTTTGGTGTACAGGTTGCAAACAGGATGTCACAAAAGTTGTGTCCCTTGTAAAAAATGGTAAAAAAAAAATCTAACAAATTCCTATATCTTCTTATACCAACTTCCTTATAACTTCCTATAAGATCTATAACTTCGTATATCCTAGTGTATCCAGTCATTTTAAAGTAAAGAAATAACTTAAAAGGGGACTCCATAAATTATCCATAGCAATATAAAATTGGGGGTGGTCGGGTGGTGCGAAGGTGCTGTGTATCTTACATCACTGGGGCGTCCAGCTGATATTGGCTTACAGTTGGGCAAGGCCTGCTATCCTTGTAGTGGGTAAGGGTAGAGGGGGGAATGTTTTTATTTCTTCTGTTTCTTCACTTTCATTCCTGTTCCTCTTTCTTCCCTGTCCCTCTCTTTCATCTCCTCTACTCTCTCTTCTATCTCTTTTCTCCCTTTCTCTGGGAGACGACACAAAATGACCCTCAAGGGTTGACGTGTCGTTAAACCCCAACACAATCAAAAAGCAATATAAAACTTACATGTTAATATACATACATAAGGCGTAGCCCCTATATGACTCTGTTGCCAGGCTACGTTAAACGTCTAACTGATTGACTGATACATACATGCACATCCGACTTTCATTATCTCGAAGTCTGAGGGACTCTCTGAAACACTTCGAGATACCCGTACCGCGACATACCAGATTTGCAGAATTATGGAAAAGATAACTCGAACAACCAAATTTCACAAATCAACATGTAATTTGACTCCTGAAGTTAGAGATATACAGTCAAAGCCGTGTCAAGTAAGCACCTATGGGAAAGTCAAAAAGTGGTTGCTTAATACAAGTGCTGGCTTAATACAGGTAAATTTCCACTGTTTCACCTTCAATTGTATCTGAAACAGAGGCTTTTAAGACTCTTGGCCGCTTAATACAGGTGACCTTAAAGACAGATTTCACTGTATTGAAAATAATGTGGAAAATAGGAGAAATTGCTCCTTTAGAGCAATTTCTCCTTTATTCCACAATATTTTGTTACCAGTTGTAAGACTGCCATGTTAAAACAAGGACCAGAATTTCAGATCGAAATAAGCGGCTAATGGAGATCAGCGAAGTCGAGACAACGAGAGTTGACTGTATATACGAGAAGGAAGCAACAGACTGTCTCACGCAAGGAGACAATAGTTTGGCGGTATTCGAACTAGGTACCTTCAGATCTCGAATCTGGCGAGCTATGCTCCGCAAACGTACAGCCACTCTGTATCTGAATAGATATGGCTCGAATGAGGAAAGATTTGTGACCCTTTAATGGTACCGTAACTGCAACACCGGATCTATTTTTACTAAGCGGATAAACACATGCACGCGAATGGGCAATGATATATTTTTGCTACGTCGGCTAATTTCGAATACGTCAAGCAACATAATTCGTCATCATTACGAACTGATTTGCTCTGAAGTTCTGGAGTTAAGTTGAGCGTTGATTTGAGAGGTGAAATGCATGAAAAGGAATGTGGAAACAAGAAGTTCATCTGTGAATCCTTGTTATTTTTAGTATGTGAATCTAAATAAATATACACACCGTATTTATCCTAAGAATTGGGACGGACAGGCCTGAGCAAATAGCGTAGGCCCAGATCAGACGCCGCAACATACGACATGTTATAGGATACTTAACAGTTTTAGGCTGCGTTCACACTAGAGACTAGATCCAGATCAATTTGATTCGGATCAAGTTGATCCGGATCAAACTGCGTTCATACTATAGCAACCAAGTTGATCCGGATCAAGTTGATCCACATAAAGTTGCGTTCACACTATGGACTAAATTGATCCAGATTTATTTGATTTGCATCAAGTTGACCAGGATCAAATTTGTGTTCACACTGTTATTGCGTTCACATTGCAGCAACGTAAATTTTATCCGCATCGCGGGATACTGTCCATTTTTTGAATACATATTTTCCTGTCTTATACAAATATTAAATGTTAAAAAAAACAACAAAAAAACCTCCCCCCCCCCCTTCAGCCCCCCACTCCCCACCCCCCCCCCCCCCCCCTAAAAAAAAGCAAAAAGCGAAGAAACACCCACGACAACAACAAAAAATAATTCTCAACCTAACTAGCCTTAATGTTTTGAGATAATACAGAAACCTCCTACTAAGATTTAGTGTAAGGTATCCATTAGGTTTCTTCAGACTTTAAATTGTTTGGATTTTTCCGTCAAATTTCGCAAATTTCCGTCACTGCTATGCGTGGGAATGGACCCAATTGACTCTACAATAACCCACCGTCTACCGTATAGATCCTAGGTATCAAGACGGACACGCCTGCACAATCAAACGCAGCGTCTGATCAAGGACTCAGCTGTTAGCATTCTTTAAACATATCAACAGGTCATAAAATGTAGCTGTTCTAATTTTGGTATGGTAAGGAGTAATTATATACATTACGAAACACATGCCTATTCAAATATACTGAAAATTTTACCACCAAAAAATGAAAATTTTCAGATAAAAAGTTCTGATATTTTTTCATATTTCTGCTCAAAACATAGATTGTGGGTACTCGTTAGATGAGGCGGTTCTAACGAGTACCCACAATCTATGTTTTTGTGTAGAAATAAGAAAAATAATGTATACACCTGTAAACCCCTTTTTTACTATATAAAAGTGGGGTTAAAGGGGGTCAAAATTATATACTATTAGGCATGTTTTCATGATGATATTAAAGGACTTCAAGGTGAACTGGCAACGCATTCTTCTGGCTCCATAATTAGTTTAAACATTTGGTGTGAATGAAAGATAAATATGTTGGAAATCTTAATCTGTCATTTTGAATAATCATGCCCCATTGCTAACCTATACACGGGCCGTGCCAAGCAATTATGTCTTCGAGATGTATGTAGCGAACCGAAAACCCAGTTCAGCCAGCGGGTCCGCAAAATATAGGATCATTGGATACTTTTAACCTTGTAGTCAGGAGACCCCTAAAAGGGTAACTGGCAAACAGTGCAGACCCAGATCAAGCCCCAAGGTTATAAAACCTTTTCATGCTCGACTCAGCTTAGCATGGAATTTTCTCTGCTAATAAATATGAAAATGCCAACAACATTTGGCATTTTCATATTTATTAGCATAGAGAATCTCATGCTCAGCTATGTTTAGCAAGAAAGAATTTGCAGTAGTTAGTTATTTGAGATTCATTAGCATGACAAATTTCATGCTCAGCTGAGTTGAGCATGAAAAAAAATTATAACCTCGGGGACAGACCGCGGCCGCAGAACGCGGCGTCTGATCAGGGTCTCCACTGTTTGCAAATGGTTTATCCATTTTTCTCTAGGAATATATATAAATTACATAGCCTGACACACCTAAAATCGAAATGAGAATCTACCAATATATAGAATAGGAGAGTTCATTCAGTCTACAACGGGTTAAGGGACTTAATACACGTAGTATACTTTTTCGCCATTTCTATCAAGGGAGACAACTTTTGTGACTACCCGTTTGTTTTTCTTTACAACATGCAGGGATCTACTCTAAAAGGAAAGAATTTACTTTTGCATTTTTTCCAATATAAGTTTAATTAGGGGAAAACAAATGAAATACCTTGTTTCTGTAACTTCAAATGTAACTTCAAAATTATTAGGATCGATAGATTGAGGAGTGTTTGGGTCTTAACCTCAGAAAACGTACCTTCCATCATGTGCGCGCAACGAAAATTCACATCAGCCCGCGCATGCGCGCTGTCTAATCAGAATTTTCATTTTCACTGGGTGCTTTTTGAGAGGCCAAGGATGCAAATTTTTCTTCATGCGGACAATGAAAACTCTGATCAGGCTGATGTGAGTCTTCGTTTGGCGAACATGTCAAAATGTACGTTTTCTCACGTTATGGTTCATTCTATTTTTAGAATACAGGGCGGAAAACGTGATGAAAACACACATTTGAGCCCCGCCAAGGAAACCGGGCGCTTGACGGACAAAGTATTTCAGCATGCATGTACATGTAATATCGTACCTCAGTTAACCGAAACCTTTTATGATTGCAGGTTCTGTACCAGCGATCTTGGAGTGACGGGTACCACTGGTACATGTATACATTGATATCGATTGTGGCTGCACTCGATGTATAAGAGAGAGAGATTTTGTGTTGAGGTTTTACGGCCCAGTCAACCCAAGGGGTCATGTCGAGCGCGGTCAGTTTACCTAACCACACGTTTACTGGGCAGGCTTAGTCCTCTAAGCGGTTAACCGGTATTGGGCACATTCTTTCGCCAGAAACTGACAAGAGAGAGAGAGAGAGAGAGAGAGAGAGAGAGAGAGAGAGAGAGAGAGAGAGAGCAGTTTCAGAAATGTTTCATTAAGTATATTCAAATACAAATCATGCACATTATATTAATACATTTTGTGACATGTACACATCTTAGTATAGTCAGGTCTAGGCCTTAGTCCGGTATTGCCTTAATTCTACATTTATCTGAATTCTGCGAATAGTCAGTGTCGTGATCAGGCTGTGCAGATGCACAAACAGATATATGTCTTCGTGGATTGCATATCGAGGGTTGATCGCAAGACTGTAGCAAGTCAGATGGTTGTTTTTCCCAAAACTTAATCTCCTCACCATGAAGGCGTTTTGAAGATTACAACATTTCTTTCTGTAAACAATGAAAATTTAGGTGCAAATGCTCGTATGAGCAATGGCACCTAAATTTGCATTGTTTACAAAGGGGTCAAAGTTGCTTCTATACAAGGGTTTCAAAAATATGTTTGAGTTACTACAGTCTTGCATTCAACCCTCGATATGGCTGAGGTATATTTTCATACAGCACGGAACTGTTTGCAGTTTTGCTACTCTCAGAACACCTCAGGAATTATCAGGAACTCCAGTATTAAGTCTCTTTGTAGTGAAGTGGTCTCTTAAAAACACACAAAACCTCTCTTCAGAAGTCTTCAATCTATTTGGCTTTATGATGCGGTGATAAAAATCTGCAAGTATAATATTAGTGTGATATTATAGAAGCGCTTGGCAGTGCAGCGTTTTTGTAAAAGGTGAATGAATACCGCATTTACCATTAATATTGGAATACCATTACTCCTTACCATACTTATTCTAAAAAGTCTATTTAATATACCTGTCGATGTGTCTTAAATATCGCTGGATGAGTGTCAAAACAGTGTAGACCTGGATCTGACGCCGCATTATGCGGCGTCAGATCCAGGTCTACACTGTTTGCTTGGGCCTGTCTGTTCAAATACCTGGAGTTATTGCGGTAGATTTAAAATATTTTGCCGCCATTTTGCACAGGGACATTGTTATAGACAGGACGTTGCCTCGCCAGCATTTGAAAACTTTTAATATGGGGACTATTTTTAAAAGGGGATTATTTGCTTCCAGAGAGAGCAAACCCTTTCTTTTAATGGGAAGAGAAGCAAATATTCCAATGTCACTGCTTTTTCCTTTGGAGTTTGTATTGATAAAAATGATAAGAAGTATATGGGTTTTGGCACATAAAAACACATGCAATATGCTATATACAAATAGACCAGTTTGATAATTTGCACAGGGTTGACCAGGCGCTTCGCATTAAGTCCACATACTACATTATAGTTAAATCATATTTTATTGCATATAACTAATGCAAAGGGGTCGTGCCACAAGTTCTTACAACATTAGTTACGGCCCTTCCCCGCATTACTACATTATAGTAATGAAGACTCACCCTGCGCATTACTGCAATCTGAACAGAGTCTTCGCTGGGCAATATTTTTATTTCTTTGGCATCACTGAACGCATTCTGATATCTTGGAAAATCAAGTTCCGCTTTACGCTTTAGCCGGTGCAGAGGGGGCGGGGTGGGAGTGGTGGGGGGGGGGGGGTGGGGGGCGGGGGGCATTGGGGGGGGGGGGGGTGTATGCAGCCCTGCAAACTAGGTCATGAAAAGTCTTAATAACCGAAACGCCGTATTTTTAAATGTTCTGTGGTTCCAAAGGCAACCTTCATAGATTTTATTTTTCACGCAGACAGCAAAGACTAGCCAGACTATGCGGTTTCGCAGGCTGATTTGTGTCTTCACTGGGCGTGTATTGATAAGGTACATTGTCTCACTGTTCAGCTCACATGTATCTGTTGAACAGAACAGCTATTTAAACACAAGTTGCTTATGTACACGATCGTAAAAATAATAAAACTAGCAACAACTGCCATTGTTATTTGATGCATGTTTATTTAATGTTTGCAAGAAAATAGACCCTTACCATAACCAAACATGCTCGATCGTAAAAGTAATAAAATAGCATCAATTGCCATTGTTAGTGGTAGTCTGTAAAACCAGGGCTGGGACCATTGGGCTGGGCTGGACTTGATTTTGGACTGGGTTCGACATTGGGCTGGGCTCGATTGATAACAGAGTTATTTCAAGTCAAAGAAGGTCAGTGACCGAGTCTGCAACCTTATTGCCTGATATTATAAAACCAGATGCTGGCAGTATTAGACCTGCTGATGCATATCATTCCCTTGAGGACTGATAATGGATAATAGAGTCATGACCCAGGAACAGACTACTGCTGTATTTCAGATGAGACTTAAGAGAGAGAGAAAATTTAATATATTATATTACTGATTTGATAAGCAATTTTGATTGAAACGGTTAAAATACTTGGAGGACTTGGATTGCAAGAGTCTGGCATGTTCCATTTTAGTCAGCATTAACGTTTGACACCACCTCCCATGGTGTATCTGGTGGGAAGTAGCCTATTAAGATATCAACATCATCACTGACCTAAATGTTCCAAGTGCAGTGACCTGACTTTACCAGGTAAATGATGGCTGGGTATTCACCCTTATTTGCCTTTCTCCTTACATGCTTCTTTTTCAATTCCAGCCCAGCCCAAAATCGAGTCGAACCCAATGACTCCAGCCCGGGTTTTACGGGCTACCATTATTAGTTGATGCCTATCTATTTAATGTGCAGTGCAAAAAATACCATGCCTAAAATGTGATTTAACGAATGACACCTGCAAGGGTAATTGTATTGATAAGCCTGTATGCTTCTCTTCCGTAATTCTGGCCGTTTAATGGTTCTTTATTTACCGTATATTAAGTATCGAGACAGGCAATACTGAGCAAACAGGGTAGACTCAGATCGCGGCATCTGATCTGGGTCTACCCTGTTTGCCACTTATCTAGCCGTTTTAGGCACATCCAGAGATATTAAAATGAAAATTCCGGACAAGTACCGTAGGAAGTTGAAGTCTCCCAATCTCTAGAGTAAATGCGGTAATACCCCGAATTCAAGTCATGTCGGTAAATAGCAGACCTCAACAAGTTTGTAACAACGATCTAAAAGACCAGTCTGATCAGGGTCTTCGCAGAGCATTCTGTAGGTAGACAAGGGTCAAAAGCGGCTTCAGGCCGACAGCGAAGACTAATCAGCCTGCACGCATGCGCACATGCACGTTGGACACATGCAGCCTTGAAGAAAACGCTGTGTTTCGCTCATATATTAACCCATTTATGCCTAGCGTCCCATAAAAAAGGACACGGGCAAACAATGTAGACCCAGAACAGACGCCGCAGAACGCGGCGTCTGATCTGGGTCTACACTGTTTGCATTAAATACAAGGATTTTTATAAAGTATTTTGATAATAAAAAAACAACTAGACATCCCTTCGATTAGAAATGGACCTGGCCAAAGACTTAAGGTAGAAGAGTCCATTCGAAGTAAATGGGTTAAGGGTAAAGCAGAGAATTTTAGGGAAGCAGGGAATTTTAGTATTTTTGTTCTGTTTCTGCTCTAACGTCAATCGCTCGAACATCTTTGGGACGATGGCAATTTGTTCGAGACATGGGTAGTTCGAGTTATTGAGGTTAATCATGGCGCCAGGTCAGGAAGCAAATGGTGATAATTTAGCCCTCTAGGGCCCCGCGTATCATATATGATACATGACATATATTTTGTGCTGCGACCAAGATATTTCAATATATTGTTGATATTTAATGTTTTAAAGTATGTCAAGATGTGAGGTCATAAGAAAATACTGTTGATTATTCTATGGTTTAACTTAAAATATGTTGTTGTTTTTTTTTTCAGCCTTCAAAGTGAGAAAAGTTGGATGTATCATATATGACAGACTGGGCAAAATTTTTGCTCAAAATGAAAACTTGCACTGCCAACCACATATTTAGAGAAAAACTTGGTATGTATTTTCCAAAAGAATCTTTTTAATAAATGCAAATATTGAAAGCACAAATAAATCCTAAAAGATATTTCATTCTGGGGTCATTCACCTTTGCTTGGGAATACTTAATGCCCTATGTATCATATATGATACATACGTATCTCCCTGACCTTTGACCTCCCAAAAATTTCAGGTGTAGTTTTGTAATATACTTCCCAAAATAAGTCACTGTGGGTAATATGAAAGTTTTTGGACAATGCTTTCTATGGTTGGGCACTAGAGGGTTAGAGAAGTCTTTTCGATCTTCTATACAATAATGGTATGTTGAGTGTACTCATTAGAATCGCCTCGATGAGGCGATTCTAATGAGTACACACAACATACAGTTTCATGATAAAATAAGAAATTTTCCTTAAATATTTGTTTTCTGAAGCTATCCGGGAAGAATTTCGTAGGGACTCAAAAAACAAGTTCGTATCAGCCATGGTAAACGAGACATCCGGTGTTCGAGCTATTGAAATTCGACTGTAGCGCTTAAGATTCTTGGGAGACGACACAAAATGACCCACAACGGTAGATGTGCCGTTAAACATGAACTCAACCAATCGGTACTGGTAAGACCATTAGACGGCGTCTTGCGCTGTCCGCACATGCAACCGATCACAGCTGTTTGCCATAACGCACAGCACTCTGGGTAAAAATTTCAGCAGACGACATATTGGAATATGTTTTCTTATTTTTCCCAGAAAACAGATTTGGCATTTTATGCAATATGTATCCATTGGAGACAATTTGCATGAAATACCAAATCCTGTTTCTGGAAAAAATAAGAAAACATGTCACCAATTTGTCGTCTGCTAAATTCGCCAAGAGAGCGGTAAAGGTTAAATGTGAACTGGTGTCCCTACAAAAGTTGACACTGGCCAAATATTCTGTTCACAAAACCTAAAACTGCATTATTCTGAAATAGTCATTCATCATAGAAGTAAAACTCTCAGCTTCTGATGGCTACCCGCTGATAAAGAGATAAATTTTCATGACACAGAATTTAAGATACAGATTTAAAGTCCATTATAAACATGGCCTCAATAAAAATAAGTGAGATTTTAGGGTTGTTCATTTATAATAACTGTCAGACACATTGTCATCGTGTGGTCAGCAGTGTCCTCTTCGCACACTTCGGCCCCTATAAAAGAAACAGAAACCGACATTAATGCTTAGCGTGCTGGGAAAAATTCAGCAGACGACATTTTGAAATATTTTTCTTATTTTACCCAGAAAATAGGCTTTAACCTTTCACGTAAATTGTCTTTAGACAATTTGCATGGAATGTCAAAACATATTTTCTGGGAAAAATAAGAAAAAAATATGAACAGCTTGTCGTGTGCTGAATTTGCCTAGATAGGTGAGGTAAAGGTCATGAATGACGGATTTGAAAATTTTAACCATTAGTATTACTTCTATTGCAGGCGACAACTGGCAGCCGATAAATATATTAAATCATTATTTTTACATGAAAATGTGTCATTGCATTTCATTAAACGGTCCTGCTTTATAACGCTCATCGAACGAAATTTTTAAATCTTCATATTCAGAAAAAAATATCATATTACCCTGTATAATCGGACACCATAACTCCTTACCACACGTTTGTCTTAACTTTTGTACATATTCTGTAGACGTGTCTATACTGTAGAAATGTCTAAAAGCGATTGGATGAGTTGCAAACAGTGTAAAACCCGATCAGGTGCCGCATTCTGTAGCATCGGATCCCGAGGTTATACAACTTTTTTCATGCTCAACTCAGCTGAACATGAAATTTGTCCTGCTAATAAATCTCAAATTACTAATCATTGTAAATTCTTTCTTGCTAAACATAGCTAAGCATGAACATTTCTCTGCTAATAAATATAATAATGCCAACTTTTGTTGGCATTTTCATATTTATTAGCAGAGAACATTTTATGCTCAGCTGAGTTGAGCATGAAAAAAGTTTTATAACCTTGGGGCCTGATCTGGATCTGCACCGTTTGTTAATACACCTATTATCGGAATATTTAAAGCAGATGCTAAAGGGCGTAAGCAAACTTCATTACTGCTTATGAAGAGTCTCAATAAAGCCGAGACTCCGATTTTCTATCTATAATGTGTTCTTTGTTTCCAAAGGTAACTTTTTAGACTTTTATTTTTATACCCTAAATATCAGAACACCTCAACATATATAGCCGTATTTCTTTCTAAAAACGAAAAAGTACATTCCGCTGCCTGTAGATGTATCTGAAAACTATTAGGTGAGTGGGAAACAGGATAAATCCTAGCCCCGTGGTTATAAAACATTTTTCATGCTAATCTCAGCTGAGCAGAGCATGAAATTCGCCCTGCTAATAAATGTCAAATTACTAACAAATGCCAATATTCTCTTTTGGTAAATACAGCTGAGCATTAAAATTTCTCTGCTAATAAATATGAAAATGCCAATATATTTATTAGCAGAGAAAATTCATGCTCAGCTAATTTGTGCATGAAAAAAGTTTTGTAACCTCGGGACCAGGTCAGATGCCGCTTTCTGTGATGCGGCGTTGATAAGGATTGTCCACCTGTCCAGCATTTACCTTCAATACTCGGAGACCTTAACCAAGCAAAGTATTTATCCTAAAATGTTTTACGACCACTCTACTCTTACCTGCTGATTAGTCAAAACTGTTGGGTGAAAAACAAACAGTACAGAGCCTGATCAGACGCAGTTATGAGGCATCTAAATGGGTCAATAACGTTTGCGCAGGCATATCTGCTAACCAAATAGAATTAGTACTGTAAATTTATTTGAACCGCTTGCACTCCAGGTAAAATTTTCAGCAGACATTGTAAATTTATTTAAACCGCTTGCACTCCAGGTAAAATTTTCAGCAGACACCATTTTGAAATATTTGTTCTTAGCAAGACATAAAGTGTTTTTGACGGAATTGCAGACCTTGAAAATGTAGCACTCTTGGTAAATTTTCAGCAGACGATATCTTGAAATAATTTTCTTATTTTGTCCACTTGTTTCCAATTTGCATGGAATGTCATATTTTCTGGGAAAATTAAGAAAGTACCTTCAATTTGTCGTCTGCTGAATTAGCCGAAAGAGAGTAGTAAGTCATCTGAACAGTTTAAAGTTAATTCGTTGATGCGATTGGTGTACTGTCCGTCATATGAGTAATGATTTTGAACATTTGTCATAGTCATTATTTATCAGGGCCCAGTTGTTCAAAGCTAACGATGTTGTCAGTTAACGATTCGTTAAAATTTACATCGAGTGTTATGCAAATAAGCTGAAATTGTTTGCTGAAAAAATGTGAGTAGCTTTTGCATTGCAAAAGCTACTTACATTTTTTCAGCAAAAAATATCAGAATATTGTATATTGAATCCGCTAAAACAGTTAACAAAATGACCCTTAACGAGCTCGTTAAGCTAACGACGCTTTGAACAACCGGGCCCAGCAAATTAAGCTCAAGTGCCATAAAATTGTTAGGCAACTGACCACTGATTACAAACATTCTTGGCGGCCATTAGGGATGGATGACCACTGATGACAAGCATTCAGGTCATTTGGTTCACGTAAGGGACATGGAAGGACACGGAAGAGGTTGGCGCCAAACAGGGTACTATTTTTTTTCCTCATAGACCTCCATAGTAATTTCTACCCTTTTTGGGGGTTATAAGTTCATTTCAGGGCATGACAGGGCTTCCAAATTTTGCTTTAATTCAAAGATCAGAGTTAGCACAGCAAAATAAATACGGGAAAATACCACTGTCATCAGCACACTTTGGGACTTTTTGGAGGCTGAATGTAACAACCCCGCAATTGGTAGGTATCAAAAATTGAAAATTTGAAATTTCACCACTTCTTCTTTCAAACAGAACCATTTATTGCCTTGACGCAATCAGGTATTTACACACAAACATTTTTTCGTCTAATAAGAATAATAAGTTTTAATTCATCTTTATTATTAACCAATCAGAGGTCGCCTTACACAAAATAACTACCACGTGCTTCCCTGCACTTTTTTGCACCAATCAGCAGTCCAGGCACAATTGGCTCCCTGTGCCCTTAATGACAGGAAACTCATCTTCAGGCCGGTTAAGAAGCTTATTTTCATACCCTTTCATGCTATGGTGTTATTGTTATTAGACAAAGCACTGGAGCCACACTGGTGCCGCACCCATTGCCCCACACACAGCTGTCGTCTTTTTGACATCATGTCTGTCTCTCCTCCACACAGTGACACAGGGATATAGTCATTGAGATGCCAGTGTTTAGAACGTGGGTGCATCAAAGAAGTGTTTTACGGTATGGCAAACAGAAAACTATGTTGGTGATCATAAGGTCATGCTCTGCATAGTTTTCAAAGAGAGGAGACTAGTCCAGGCACTCTTTCCCAGGTTTGGTGATCGGTACGACTCTTGCATTGAAAAATTTAACTTTTTTTTCCAAGTTTCTGAAGTGACCTCTTCCTACTTTGAATTTTGACATGTCCACTCTTGCAAATAGGGGTATCATTCAAAAATCAAAAAAACAGAATGGCAAACAATGTAGATCTTGATGAGACGGCTCATTACTAGCCGTCTGATCTGCATCTACACTGTTTGCAAAGGTATCTCTGTTGGTCTACAGCCGAATTCAAATTTTTAGCCAATCAGATTACTCCATCCAGATCGTTGATACAAATTCGCATACTTAATGACAAACAGTGCACTGTTTGTAAAGGCAGAGCATGTCCGGAATCAGCACGACTAGGGATAACAAATCATGACCGTGTCTTGCCGGTTTCTGACACCAGACTGGAAGCGTTTCCTCACCAAGATGTAGTCAATCTGGTTGTGCAATTATTTCGTGCCAAACAGACACCCTTGTGACGTGGCATGTTTACCGTATTCAGATTGGTATATGCCATAAAAGGGACATTGGTAAACTGTGTAGACTAGTTCCTGATCAGGGTCTACACTGTTTGCAATAAGTACAGGAATTTCTATAACAAATGATAATACTACACAACAAACCAGACGCCCTTTGAATTGGAAATTATCGAGAGAGAGAGAGAGAGAGAGAGAGAGAGAGAGAGAGAGAGAGAGAGAGAGTCTCGTAGGCAATTAGTTGCATATTCTAATACCTCGTAAGTATGAATATGAACGCGAGCGAAGTTTTTATACTATACACCCCAAAATAACATTCTGATAGTTCAAGGAGATTAAAATGTCAAAATAGGTAATGACACTCAAGCCGACTGTGGAAAATTTAGGGTCTTTAGCTCTATTTCATTTGTTTCGCTATTGCAGGATTGTCCATAAACAAGTCTTTGGTCCTCCCTGCAATACTCTTCAATTTGCCATATCTGGACAGACCCATTATTGCGCTTAGAGATTACAGTCAACAGTAGAGAAAGAAAGGCAGATAGTGTCGATCAAGATGCGCTGATTGGCTACGAGCCTTCTCGTCTGGATCTACACTGTATGTTGTTGTTCAGTTATGTAGGGCTGAAAGGTTTAATGAAATTGATAGTTTTAATGAATCAAAATTAGCAATGCTTCCGACAGTACATTCATTAATAATTAATTATTCTTTTAAACCATTGGAATGCTCTTTTCATTTTCCCATCATTCACTGACATAAATAAGCCGGACCTACTGAAATATTCCTTACGACATTCTGGAAAGTGCGAACGGAAAGGCTGGGGCAGCATGCACACCAATGTGGTTTGATCCGGGCTGTGAATTTGCCAGTTAAATCAGGACCTTCGCTGGTCAAAGACAGGAATACTGATTCCTTGCTCGTTTGTGTATAATACTCGTAACTTGCTTAACAATGAGGAAGTAAAAGTTGTATTATAAGCTAAGAGAATTTTAAATGAAAGAATGCACGAATGGCCTTTCCTTGATAAAAAAAGACAATAAAATATATGTCTAAAGAATATGTCTCAATTACTGACAAAATGTTGCATATTTATTTGTATTTTTACATCACGTAGGCTGACTTCGAGTGATCTAAATGCAGTTCGCGGTTAATTTTAGATACATTACCTGAAATGACTACATGAGAATAGAAAGGAATTTAATTGAATTGTTCATAAAATTAGACCTTAATTAAAAAAAACCCCTGATCCCTCGCGATATATACAAGGAAATAGAATAATATAACTGTCTATATATTGAACATATTTGCAAACGTTTGTGGTTTTTGATGGCAACATCTTGTGCGTCTCTGTAGGCTATATTATAAAGAAAAAGCAAGTTCTATCCATAACGTCTCGTACTAAATTAGATAAGCCGCGTGAAGCAAAACGTGTCTTCGAGCATGCGCAAAATGTTCATTCACATCGTCCTGCACATGCGCAAAGTCTCATCCGGGCATTTGCTCTCCATTCAAACATTCCATAGTATCCAATAGGTTTGTTTGCGGACAGCGAAGGCCCTGATCAAATAGCGCAACCGCATCAAGTCCCCTTTAAATTCTTATCGCAGAAGCGCTGCTAATGACTACTCACAGCATATTTATTTGTGGAAAATTAAAAACAAAACAAAAAAAAAAAAAAAAAAAAAAAAAAAAACAACAACCCCAAAACAATAGTTCTTTGGATACCAGTCTTATCTGTCATAAAGTGTGGGAAACAGAAAGATTTGGTTATATATCGCATTAACCCTTGTCCTGCAGAACCCGGATAAACCCTGCCTTTGCAAACAGTGCAGATCCAGATCAGTTGGCTTCTGAAGAAGCGAACTGATCTGGATCTGCACTGTTTGCCATTAAGTATGTGAATTTATAGCAATAATCCATATCAAGTAATCTGATTGGCTGAAAAGTAGAAGTAGGTGTGGCATCTTAATTTATTCAGGAGGACAAGGGTTAAGACCGATACAGTAAAATAACGACCACTCGAAAATAAGACCACACCGCTATTAAGACCAGGTTTTATTCTACAGAACTCCAGATAAGAGGGATATGCGCATGATAATTTTCATTTCTCTACAAAAATATGTTGTGGATGCTCATTAGAAGCGCCTCAGTGAGGCGCTTCTAATGAGTACTACAACATAGTTTTTGCGTGGAGAAATAAGGAAAATATAAGTAGTAGTATAGAATGGCAGTGCCGTCCTATACTACTATAAGTACTTTTTGGTTGAAAAGCACCTTATCTGGAGCTCTGTTCTACATTCAATATTAAGACCGCCCCACTAGTAATACCACTTTTAGGCAGTACCAAGCTGGTCTTAACAGCGGAATTTTACTGCCTATGCAGTAAAAAGGGTTGCCAGATATAACAAACAATTTTCATTTTCGATTTACAAAATGCGAAATACGAAACTTTTGCCTAATAATGTATACATTTGCATATCCCTGTTCGCCTCATATATTGGGTCGATTGTTTACAAGCGAACCATAGTACACATACACCGAAATTCCCTTAAGATTGTTGTCAGCTGATTATCATTGTGCAAGGAAGTCAAACCGCGCACGAAATCCAGGTAACGGTTTTTATAGCCGCGCTATTCTTGTCGCTGTTACGTCAGAGTGCAGTGTAAAGAGGGTTATCTGTAAAACCTGGACTGGGGCATTGGTAAACAGTGCAACCCAGATCTGACGCCGCAGAACGCGGCGTCTGATAGGGGTCTGCACTATTTGCTTTAACAGCAGGAATTTATTGTTTAAATGAAAAAAAGTCTTAAGTCTCCTTTCAATGTTATTTCCTGAGAGTCAATCTACCCACCAGTGCTGTCAGTGCTTTGATTATATAAAAAAAAAACTTTGTGTACTCATTACAGTCTTGTATTTATGTTATTTTGTGTGTTCTCTGCTTCCAAAAGCAACGTATATATATATATATTTTTTTTTATGTAATTTATTTTGGAGTATTCTGAAACCCATATTTATATCATTTACTGTCCTATCCTACATTAATATAGACAGAGACACAGATTTTTGGAATCTCTGATGCGCAGGGCTACTGTCTTATCCGTCAACATCTGACACACATTAGCATGGACTCTGGAACCATTTCAAGTATTTGACACATCCAACTTTGCCAGCAATTTATACTTCCAAAATATAACTTTTTGAACTTATCAAAATGTCACAAGCACCCATTGATTCAGTCGTTTTCCCGCCAAATCAGCCTTAAAGAGTTATTAATTAATTAATTAATTAATTAATTAATTAAAATACCAATTTAAGGGGAATGAATACACTTACAGGGGGAGTAACTCGGTCAAAATTCTTTGGCCTCCCGTCGGAAAATAGTCTACTCTAAATGGAAAGAATTTGCTCCCCTACACTTGTTGCTTCAACAGAGAGAGAGAGAGAGAGAGAGAGAGAGAGAGAGAGAGAGAGAGAGAGATCCGAAATATAATTTAGCTACCTACATGATTTAAATAACTAATAGAAGGTGATGTGTGTGTTAAATCTTGGCTTAATGCATTCGCTGTCTGTCTGTTACTGTGATTGTAGAAATGCATCAAACTATAGAGCCAGACAGTAATGAATGGAGTATAATAATTGATCTGAGACAGAACAGAGCTATTTGTTACACTGTGTTTGTTTTTTATATGTGTGATAGATACAGACAGAGCTCATTGACAACATTCCAGTGTCTGTAATCTTTCTGTGAACCTACCTTTTAGGTACTAAATTACAGTTTGTCTGCCAACGATTTGAGATGCTAGTTTCAGTCTGTCTGCCTGAATACCATGCACTCAAGCCTCATTAGCAGAATGTTTGACAGCACCAAAAGCTAGTGCATACAGAAATATTAATTTTGCCAGTAGTTACTAGGAAACATGTGGATTTTTCATAACTTCTCATAGTCTACAATTTGCCATTAATATTTCTCTGTTTTTTCTTCGTTTTCTGAGAAAAGTTAATCGCGAAATAGAAGTATGCCTTATTTACATTTTTTGGATCGACTGTTTTCAAGCGAGCCATTGTATTTAAACGCCAAAATTTCCTTAAGGTATTTGTCCACATGATTATCATTGACCAATGTAATCAAACCGCGCGTTAAACGAAATCCAGGTAACGGTTATTTATAGCCGCGCTATTCTTGTCGCTGGGGCGTCAGAGTGCTGATTGATAGAGGGTTATCTGTAAAACTTAGGTCAGGACATTTTGGGACATTGGTAAACAGCGCAGACCATATCAGACGCCGCAGAACGCGGCGTGTGATCAGGATCTGCACTGTTTGCTAACACTACAAGAATTTAAGGGTCTAATGAAACGGTCTTAAGTCTCCATTCAGGACGATTTTCCCAACCTATACTCAGAGACAATTGACCTACTAGTGCTGTCAGTGCTTTGATTGTTTTTTTAAATTATTTTTTACAACAAATGAACGTCTTTTAGGCTACTGCAAACATTTTAAGTAACTGAATTGGTTCACCAAGATAGAAAATAACATTAATCCAAAGATTAGGGATATCCAGATACAGTCGAACTTCAATGGCTCGAACATCTGTGAGACCATGGAAGTGGTTCGAGACATGGGTAGTTCGAGTCACTGAGGGTTAATCAGGGAGCCAGATCAGGACGCAAATGTGGATGATTAAGGGAAGTCTTTTTGACCTTCTATACAATAATATATGTTGAGTTCACTCAATAGAATCGCCTTGGTGAGGCGATTCTAACGAGTACACACAACATACAAGTTCATGATAAAATATCAGAAGAATTTCCTAGGGTCTCTAAAACGAGTTCTAATTAGCCATGGTAACGAGTTACCGGTGTTCGAGTCATTGAGGTTTTACTGTAAGAATTTTCGCTTACTCTGACAGTTTTGGTTCTCATCGAGAACTATCATCATACTATAACCTTGACCTCGTGATGTCGCAGGACTTGGGCTGCTTACCACTAGACTGGTTAGCAGTGGTTAAGAAAAGCCTGTAGATGTTGCTCAGGGTGTATGTACCCCACCCCACCCTGGTCAAGGTCATAGTCTGATGATGGTTCTTGTTGAACCGAAACTATAACAGTAAGCGGACAGAACTGCTTTGGTGATACGCTATACTAGTATTTTCTCTCAGCCACTCCCCCCGCCCACCCCCTCACACACACAGAGCAATTGAACCTTCTGATATTAAACTTTATAACCTCACGATTAAACGAGTCACCCCGTGAAAGAAAAAAAAATGGATCTTTAAGTCATAGACCCCTAAGTTCCCCAAAGTTATCTTGCTGTCTGACAGCAAAACGTCTGATCAGAGGTAGACTGGCTCTAGTCTCCGGTGACTAAATATTGTTGTTCACATAGTCCTGTTTGATAGTCCACTGACATATGTAAAACCAAAATAATGTCATGACTATAAAGGCTGGTCACTAGTGACCAGCCTTTATAGTCATGACATTATCTCGGTTGTATTTTAGTGGATTATCAAACAGGATTATAAGAGCAAATATTTAGTCACTGGAGACTGGAGCCAGTCTGGATCAGAGGCTGCGTAAACAGAAATCTGATATGCCCCGAAATGCACGTCTCAGATAGTTGGCACGCATTTTGCAGTGTGTGCATTTCTACCACTAGTACAATGACTGATGGATATCATTTTTCAACACTGGAATAGCTTATCATTCATCAAATATAGACCGTATTTTAAAACTCAAAATGTCACATTTCTGTGGTGTGCCACATATTAAGATAATTGCTGTACGCATCGAATCAACCAACGACATGAACAATAAACAAACAAAAAAAACAGCAACAAAAAACAAAACAGAACAAAACAAAAAACAAAAACAAAACAAAAAAAAAAACCCCGTTAAACTAAATGTCATGTCGCGGGCAGATAATTATGTCAAACATTGACGAAATTTACCCATTAGCAGCCCCAAACCAGATCTTCTTAATATCAATGCATATACAAAGTTTGGTTAAAGTCCTTTTTTAGTCACACAAGTTATCATCCGGAAACGAAAATATGGGTGTGTCTCGGGCAGATAAGTCCGTCAAAATTTGACGAAATCTGACCATTAGCATCCCAAATCAGATCTCCACTATATCAATGCACATACATTGTACCAAGTTTGGTGAAAATTCATTGATGTTTACTCAAGTTATCATCCGGAAACGAAATACGGACGTACGACTGACTGACGGACGGACGGACGGACACACACACACACACACACACACACACACACACACACACACACACACACACACACACACACACACACACACACACACACACACACACACACAGACGTCCAACTATCGTGTGCGGGGTATAAAAAGCTGCTGCATGCAAACATAGCAAAATGTACAAAACTGATGTATTTGTCTGTGCTTTTTTCAGTAATTAATGCCTTTCAAACGACAACAACAAAACAACACCAAGAACATTAAAGGCACTTAATGTTTGACTTCAAACTACAAATCTTTTCAACTAGCAGAATTATTGACTTTCAAATGATATAAGCTTCAAAACAGCAATAAAGTTAGCTACAGAAACTATGTCACTGTAGAATTTGACTTCAGGAGACCCCATTTTGGTTGCATTGAAAATCGAATACCTCCTAAGTGCCAGGTGCTAGGGGCGTGGGGGTGTGTGTAGCCTCGCACACTACATAAAACCGAGTCTGCGATTTTCGTTGTTTTTTTGTGTTCTTTGGCTCCAGAGGCAGCCTGTTAGATTTTTATTCAGGAATATTTTAAAAACCATGGCCCAGTTGTTCAAAGAGTCGTTAGCTTAACGAGCTCGTTAAGGGTCATTTCGTTAACTGTTTTAGCAGATTCAATATACAATATTCTGATATTTTTTGCTGAAAAAATATGAGTAGCTTTTGCACTGCAAAAGCTACTCACATTTTTTCAGCAAAAACTTTAGGCATATTTGCGAATCACTTGATGTAAATTTTAACGAATCGTTAACTAACGATGTCGTTAGCTTTGAACAACTAGGCCCAGTATTCTAAAGGTCGCCGATTTCCATAAAAAGGCTGGAAAGGTTAACAAGATCTTAGTACACTTTGACATTGCTTCTACAGTATGCAAATAATCCTATTATCTTTTATATGTTAAAATATGAAAGAATGCACTCCATATCAATTAATCTGTGCTCTAGATCACACTGCAAATGCGAGCAACATTAATCTACATGTATAAAAAGAACTTTTTTTGTTTTCATATTCTAACTACACAGTTTCTATTTAAAAACATAAAAAAACAAAACAAAAAAAAACAAAACAAAAAAAAAAAAACAAAAAAAACAAAAACACAACATTATATGATATACAGTAAAACCTGTGTAAGACCTTGAAATTGACCTTAGTGTTTGATGTGGAAAGGTGGTTATCTTATAAAGGTACATGTCATGTAATTTTGCTAGCAAAATTACATGACATGTACCTTTATAAGACAGACAACTTTTTCGACATCAACCACTATTTAAAGTCAGTCTCGAAGGTGGCTCTCTTATACAGATTTTACTGTACAGGCATTGGTATAGCGTAGGGCGCAATGAGAGATAGCAGCAATATTTCTATTATCTCCCTTGTCAGGTAAAATCCAAGGTAGATCAAATACTAACCAGGTCCTTCTAATTGGAATCCTCTGCTTTTATCATTAGTCATCAGTGGAATTTAACAAATTCTTAACTTTACATTTCTCCATATCCACATGGGAGATTAATTAATAGTATATCTTTTATTGCACAGAAAATGTTTCTTTTAAATATTTTGGAAGCTGTATTGGCATAAGACCTTGTTATAATTAGATTTATTAAGGAAAAGGAAGTGATACTTAATGGAAACACTAATGATAAAAGCAGAGGAATCCAATTGATTGGACCTGGTTATTTACAGAAAGTAATCAAGGGAGTTAACTGACTGCTTTCTCCTATTGCATCTCTATCTCGATTAACTGTTAAAGCACTAATCTCATTTACAACAGAAGACACTCTTAATTTTTTCTTCCTTTTCAGACAAAATCAGGCTTGACAAAATAAGAAGCTGCAACAAAATTAACCCATTTACGCATGGTGCCCCACAAAAGGGATACTGGCATACAGCGTAAACCAGATCAGACGCCGCAGAACGCGGCGTCTCATCAGGATCTACACTGTGTGCATTTAGGACAGGAATTGCTATAAAAACATGGTGAAAAAATAACAACAACAACAACAAAAACACACACACACACACACACACACACACACACACACACACACACACACACACACACACACACACACACACACACACAAAAAAAAAAAAAAAAAACACCAAAAAAAACCAAAAAACAAAAAACAAAAAAAAAAAAAACAACAACAACAAAAAAAACAAACAAAAAAACAGATACTCTTTAGATTGGAATTGGACAGATCCAAATAGTTCATGTAGAAGAGTCCATTCGGTATAAATGGGTTAACCTATTTATGCCTAGACAACCCATTTATACCTAGCGTCCCCTAAAAGTGATACTGGCAAACAGTGTAGACCCAGATCAGACGCCGCAGAACGCGGCGTCTGATCAGGGTCTACACTGTTTGCATTGAATACAGGACTTTCTATAAAACATAGTAATAATAAAATTATCCAGTCACCCCTTCTGTTGGGAATGGAAGCGTCCAAATATATGAGATAGAAGAGTCCACTCGGCATAAATGGGTTAAGGATGGGGGTTTTGCGCGAGTAAAACTGGTTTAAGTTCCCAAGTAGGTTTCCTACTGAGCGTTCCAAGGCGATTCCTCTGTTCTATATCTTCTTTTGTGTGCTATATGGCGTTTTTTTTTTTTTTTTTTTTTTTTTTTTTTTTTCCATTATTTGTTCCTCATCTCTCCTTCTGTTGGTGCCGCGGGCGTTTTCTGGGTATCTTCCCTTATATTTTGACAGTCCATGTAAATCGTCTACCTATTCAAAAGAAGTGTCAAGTCTTATTTTCTCTGAAAAAAAAAAAGAAATAGAATCAATTACATAATGTCTTCTGCGATAAATCTGCTAAGTGCTTAAAGACCGTGCTTCGTGATTGTGGCATTTCCTGGTATCTTCTTTATAGCTTAACCCATTTACGCCGAGTGGACTCTTCTGCCTTACCTCTTTGATCCAGTCTATTTCCAACAGTAGGGGTGCATGGTTATTTTTTATTATTGCCGTGTTTTATAGAAATTCCTATATCTAATGCAAACAGTGTAGACCCTGATCAGACGCCGCGTTCTGCGGCGTCTGATCTGGGTCTACACTGTATGCTAATGTCCCTTTTATTGGATACTAGGCATAAATGGGTTAACCCATTTATGCCGAGTGGACTCTTCTGTCTAACTCTTCGGACCAGTCTATTTCCAACAGAAGGGGTGTACGGTTAGCTTGTATTATCACCGTGTTTTATAGAAATTCCTGTATTTAATGCAAATAGTGTAGACCCTGATCAACGCCGCGTTCTGCAGCGTCTGATCTGGGTCTACACTGTTTGCAAATGTCCCGTTTATGGGACGCCTGGCATAAATGGGTTATTATAGAAAGGAGAAGAAAGAGTTCGATATGTAGTGTTACAGTTTCCTTCAATGTGTTCTATTTTTGCTTCCTGTTCAAATAGGCATGGGGTTCCTCCTCTGGGAAATGTGAATGAATGGCAGGAATTATAGCAATTTCGGATTGTATAAGTGTATAATTTCGCTTCTTTTTTATAAAACGACATCCTTAACCCTTAAAGCGCCAAGAAAAACTGCATCTGAAAATGTCGTCTGTTTATGTCGTCTGCTGAATATTCTTGCAAACTATATCAAACCTACTTTTGCATACAGGCAAACAGTGTGGACCCAAATCAGACTGCTCCTAAAGGAGCAGTCTGATCTGGTTCCACACTGTTTGCAGAAATGACTTTTAAAATCACAAGCAGATGAGAAAGCAGACGACAATAGTTGTGATTGGCGCTTTAAGGGTTAACAATATACCAGAATATGCCTGAATATTAAACTTTACCACTCTCTGGGCTTATTCAGCAGACGACAAACTGATATTTTTTTTTCTTAGTTTTCCTAGAAGCAGGATTTGACATTTCATGCAAATTGTCTCCATGGGAGATAATTTGTATGAAACGTCAAAGCTTGTTTTCTGAAAAAAAAAAATAAGAAAAAAGAAAACGTGCTTCAAAATGTCGTCTGCTTAAAATATTACCCAGCATGGAGCTTTTGAACGCTAAAAAACATCAAGATGGCTAATGGAAAGCCTTTATTTTCATATGTGCGTAGACACAGACCAGTCTGCGCATGCGCACAGGCTGACACGTGCCTTAAAATGTGTTGTTCGCTGTATACATCCTGAAGCCAACTATGACTGCCTAGATATGCAAGTAAGTCTGGGTCCGAACCGTACAAGATTTGTTTTCCGACAACCTGTCCCATTATATTGGCTCCAAACTGGTTCGTATTGTGCATAATAATATATTCTGTAAGACGTTAACTGATGATTTTTTTCTTTATGGAAAATGGTGTCATCTCTAGCTTCCTTAATTTACCATCTGGAAAAATGGGATGTTTCGTAATTAATAGGACTAACTACACCTGTATATAAATGACTTCTTCCGATTATTATATATCTATTTGGTTTAAACATATTTTATTTCCAAAATACAATGATCATACATACATAGATGACATATACACAAACGATAGGATTAGAACGGAAGCATAAGCTTATTTAGTTCTTCTCCTCCCTTTATATATCTATTTGCTTTCTGTTTGATTTCCATTTTATTTGGGTCAAAGTCAGGCTGCAAAAGATCGAAGCTAGCACATCCTTATTCCAGTATGATACATAATAAAATAAAATTTTGAAAAATAAATAGTGTTCAAAACACCCAAAGTAAGTATGGTTGAAAACCTTTCTCTGCGTGTGTTCACTTCCACTTACGGTTGATAACTTTGGTTCCCTCTTCCCTCACGACGGTGGGTCGGTCCTCAGATTAAATGACGGCTCCTTCCTCAATCTGTTTCAGATGTTCGGCGCCAGACTATTAACCCTTAACACCCCAAGAAAACCTGCATCTGAAAATGTCGTCTGTTTATGTCGTCTGCTGAATATTCTTGCAAACTTTTCAAACCTTTTTTTGCATACAGGCAAACAGTGTGGACCCAGATCAGACTGCTCCTAAAGGAGCAGTCTGATCTGGGTCCACACTGTTTGCAGAAATGACTTTTAAAAACACAAGCAGGTGACAAAGCAGACGACAATTGTTATGATTGGCAGTTTAAGGGTTAATGTCTGTGGTCGGGCCCATTGTGGTCCTGTTTGTGGTTTTCTTGTGTTCTGACTTCAGATCGCAGTTGAGGCCTTTGGTTTGTTTCCTCACAGTGGTTTTGATTGAACGTGTTTCACTGTGATGTTTCACAAACGGGGTAGAGGACCACCTCTATACGGACCAAACATTTATTTTTAATTTGGAGCTATATCAAAATTCAGGTGAGGTTTCGCGAGAGTAAAATTGGTTAAATAGACGTCAAAAAGATTGTCTTTGGAAACAAAGAACACACTACAGATAAGAAAATGGGAGTCTCGGTTTTATTGAGACTCTTCTTAAGCAGAAATGAAGTTTGCAACACTGCTTACGCCCTCTAGCGTATACCTGAGCAGAACTCCATTTTCAAAGACTCGACAGTGGGCCCAATGATCCCAAAGGAAATGAAATATAATCTGCACTATGGTAAAGTACGGGGAGATGTTTCTACCGCCGCCACACGGCATTAATACCAGCTGCAGTGTAGTAAAATAAACGTCAAAAAGATTGCCTTTGGAAACAAAGAACACACTACAGATAAGAAAATGGGAGTCTCGGTCCGCCACCTTACCTTATGCAATTTTCCTACTGACCGTTCCAAGGTGGTTCCTCCATTGCAGTTCTTCTTTGTGCGGCTGTTGTTTCATATGTGGCGTTTGTGGTGTCCTTATTGGTTCCTCATCTCTCCCCCTTTGGTCCCCCGGGAGGGCTGTGCTTCGGGATTGTGGCATTTCTTGGGTATCTTCACTTATATGTTTTCATCTTTTGGTAAGAAATAGGAAAGTGCATATCCAAAGATATGTTTGCATGAAGCATTGCCAGCAAAGCCGGGACATGAAATAAAACAAATGTCGCATGCGAATCGTGAATGCCAGACCAGACCATCCTTCATATCCTATAGCAAAATTTTTCGAGGTCTGGCGTGTATAAACTTTGAAAAGAACTGTAAAAAGCGAAGGCCCCCGGGGTTGCAGGATTCGCTGTGCCCCGGCTCTTTCGTTTAAATTATACCAGTACCAGTTGAGCCAGTGCACGACAAAACCTACAAGAAGACTTGTGCGACCAGCGAAGACTCAGATCAGCCTGCGCATCCGCGCAGTCTGATCAGAGTCTTCGCTGATCGCATGTGCCTTCTACAACCTCTGGACTATTCAAAGAGGAATGAACGAGAACCATTGTTATACCGGGTGGGTGTACAGGCTGATCTAAGTCTTTGCTCGTTAGATATGTCTTTTTGTAGGTTTTGCCATGCGCTGGCTCAGTTCTTAATTTAATGTGCAATCCAATCTTAGAGCTGCTCAGTGCGAAAAATAGAAAAAAGAAAAGCTATCTTTCATGGGGAAAATGTTTTGTTTTCTTTTATTTGCCATATGCATACAACGATGTGTGTGTCATACACCTCCGAGCAATCTAATTAGGGTATTCACTGTCCTTTTGAGGGGCATTGAGGCACTTCCAAGAGGAAAAGGTCTGACATAGACACATTGCTCCTTCATTTCCCAAACTTCTCACTAGTAAGGGGTGTGGCTTCTCTTAAATTGTTAATCCTGATTTGGTTAGCCATTAAGCATGCTGTCCGTCGCATAAGAGACTGTTCATGAACAATAATGTAACTCTCAACACTTCGCACATCTCCTAGCCTCGGTTTAAGCGATATTCTGTTTTCAAATTATTCAAAATAGGCCCATTGACCCCAGAGGAACAGAAAGTATAAACAACGCAATGATGAAGTATTGGGTGACGTTTTACGGACTGTTTTATGTGTTTGCCGTTAAGTGCTGTGTAACACAGCACTTAAGAGCAAACGCATACAACAGTTTGAACTTAAATGTCAAAAAATGGAATGTAAGCTGCGTGTTCTAGTTATTCACCATAACAAATCAGTTGATATCTGTTGAGTCATATAACATACCAGTTGTTAGCATAAGGAAAAGAAAGACAAAGATGTCATTGCTAAAATTGGCGTGGGTGACGTTATTACGGTATAACAATGATTAAAAATTGTTTGAACAGTAAACCCTATCAAACTGATTATGTTGACATTAAAATATATTATTGTAAAATATTTGCTTGATATTGGATTTCAAAATGATACGACACTTATAGAAAATTCTATTAAAAGAGAACATATCTACGCCAAAAAGCTTATAATCACTGCTATACATTAATTAAATTAGGTTCACTAAAAGATTTTAATTGAAACTGAATGATAAATTAATTTCTTTTTCATTTCAAATGTTGGATATGGAGCTGCAAATCTGTAATTTAGAAGTGGTCTGATCAAATTTTATTTTTAGAATACATAGTAGAAAGAATGCACTTCGCCGGACGTTGTTCAGACGAGTTTGTAACCGCGATTAAATGGTGGAAATCTGGCAGATGCTTATAAAATTGCTTAACAGAATGCATAAGCTGAGTAATAATAGCGAGCTCGCTGCCGCCGAGCAAGCTCTATGGTACAGCATACGTTTCGTTGCCGTCAAACCAAACCGGAAATAAAACATTTTGTTTGCAGTTGTCGGGTTCTCAATTAATGTGGCAGATCTATTTGTATTTGCCGGGACCAACTGGGAAATTCCGGTACCAGAATCCTGTACCATAATTTTAACGGTCTAGCTTGCGTCTTACTGAGTCTCCGATTTTCGTGATTTTGTGTGTTCTTTGTTTCAAAGGCAATTCTTTTTTACTTTTATTTATAGTTCATTGCGAGCTCGCCTATAGACATTGCCTATGTTCATATTAAGCAGTATTTCTGATTTCCCATGATACTCTCATCTGATTGTCCCGTTTTATCTTCTTTTTACCGTCATTGAAGGGGACTTGATATTATTGGTAGATTATCCAATGTTTTACAAGGAAGACAACCTTTATAACTTCCTATTTCCATTTCTGCGCAACAAGCATCTTCTGGGTGGGTGAGGGTGGGGGCGGCGAATGCCGCCTTGAAACTAACAATGAAACCCAGTCTCAGTGAAACCCAGACTTCGATTTTCAATCTTTTATGTACCCAGCACGCACTCAAAGTTAAAACAATGTCGATTCAATGTTGATTCAACGTCGACATTGTTTTAACGTTGTGTGCCGCTAGGTAGTCTTTGTTTCCAAGGACAACATACATAGACATTATTTTACAGCAAGTGGTTGTTATCAAGAATGTGATTATTCAGCCAGTGCCGGGATGTTTGACAGTTAACTGATGAAGCCTGTTTGGCCGAAATTACCTCCCAGCAAACACACAACGTCGCAGGAACGTCGTTATAACGTCGCTGCAACGTCACGACGTTGCTGCGACGTTGTTGCGACGTTGTATGTTTACTGGGCTAGTCTGGCCCAGAAAACATAGACATTTCAGTTATGTCCATATGTCCCTTGCTCATTCGGGCCAGTCTTTTCAGAATCCATCCATGTTTCATTCTGAGTGTCTACAACGTCAATTAGCCTTATTTTCTGCGAAATATAAGGAAGCACTCGCATATTGTTCTTCCGATAATATTAAATTCAGCAGGGTAAGAGTAAAAGCATTGAATCCATATTGCTATTATGTACTTCGTTGGGCGTATGATTGAAATATTTGAGATCTAAGTAATTGATTAATTCCAGGGCTACCAATATGAGAAATACTTGAAATACCGTTTAAATGCCGTTTTCCTTCGCCACCAACGCATATGCTGTGAATAATCATTAGAATCGCCTCGTCGAGACGATTCTAATTGGTACTAGAACAACTGTTTTGCTGTAGAAGTTAGAAAATTATCTACACAATTTACCGCCAGAAATATCGTATGTTTGGAACTCTGATTTACTGATGAATTTAAGGGGAATAAATGCACTTTTCTGGGCGGTAACTCTGATAAATTAATTTGTCTTTATTCCGGAAAAGTTGTCCACTTTAAAAGGTAAGAATTGCTCCCCGTGGGAGCAAATTCTTTCCTTTTAGAGTAGACCCATTTTCAGAAGAAGTTTAGTGTACAGTGAAGCAAATAGGAAGTCATACAATTTGCCTCTCTTGTATAAAATGGCGGAAAATATATCAAGCGTATCCAGTGTCCTTAAAGCAAAATATCCAGACCAAGAAAACATTACTCCTACGTACACTTTTTTTGACGAGATAAAACATAAAATTGGACATGCAGACACGATGAATATGCTGATATCAAATGAATTAATGTAAAATTGATCCAACAATAAATAAACGCCTAGAATAACATTACATTCATATGTACTAACATCCTGCTTAATGGATTTGAATATATATTTTTTTCTTTCGTTATGACATGCTTAATCACACTTTAGCGACTTTATATTCGTTTTGATATAAAGCGATCAAGTTTTAGTTTTATTTCAATAAAATTACATATTATAATATAAAGATTTCATTCTGTTGGATTCGTGGAAGGGTACCTTGTGTGTGCAACTCCTCTTATAGTTCAGTGCCGACCTTTTCGAGACTTAACAGGTGTTTTGTCATTGTTTGCAAATGTGCATGTGTTTTTTTTTTTGTATAATTCTCTTACTGTCATTTTTTTCTCATTTTGATCTTGGTCGTTTATTTTTTGTGCTCAAATACTATTAAAGAGTATAAAAACATAGGTGCCTGGTATGCGCAACCCATTCTACCGTCAAGTCAGATCAAGTAACATTTATTTAAAGTCGGATCATAAATATAATATTTCAATAGGACCTTTTTCTTCCGACTTACATTATTAAAATATTACAATCTGTATAAAGTTGTGACAAAACATGCAACAGAATAGACATTTTACAATAAAACAGACAGATCATATTCTGTCAGCCTATACAGGACAGGAGAAGTGACCTGGAGGTATAAAATGCCTTTTGACTCCGCACTGCCTAGGCCATAGAGCTATTCTAAATTACCTCCGCCTGAGGCATTTGGTCGAAAAGGTGCCACACCAAGGATTCTTGAAATGAAGCGAAACGAAAGAAATGTGAACCAAAGGCAAGTCGCGCAAATGGAACTATGGGACAAGACATTTAAGCACAAAATAAAACAAAGTAAAATAAAGTAAAAAACTGTAACTATGTACTCTTACCAGTGCTTCCAAGAGCACAGTGATATGGTATTACAGGCGTTGTCGAGTGTAGGCGTGCAATGTACAGGTTAGTAATACTAACCTGTACATTGCACGCCTACACTCGACAACGCCTCATCTTTGAGGGGTTTACGTTTGACTCTATGAAACTTTATTTATTTGTCATTGTCTGAAGATATTGCGTGTGCCTTTGAGTAATCTTCATATTGTTGTTTCACTTTTCTGCATTTTGAACTTAGTCATTTTTGTGCTCTAATACTATCAAAGTGTATAGATAGTGGGTACTTTGTGTGTGCAACTCCTCTTACAGTTCAGTACCGCTGATCAAACTTTTTGAAAGTTTAAATGTGTTTTGTCATGGTCTACAGATGGGTAGGCGTTTTGTATGCAGTCGACTCTTGTTATCTCGACCTCGCTTATCTCGAATAACCGCTTATCTCGAAGTGAAAATCTGGTCCCGGCCTAAAGATGAAAATCTAACAACAAGTAGCAAAATATTGCGGAAAAGGAGCAATTTCTCCTCTTTCCACAATATTTTCAATATTTCAAGAGTCCAATTACATATACATTTGTTAAATGAGGTTGTTCGATTTATTTTTTCCTGAATTCTGCAATTCTGATATGTCGAAGTACGGATATCTCGAAGCGAAGTATTTCCGAGAGTCCTTTGGAATTCGAGATAACGAGAGTCGACTGTATTTCTCTTATTATAGTTTGCTACTTGTTCCGCATTACGAAAACACGCCTATTCCAATATACTGAAAATTTTACCACCAAAAATTGAAAATTTTCAGATGAAAAATTCTGATATTTTTCATATTTCTGCTCAAAACATAGATTGTGGGTACTCGTTAGAACCGCCTCGGCGAGGCGGTTCTAACGAGTACCCACAATCTATGTTTTGAGCAGAAATAAGAAAAATAATGTATACCCTTGTAAACCCCAGTTTTACTACATAAAAAGTTGGGTTACAGGGGGTCAAAATTATATAGGTATGTTTTCATGATGGTGTTCGTTTTTTCAGCGCCCAAATAAGATCAAAGAGACATTTTACATGAAGATAGTGCATTTACATATACATTATATGGAAACACTCCACACTGGGAACATACGTTTTTTTTGATGGCACTCTATGGCTGCAATTCCATGATTTAAATTCGATTTTTATGCAATATAATGGAATTCCAAGTATAAAACTCTGCATACAGTGACATAATCTTACGCAATTCCAAAATTGGAATATCACATTTTTAATTATCATATAATGCTATTTTATGATGAAGACTACGGATGGTAATTGACACTATGCAGTTGCACAACCGGAAATTGATGTTGTGTGGTGACACTCCACGGTCATAAATTTAGCTTCAGGATGTTCTACGTGAGTAAATTGTCTTTACGGGCAACAAAGATACATATCAGGGTGTGTTTACTTGTAACGGCCTTCGTTACAGAATCATTGCATACCGAACATTACATCAAGGAAGAAAAATGTTTTTCATGTATAGATACTGTTATTTTTCTCATGTTATGCATTATGCATTGTTTACACCTGTTCTATTTATTATGAATCACGCCATACGAGAAAGAAGAATAAAACCTGTCTAATTTACTAATTTCAGTAAACCGAAATTGACGACCTGGTAGTAAGTAGACTACTGTGTCAGGCAATCTGATATATAATATTAATTCATAAATATTGACGAAACTATGTATACTGTTGGCTTAAGATCTTAACTTGTAAAGTTAGAATAAACATTATAGCTAGGAAAGGGTTAATATACCTATCACTGAATAGAAAGGCGGCGAAAATGGCACTTCACGTGTTGATATCTTATTATTAAATGTTTTATATTAAAACCCTGGAGAGGTTCAATGACCATATAGAATCAACTTGAAAAAGGACATGGTGACACACAAGTCTTGGTCGAACACCATAAGTACTTAAAGCACATCTTGAAGGTCATAGCATTGCAAGTAATGCTATTATGCTTATTTTTCCAGTTATCTACCAGACCAGATAGATGAAAAAATATTGAAGACGAATAGAAAGAAATGAACTGAATCTTGGTTTTTCGCATATGCCACTTATCCTACCTATATTTTAGGAAACCTTAATATCCCATACGAGTTTTCAGACATAAAACACCTTAAGATTTTGCTCAGATGGTGAGCACATTGTAATTCAACTTGGGTTTTGTATGAGAGCAACACACAAAGATCATTCAGTCATTATTAAGAATTATTAGAATTCATCAACAACAGAGAAAAGACCAAAGTGACACAACACAGCCTTGAGACGAATCTTCTTTGCCGTGAAATGTCTTCCCGTATTTCACTTTAGATCTCGTATTTTGTATTTTCCGATTTTAATTGATCACTGAACCCATTCGGGGATTTTTAAACACTTATATAAGGGTCACTGATGAGGCCTGATTTGCCGAAACTAGCTAGTCTGGTCCAGAAAACGTTGACTTTTCAGCTTTTCATTTGTGTGTGTGTGTGTGTGTGTGTGTGTGTGTGTGTGTGTGTGTGTTTGCGTGTGTGTGTGTGTTTCATTGCTCTCAATGGTAGCTCCTTTTAGAATCGATCTAAAGCATAGTGGCGTTTCTGAAATAAAGGACAATATTACGACAATTCCATCTCAAGTTTAGGGACATGTCAACAAGCACAGTTAAATATGAAAATACAAGACAGCTGTCAAAGAAGAGATGGGAAAAACAGTGAGAATCAAGCGACACTTTTGTAATAACTGACGTACAAAGGAGGCTGCAACAGAGGAACCGCTTAGGAACTGTCAGCAGACAACTACCGTGGGCTTGAACTAGTTGTACTCGCGTGAAACCTCGCTCTTAATTCTAATGTAGCACCAAACAGGTTCTCTATCTCATTAGTGAAATGCCAGAGTAAAACACATACTCACAAAATTGCTACGATGAAAAAAAAAAAAAAAAAAAACTGAAGCAGGACCATTATGTGCCCAACGAAGGGAAATGATAAATAGGTGACATATAAATTGATTCGGAAAGGAATGAGTCTTGACAGCGAAGAACAAACTCATAAAACTGGAAACAGCAGAAGTGTAGAGTTTACTGGACCAGACTAGCTAGTTTCGGCCAATTAGGCCTCATCAGTGACCCTCGAATAAATTTTCCAAAATCACGAAATGGGCTTAATGACAACAAAGGACCAGAAAATATAAACTTGACTGTATTGAAATATGGGGAACGTTTTACGCTCGACACACGGTACATACGCCAGCAGTATGGGATAAATAAATACTAAATGGAAAACCTATTCATTTTTTTTCAAATGGAATATTTTATCTTTTCCCCAAAATGGCTGAAACGTTCTTTAAAACAAAAAATCGATAAGCCGTTTTTCAAATATTTCCATTTGTTCAAAATCTGTGACTTTTTTTTTTTTTACAATATTGTGAACCATCAATGATTAATCAAAGCACTGAGGGTGCTGATGGGGTGGTTGCTGAAATTCTACAGGCTTCTAGAACTGAGTCCATTTCCGGTCCTTATCGGTGGAAAGGTCCTTTTCAGTGTTTAGTAGGACCGCGGCTTGGGGTACACGTTTACCTAACGTTGTATATTTTGCGCATATTACTGGTGTATTCATATTCATCCGCCAATAATGTACTCAATATGATTAAAATCTTATTTCTTCAAAAGTTTGAAGTTACGTCAGTTTTGTTTATTTATTTGTTATTTATAAGCATCCGAGTGTAAAAGACTAATATATATTAATTTTAGAATTTAGCGTTAGTAGTGTTAGCAAAGAACTATTTGTTAGGCAGTAATCAGGTTGTTGCTAATAAGAAAACGGATTGCCAAAATGTGGTATGTTAAATCTGGTGTCGGTTTCCCAACCGCCCAAAAAATTAGTGGAGTAAAGCAAAATATTTTCTTATATAGAAATTTAGGAAATCACTTTACGATAGAAATTGCACAGGTTAATTTTATTTTAGAATACATATTTGACAAGAAAGAATAGAAACAGAAAAAGAAATGATTTGCAATAAGACGTGTTCAATCAGAATAAACTGTTTTTTTTTTTTTTCTATTTTCTATTTTTATTCATTAACGCCAAGCAAAATAAATAAATAAATAAACAAAAAAAAAAAAAAAAAAAAAAACAAAAAAAAAAAAAAAACATCACATCGTATATAAAATTAACGTATAATTTAACAGCTTCGAAATTAGCACATATAAATATCAAACACAATAAAAGCTGAAATAAGTTAATCTGAACCTGACTGGCGGGAGTAAAACGTCTCCCTATACTTCACTATAGTGAAGTTAGTATTTTCTGGTCCTTTTGTAATCACTGGGTCTAATCTAAGAGTTTCGGAAAATTTATTTGATGTTCATTTGGCCAAAACTAGCTAGTCTGGCCACGAAAACATGGACATTTCAGGAGTTCTCAGTTATGTGTTTATGCTCATTGCCCCTAAAGATTATTCCTTTTTAGAATCTATTATACAATTGAACCATGTTAATTGTAAGCGAAGATGAAACACAATATTATAATCTTGTACCTTAAAATACTACCGGAGACAAAGGTACAAGGTACCCCAATATTGGGCATCCGTATTCCTCGTTTTGGATTCAACGTGAGGGAACATACCTTCTGACATGTGCAGCCAATGAAGACAAAGGAACCTGCAGTTCCACGCAGTCAGATTAGAGTATTCGTTGTTCGCATTTAGAAGCTTTGTATAATTGACTATCCAATCCTGCGAATGCGCAAGCTATTCTGAATCTTCGCTGGGCTCACATGTCCGAAGGTACGTTTTATGACATTGCTGCACAGTTGTATTTCTACAAGAGCTGTAAACATCCAGTGACTGACAACAATTTCTTTGTTGACCACCCATCCTATGTCCCGAAACCGCAATAACTAAAACCGTATTTACCCTATGTATTCCGACAGACCGGCATGAGCAAACAGTGTAAACCCAAATCAGACGCGTCTGATTTGGTCTACACTGTTTTCCACTCATCGACCAATTTAGGACACATTAACATATAGTAAAATGGAATGGATTGGATTTGTTCAAATTTTAGAAAAAAAAAAAAACAAAAAAAAAACTAGTATGGTAAATAGTTAAGGTGTCCAGATATATAGGGCAAATACGATACCCAACAATAATATTTGCAAGTATCATAATTTTAATGTCTTGCAATTAGATCGGGCTAGGTAATGCCAATCGCTGTCAGTTTCAATATTTGTATATTTCCTGACATGTAGACATAAAGGGACTGCGACATGAGAAAAAGGACCTTGGGTTGTGGGGTTTGCGGACAATAAAGGCATAGGTTCCTGTACTTTAGGTCTTCGTTGTTCGCTTACTGAATAAATGGATGTAGATGCAAACGCCCAGATTAATCTGCATCATGTGCTATTTGATCTTTTTGCATCAATATCAAAGACCATTTTTCTTATGGTGATGTGAGAATCTCGAGAAAATCTATTCACAGCGAACTCATTTATCAACCTGTCCATTGGCTAGCTTGTGCTCTGTGTATTCTAGATTACTAAAATGGTCGGTAAACATCAAACAGCCCGATAGATGCACTGATTGGTCTGAGTGTTCTCTGTTCTATTCTTCATTGTGTTATAAAGTGCCTTAGATAATCTTGGTAGAATGTTCGCCCTTTTGTGTTTTTTTTTTTACAAGAGAAACATTTTTGTAATTTCCAGTTTGCTTTGCTGCACCCGAAGTTCTTTCAGAAAAGGGGTCTACTCTAGGAAAAAAGAATTTGCTCCCTGTGGGAGCAAATTCTTTTCTTCTAGAGCAGACATCTTTTCAGAAAGAAGCAAAAACAATATTGACAGAATTGTCTCCCGGAAAGCTTACCAACCCCCCTTAAAACTTTCTCATTAGCACGTGTCTTTTATGGTTCGTGAGTCAGGTCAGGTTACATGGTTTAAACTCTGCTCTTGAATAAAATTAAGGTAAACGGCGTATGTCCTATAAAGTACCAAACAGTGTCTGTTTATATCGGAGAGATTAAAGTGGTTTTGAATACACGTCACTGGAAAATCTCCTTTGTATATTTCTTTATCTCGCTTAAAATAGATCTTCAAGTGATCCATGGTTGTGACTACCATACAGAAAAATGGGAAAGTCCTATTGTTTTTGTTGATGTTGAAATAACGCATCCGACAAGAAAAGACGAAGTCTGGTTGTGATTTTTACGTTTGGGGCCAAATGTCAGTTTGTATACCTATTCCCATTTTATGGACATCCCGATTACACCACTCGAAAATTTGTAAAATGATGAAAAACGATTAAATGTCAGTGCTGATTTCTCCCAAATATCCTTCAATACGAGAGAGTGACTTTCCCCGAGACTTGTTTGTTAGTTGTCAATACGGGACCGTGCAAAGAAAATCGCTTAAAGACATAAAAATAAGATGTATCCTGGTCATTAGTCTTATCTCTGATAAGAAACTGGGCGCAACAAAACCTAGTACACTGTCAATAAACCATAGACAGGCAGAGGCCCATATGGGGAATTCAGTACTGGCCTATTTATCTGATCCATAGGTAATATCCCCGCCAAAATATTTATTTCCACTCAGAGGGCCTCTTTACCACCCCCTGCTGGGATATCATAATCGCCTCTTTATGACAGGCCTTTGATGTTTCTTGCATAGCTTCTAGGTAGGGGCAATAACTCAATACGAAAACACGTCCATTCAAATATATAGAACATTTTACCTCCAAAACTGAAAATTTTCAGATATAAACTCAGATTTTTTTTTTAATATTTCTGCTCAAAACATAGATTGTGGGTACTCGTTAGAACCGCCTCGGCGAGGCGGTTCTAACGAGTACCCACAATCTATGTCTTTGCGCAGAAATAAGAAAAATAGTGTATACCCCTGTAAACCCCAGGTTTACTAAATAAAAGTGGGGTTTAAGGGGGTCAAAATTATATAGGCGTGTTTTCGTGATGTCATTAGTGAGTGGTACCATTTTTGGTCTCATTTTACCTGTGTATTTAAGATATGTCATGATTGTTCGGTTTTATTCCTGCACGTTGTCATGTAGATAAATAAAACATAAGTGTGGATTTTTTTTTTTTTTTTTTGGGGGCGGGGGGGGGGGGGGGATAACTTCCTATATATGGCATAAATGTGCGTGCCGAATGGCCCCCTTTTTTAGGGCTGCCAGGTATACGATTAGCCCCTTTTTTCAATAAAAAGTATGTGACTGACCCGAATTTTTCTGAATTTGTATGTGAAAGGCCCCTTTTTCTGATATCCTGGTATATTTGTAATTTTTTTCGATCAGGGATTTTTCAAGGCTGCTTGTTCTCTTGGTATTCAATGAATTGACTGCGATATTTGTCTAACGACCAGCAAGAAATGGGTATACAAAATCAAAAGGCAGTATATGAATAGGTCAACATTTCGGACGATCAAGTATATGAATGGGTCCGTTTTTCAAAGGCCAGGTATATGAATGAGGTAGGTTTCGAAATACTGGCTCACACACCCGTACCACAATTACCCCCGTTACCTTCCATCCCCCAACCCCCTCCCCCCCCCCCCCCCGCCCTCGTGTGTCCAGGAAGAGCGATAATAACGGAACGTAGCCTACCAATGACACCAAGAGAAAGAGCAAAGGAACCATGGCAGACAGTACACAATTCACAAACCAAAGAAAAGCAGAGCGACCAGCTCTCTCTTTCCCAACAAGGTGATCACAATGCTGGACAGGATCCACTTAACACAACAATAATACAACGAACAGAACAAAATACAGTCAAACCTCAATAGCTCGAACTCCGATGACTCATTTACCATGTTTAATTCGAACTAGTTTTTGAGTCCCTATGAAATTCTTCCGATAACTGAAATGCTTCCGATAATTCAAGAAAACAAATATTTAGGGAAATTTTCTTATTTTATCATGAAATGGCATGTTGTGTGTACTCATTAGAATCCCCTCATCGAAGCGATTCTAATGAGTATACACAACATACCATTATTGTGAAGAAGATCGAAAAGATTCCCCTGAATTATCGTCATTTGCTTTCTGACCTGGCGCCATGATTAACCCTCACTGGTTCGAACTACCCATATCTCGAACAAATTTCCATGGTCCAAAAGATGTTCGTGCCACTGAGGTTTGACTGTACGAAAACATCCCTGCAGCGAGAGCGACAAAACCACACAAATAACAACCTATACCAGAACCGTCGCCTTAGGTAAAACCTACCGGACGATTTAAATCGACTTTACTGGTATAAAACCTTCACTCTAAGTTCAAATATTGTAAAATATACAAAACATTGTTTGGCTCGACTAGAGGCTCCCTTACTCAGTCAGTGAAACATCCCAGAAAACCGTCTAAATCAAATTAAATCACTGTTACTTTTATTTGTTGTCACTGATGAACAAGGTACACAAATTGGAAACGACTCATCACGAAAACATGCCTATAAAATTTTGATTCCCTTGAACCCAACGTTTATACAGTAAAACTGGGGTTTACAGGGGTATGCATTATTTTTTGTTATTTCTGCTCAAAAACATAGATTGTGGGTACTCGTTAGAACCGCCTCACATAGATTGAGGGTACTCGTTAGAACCGCCTCACCGAGGCGGTTCTAACGAGTACCCACAATCTATGTTTTGAGCAGAAATGTGAAAAATATCAGAGTTTTTTATCTGAATATTTCCCGTTTTTGGAGGTGAAATTTTCTATATATTTGAATAGGCGTGTTTTCGTAATGTGCTATTACCAGTCAACTGTCAATAGAGGAAATTCTTCCATTCTATTCACCTTAAGTTAACCCTGCAACTGGGGTCTACGGACTCACTCAGAAATCTCTAATTTGGACGATTAATGACTTGTTTGTCATCGGTTTTACTCATTATATTATCAGTTTCAGTAATACTTTTGAAGTTGCTTACCACATTTCATCATACCATGGCCATCAAATAAACAAAACAAGAATGGCGGGCCTCCCAGAACTAGGAGATTTTTTTGAGAAACGGGAATCGGTCTTCTGGAAAATTAAAGCAAGAACTATCCTTCTATTTTTCTGGCGTAGTAGTGAGTGATTAATGAAGTTGGAGTGTTTTTCGCACATTGTAATAAACCTAAAATATTATTGCTTTTACAGCTATTTCACTGCCGTTCAAAATAGCAACCTGCTACTTTCATGCATAATTTCAGTTTCAAAATAACCAAGCCAAGCTGTTGTTCATTACACAGATGTGTTTTTCAACGAGAGGTAATGAGAAAAGAAATTAGTTTTGAAGTATATTTGAAAACCATAGCGCTTCGTTAGTGATAAGCACATGTAACTGTTATCAAAAAATTTAGACTTAATTTTTATTTTTTAAATTTAGATTTAATTACTGGTCTGATTTTCCTGAATGTCTTGAAAAAAAAAATTCTTATAGGCTTCAACGTGAGACAATATACATTCGGACATGTGCGCCCAGCGAAGATTCAGATCAGACTGCGCATTCGCGCAGTCAGATCAGAATCTTCACTGGGCGTATTTTGGATTGCCAAGGATGCAAAGTTTCTTCATGCGGACAATGAAGACTCTGATCAGACACCGCGGATGCGCAGGCTGATTTGAGTCTTCGTTGGGCGCTCATGTCAGAAGGTACGTTTTCTAACATCGAGGTTCTTATAAGATGCCATAGTATATTCCATATCAGACTGTATCCTCACAATTTGCCACTAACCCATATAATTATAGAGACTGACAATTCAGTATAGTAAGCAAAATTTCAAACCAGGGTTGTAGATATAAAGGTACATATTAAGGTAATTTAGGATTTGCGTAAAACACATGCGTTGTTGATATAGATATTCGTTAGAATCTAATTTTGTGCAAGAAACAAAATTCCGAGTATATCATTAGCTGCAAAGTAATTTTGGTTCCACCCAAGTATATATAAGTGTTTATATGATTGAGTGGGTTTTAAAGATTTAGGATGCACGCCCGTCATTTCTTGGTAGCTATTTGGTCACATTGCCTCACACCTCTCCCAACAGCACAACCCTCCCCACTAGAAAACATTGAGTAACAAACATTAATTTTCATCTGGAGCCATGTCAGACCACGTGCCAGCATTATAAATTCTTCGCAAATTTTCATTATTGGTCTATATTTTTCTCAAGTGGAAACTATTCCGATATATATATCGCAACAAGTGAAATAGTACCTTATCGCAAACTAGGTACATCCGAAATGCGAGCCGTAGACTCCGGTCGCCGACCGGACTCTACGCAAGCGCATTGCGGATATACCTGGTGCGCAAGGCTTGAGTACAATTACAGTCAACCAATGAAAGCTTAGTAACCGGACAAACTGTTCAATACAGACCATGCAAAACCAAGTACCATGTATACCCTAGTAATCGGACATATCAGACATTGTCGCTGACAAATCAGACATCTCTGCTCTGTCAAAATGGAATTATTTTGCCATTCTGAAAAGGGGTGTACTGTGCAAGGAAAGAATTTGTTGGGAAACATCTCTTAGAACCCTTCTAAGAAGGGGACTGGCGTGCAGGAAAGTGAACAGGAAGTCACAAAAGTTGTCTACCTTGTCAAAAATAGTGTAAAATCTTCCAAGTGTATCCAATCTCCTTAATTCCTTACCATAGGTGTCCTCAACTTTGAACAAAGTCAATTTGAGTACCTGCTGGTGCGTCTAAAAACTGTTAGATGTGTGATAAACAGTGTAGATCCTGATTAGACGCCGCGTTCTCGATCTGGGACCACGCTGTTGGTTCAGGCCTATCTATCTGAATATTTAGAGTAAATATAGAAGAGTAATGATTAAAACCGATGGGATCCATTGGTTTACGAACCACAGATAGAAGAAGGTTTTTGTGTTTGTTTCATTATTTTGTAAATTGATGAATGTGAACACTTGTGGGGAAAAACAAAACTTCAGTATTCTAGCTTCAGAATAGTATGAATCATCTCGTGCGTACGTATGTCTTTTTGTATGCTGAATTAGAAAATGCTGAATTATATAAGAAAGCAAGTGGTAGTCTAGAAAAAAAAAAACAAAGCTGGAACCGTAACAAGCCTGTCTGCGCATTTTATGTAAATGAATTACGAACATGGGCCAGCGCATGTCAAAACCAACAAAATGGCGTGTGCGCCCAGCGAAGACTCAGATCAGACTGGGCATCCGCCCAGCCTGATCAAAGTCTTCACTGTCCGCATGAAGAAAGCTTGTGTCCTTAGCTACCCACTGACGTACAGCGAAGACTCTGATCAGACTGTACGGATTCCCAGGCTGATTTGAGTCTACTCTTGGCGCACATGCTATTTTGTTCGTTTTGTCGTGCGCTGGCTCAGTTATGCTGTCCTGACTAATGACTTCTAATACGTATGGACCCTCTTTATAAGAACATTTATTCCCCTTTATTTTGACGGTAAACTGAATTTGTTGTAATGAAATACACAGCAGAGTGCATTTTAGACGTTATAAAGAAGTTTGATGTCATAATGGATACCGTTATAAAGATGGTTGAGTATCCACGTTTTGTTTGTTTAAGTTTGAGTCTTACAGCCCAGAACGCGGCGTCTGATCAGGGTCTGAACTGTTTGCTCAAATTAAAGGAAGTTAAGGGTTGAATGAAACAGTCTGAAGTTTCCTTTCAGGACCATTTTTTCAGCCTGCACTCAGAGACAATCGACCCATCAGTGCTGTTAGTGCTTTGATGTTATGTAGCGGCAACTAGGCTAAAATTTACTTTGACTTTACTAATTAACTAACGATAAAACGCACACTTATTTTAACACATTTATAAATATAAATCTTTTCACTGAATTATTCCGTTTTGCGAGTCAAAAGACCACTATAATTATCTATTTAAAAGGATCTTATATGGAAACTGCTTAAAATTCTCTGTGACTGAAAATGTCTGTAGTGATCGCTAGTGTTAACCCATTGTAGTAGGGAGACCCGTAAAAGGGTAATTGGCAAACAGTGCAGACCCAGATCGGACGTCGCAGAACGCGGGGTCTGATCAGGGTCTCCACTGTTTGCAAATAGCTTAGCCATTTTTCTTTAGGAATAAGTAAATTTCATAGCCCGCTGTACCTAAAATTGAAATTTGACTCTTCCAATATATAGTGTAGGAGAGTCTATTCGGTATACAATGGGTTAAGGAGGATGCAAAGCATAAATAGATCAAAGACAAGAACTTTTTTGTATCTGTAATTTGATATGTAACCCTAAAAAACTGAACATTGTTAACTCCATAACGTGGTCATCGTAAAGCTGAACTCTACTAGGTATTGTCTCTGAAACGTGCAGATTGAATGGCATGATCAAACAACCACTTAGGAACTATTTGATACGAACCTATACTATGGCAAGCCTAGACTGGCTCCAGTCTCCAGTGACTATTTTTCTTATAATCTGTTTAATAATCCACTAAACTGTCAAGATTATAAAGGCAGGTCAGTGACCAGCCTTTATAGTCAAGATATTTTTTCGGTTTTATTTTAGTAAATTATCAAACAGGAATTTTGAGAAAAATATCTAGTCACTTGAGACTGGAGCCAGTCTATGGCAAGCCAAGTGCATAATAAATCTTAAAACCACGGTTTGAACTTAAATCCCCGATTAGAAGTTTTCAAACTAGGGTTTGAAAATTTCAAACCACGGTTTCAAAGAAAAACTACACAATAATTCTTTAATACGGTTTCAACTTTTAAACTAGGGTTTTTATTTTTGGTGCTTTCGAACCGCGGTTTTAATGTCTGATGCACAATAAATGTTTAAACCCTAGTTTGAAAATTGAAACCGTGCTTTGAAAACCGAGCACTTTTAAAAATTTAAACCCTAGTTTCAAAAGTTTCAATTCTTGTTTTTTGTTGGAATCTTAGGAAAAACTATTTCTATGCATTTGGTGTTCAAGTTCGATATAACTTTTGTTGCGATAGATTATAATAACGATAATGAAATAATTATTGTGATCGCGTTTTAACCCGCGTTTCAAACTTCAAACCGTGGTTTGAAGATGTGCATTTGGCGTTGAAACTGGGGTTTGGAGTTTTTAAACTACGGATTGAAGTAACAGGATTGAAAAAAAAAATAAAACCCTAGTTTAAAAGTTGAAACCGTGGTTTAAAGAATTATTGTGCAGGTTTTCTTTGAAAACGTAGGGTGAAGTTTTCAAACCCTAATTTGAAAACTTAAAACCGAGGTTTGAAGTCCAAACCGCGGTTTAAAGATTTATTGTGCACTTGGCTTGCCAAAACCAAGAATTGAAAATTTTGAAACTAGGGTTGAAATTCTTTAAGATTGCTCAGTTTCTCAAACCACGGTTTCAACTTTCAAACTGGGGCTTAAACATTTATTGTGCATCAGGCATTAAACCGGTGGTTTCAAAGCACCAAAAATAAAAACCCCAGTATGACAGTTGAAACCGTGGTTTAAAGATTTATTGTCCTGTGTACCGTTCCACCAGTATTAAACATTTTAATTACTGACCAGCCTGAGACTTAACGCTACAAATTAGACAGTCAAATTTCTCACCTGTTATTTAATTGAAAATAAGGGCAATAAAGGCTATTAGTAGGTAGAAGGTGGGTAAATAATTGGTCATTCACAGTATGATAGAAAGAAAACCGGCAATCATGACAAGGCAATCCTATTGTTGGAATTTATATCGTAATTTCTCGTTAACGTCCATAGCTGGAAGCGGAAGAAAGGCGAACTTTAACGCTTTAAGCATGCTGGGTAAAATTTCGGCAGACGACATTTTTGAAACATTTTTTCTTATTTTTCACAGATAATAGGCTTCGCTATTTCATGCAAATTGTCTCCTAGACAATTTGCATAAAAATAGTAAAGCCTAAGTTAAAAACTCAATTTGTCGTCTGCTGAATTTATCCAGAACGTGGTAAATGTTCGGTTCTCCTTTTAAGATCCTCCGACCATCAAAGAAGTTCAAATTTTCTCTCAGAAACTACAGTCCATCTTCATAAGTTTAAGGGGACTAGATACACTTATTTGATGTCCGCCATTTTTAGAAGGAAGACCCTCCGTGACGTCCTGTTTGCTTGTCTGCATGCTAGTCCCCTTCTGAAAAGGGATCTACCCTAAAAGGAGCAAATCTTTCCTTTTAGAGTCTCCGAGTCTCTTTTTGAATCAGTGGAAGGGAGCACCCAGTGATCATTCTACATAAATCTACAGAGGGCCTTTATCGGCCCGTCAGGGTAGCCTACGGGCCGATAACGGCCCGCTGTAGATTTATAAAGATTGCTAGCTGGGTAAATATATTATTAGCAGAAAACAAAATTTGATGGTTTCGTATATGACTCTATTCTAAAACAGGGCTACTCTTATAGAAAAGAATGAAAAAATCTTTCCTTTAAAGTATCCTCATTGAGAAGTGAGGGACCACACAGTATTCATATACATTTCGTTGTAAATAAACTTTTCGGTAAATATATGAATTGTCTATCGGAATACCGCTCTGGTAAAAATACTACGTAGTGGTCAGTTGGTATTTAATATAGTAGGTATATGTTGTATACTTTCTATTATCATTATTATCATTATATTACAAGGCTATTTACCTGGATTTTAAAACGCACCCCATATATAAGTGGACAACTGCAGTTGTCTGAGGAATCTAAGGGGACTCAATGCACCTGGCAGATTTTCTGATATGACCACATTGGATTGACTGGGCCTTAAAATCTCAACACAAGACATTTTGACAAGGGAGACAAATTTTGTAACTTTCTGTTTGCGTTCCTGTACACCAAACCGCATTCGAAAAACGTCATTCAAGGGAGCAAACTCTTTATTTTAAGCCAGACCAATTTAAAGAAGGGACACACTCGATTGTGACAGAGTTCTCACCTATCTTAAAGGTCTTGTATGGACGGTGCATTGTGATTAGGCCTATGTCCTTTTACTGATCGCCTTGGAGGAAACCTGCATACTGAAAACCTGTTTCTGAATGTTTGACGCTTATCAGGTAGAACGGATGCACAAGATGTTTTGAACCGCAAAGTCGTAAAAAGTACCTTCGGCCATGTGCGCCCAGCGAAGAATCAGATCAGCCTGCGCATTCGCGCAGTCTGATCCGAATCTTCACTTGGCGCGTTTTGGATAGCCAAGGATGCAACGTTTCTTCATGCTGACAGCGAAGACTCTGATCGGACTGCGCACATATCAGAAGGTACGTTGTCTGACGTTTCGGCTCATTTAGACTTTCTCTGCATCGATATACAGTGAACCCTCGTTACAACGACAACATTTGTTCCCAAAGACGTTGCCATTAAAATGACTTTGCTGTTATACAGAATACTTAAAAGCTCCATATTCCTCAAAAATAGACATTTTTTTTATCCAAAAAAAGGTTTAATAATTGATATATGGTAGTAATACGATCATAAAATGTAGAATCTGACAGCCTGTAAAATTTCAATTTCAATTAATCCCTCCATTTTGAACCGGATCAAAAATGAAATGATCGTTTTTTTTATCGTATCTTTGAATTAATGTTGGCAACATTAATTCAGATACGATAAAAACCATATCATTTTAAGAATGAGAGACTAACTGAAATTTTACAGGCTGTAAGGTATCACATTTTATGATTGTATTAATACCATATGTCAATTTATTAAACCTTTCTTGGATGATAAAATGTCTAATTCTGAGGAATATGGAGCCTTTAATGAGCAGTTTGATATGTAAGAAAAGTCTTGTTTTGTTCTCATTTCCTCATAGAACATATGGTTTGGATATTTGTAAGAATCGCCTCACTGAGGCGATTCTTACAAATATCCAAAACATATGTTTCTTTACAGTATTAAATAAACTATTCTTGTATAATTTGTGACTAATTGTTACCACTTTAGCGAAGGTTTAGTGACAGTCAAATTGTCATTATAACGAATTTTACGTTGTATCGAGTGTCGGTATAAAAGTGGGTTTTCTGTACTAAAGACTCTTTTTGCGAGTGGCGGTATACTTTTATCGGTAATAGTAATCACAAACTGCACATTTGAGGTAATTTACTGATAATTAACATGTACAGTACATAGTTACTTAAGTAAATTATGTACCTAAGCTGTATGTATTCTTACTATCAGCATTTTGAATGGCAACTATTGACTCTTTCGCCCGGGCCTTGGCGAAAGGCGCCTTTGGACGTAAGCGAACGAAAAAATCCGAACGAGCCCGAGTCGCTTGCATCTTCCGTCAAATTCCTGTTACTTTATGGTTCGTATATTTTGTAAGTGACCAATTGAGACCCCGACCAGCTTTCGCGGTTGCACAGTGTGGTCAGGGCTTTCACTGGTTGCTCCTATTTTAAGGTACCTTCACCCGCTTGCGACACAAAACTTGGTGGAATGTTAACCTGAAACTGACCTTTGGAAGTCAAAAGGATTTTGACTTGACTATCAGTTTTCAGTTTTAGACCATTGAAAAGTTAACATTCGATACCCTGTTATTTGGTTATTTTAAAGGAATAATCAGATGTATGCAAATGACCGCACGTCATTGTGGACACCTTGTTTATGGGTGTTCGGTGATCTAGTCAAAGGTTAGGGAATTTTAATAGCCCCATTGGACTGCAGGTTGACAATAGCTGTTGGATGGACAGCGCTTAAATACACCATCGTTTAAAGTAATGTATTTATTGCGGTGAAAGAGAAGTGGTTCAATAAAGAAAAGAAATTGTCTTAATTACTCAAACTATCCGAATGTATCCAGTTGTCACCACTTCTGAGACAAATGTCAAATACAACCGTGCCAAAAATAATTATAAAAGTGTTAAATATTGGCAATATAGCCATATGACAGCGCAGACAGCGAAAGACCCCCATCCAAAAAGCGCAGAGTTTTATACCATTACTTCTTTGGTCGACATTTTACTACAACTTCCCACATGTAAGGAGTGAATCCAGATTAAGAGGACTGAACCTGATAGACTCTCAGCCCCATTACGAAAACATGCCTATTCAAATATTTTGAAAATTTTACAACCAAACAATGAGAATTTTCAGATAAAAAATCTGATATTTTTCAAATTTCCGCTCAAAACATAGTTTGTGGGTACTCATTAGAACCGACGAGGCGGTTCTAACGAGTATGCACAGTCTATGTTTTAAGCAGAAATATGAAAAAAATATCAGAACTTTTATCTGAAAAATTTCATTTTATGGTGGTAAAATTTTCTATATATTTGAATAGGCATGTTTTCGTAATGATTGGAATGCTCATGGTCATTGTTGTTCGCTAAATACACAAGATGTTGAATCATTTGTTGCCATTTACGAAAGAGCATGTAAAGCGACAAAATACATTTGTTTTGGAAATCCAAGTATTTCCTCGCCATCGGTGTGTATAGTCCTACGGTTAGTGAACTTGTGGACTAATTACTATATCTGACTTAATCTCATCACGAAAACACACCTATGTAGCTTTGCCCCCCTTAAACTCACTTTTATATAGTAAAACTGGGGTTTACAGGGGTATATATTATTTCTCTTATTTTTGCTCGAAAACATAGATTGTGGGTACTCGTTAGAACCGCCTCGCCGAGGCGGTTCTAACGAGTACCAACAATCTATGCTTTGAGCAGAAATATGAGAAATATCAGTATTTTTATTTGAAAATTATCTTTGTTTTGGTAGTAAAATTTTCAGTATATTTGAATAGGCGTGTTTTCGTAATGGGAAACTTTCGGTTCAGTATTCGGATATTCGGCTTTCTAGATATCTCCGGACTTTAGGTTCTGATTGTAAAGTCCTAGTTGTCACATGCAGCCACGCGTTTGCGCATTATAAAATCAGTCAAATCGTCTATGGAAAAAAAAACAACAAAAATTAAACAAACAAACAAACTCTCTGTTCACCCAGCAGTAAAATGGATTCCCTTCGTAGGAAGAATGAAGTAAATGGTGAGAAGTGGACCCCACCTTTACTACGCTCTAGCCTACGATACGATGGGCTCTAACTTCGCCCCCCTCCCCACCCAACAGCAGCAGGGCAATGTGACACCTTTATTTCACCTTTTTGCATAATATATATAAATACGTAAATATAAAAGTACATAAAATTCGAAGTTTCAGAATCCAGTTTTATTCTGTTTAATTATAAACACAAACACATGTTCAATGGAAAATCAAGACGGATATATAATTTTTATTTGACACTGATTTATAATCCGTTCATTTGATGTTATAAACGGAACAACTTTACCGTAATATCCCTAAATATTTGGACAGACAGGCTTCAGCAAACAGTGTAGACCCAGATCAGACGCCACAAAACGCGGCGTCTGATCAGGGTCTACACTGTTTGCCACTCATCCAGCACTATTTTAGAGCTATCAACAGGTAGTAAATTAAACTTTTTTTGTCAAATTTTAGGGCAAGTTTGGTAAGGAGTTAAGGTTTGCCAATACTTAGGGTAAATATGGTAATGATTTTATCATAGGAGTAGTTGCATAGAGAGCAATTCCGAATATCGTATTTACTCGAAATATTCGGTCAGACAGGCCTGAGCAAATAGTGTAGACCCAGATCAGACGCCGCAGAACGCAGCGTCTGATCAGGGTCTACACTGTTTGCCACCCATGTAGCACTATTTTAGACCTATCAACTGGTAGCAAAATAAACTTTTTTCAAATTTTAGGACAAGTATGGTAAGGAGTTACGGTGTCCCAATATTTAGGGTGAATGTGGTAATGATTTTATCATGGAAGTTAAGGTGTCCCAAGAATAACTACTGTAATGATTTAATCACAGATGCAGTTGCACAGAGAGCAACGCTGAATATCGTATCTACACAAAATATTCGGTCAGACAGGCCTAAGCATACAGTGAAGACTCAGATCAGACGACGCAGAATGCGGCGTCTGATCAGAGTCTACACTGTTTGTCACTTATCCAGCAGTTTTAAGACAAATTAAGTAATAAAATTGACTGGTTCAAATTTTAGGACAAGTAGTGTAAAAATTCAAGATATCCGAATTTTTAGAGAAAACAGGGTACAGCCCATTATTTTATACAGTCCGTCTTGAGGATGGAATCATGGGCATGTGACGGAAGTGAATGAAGATACGGATAGGCAAACTCTATACATCTAAATACAGATAAATAGGGATACCTTATTTACCCTAAATATTCAGGCAGACAGGTCTGAGCAAACACTGTAAACCCAGGCCAGACGCCACAGAACAAAACATCTGATCAGTCTATCCTGTTTGTCACTCATCCAATAGTTTTTCGACACATCAAACGCAACTGGGCTTGTTCAAGTTTTAGGACAATTATGGTAAGCAGTAAAAGCTCCATTTTCCTAAAAAATAGATATTTATTTTTAACCAAGAAAGGTTTAATAAATTGATATATTGTATTAATACGATCATAAAATGTGGCATCTGACAGCCTGTAAAATTTTAGTTAGTCTTTCGTGTTTGAACTGGATCAAAAAAATTGAAATGAATTTTTTATCAAATCTCTGAATTAGTTTTGGCAACATTAACTCAGAGATATGACCAAAAAAAAAAAAAAAAAAAAAAAAATCATTTCATTTCAAGAACGAGAGACTAACTGAAATTTTACAGGCTGTCAAGTGCCACACTTTATGATTGCATTAATACCATACATCAATTTATTAATCCTTTCTTGGATAATAAAATGTATTTTTTTTAGGAATTTGGAGCCTTTAAGGTGTCCAAATAGTTAGTGTAGATTAACCTGTAAAAACGTACATTTCCAAAGTACAGGCCCCTTGGATACATATACAGTCGAATCCCGTTATTTCGACTTCGCTTATCTCGAATAACCTCTAATCTCGAAGTGAAATCCTGGTCACTGTTTAAATAAACTCTAACAACAGGTAACAAAATATTGTGGAAAAGAAGAGAAATTGCTCCTAATTTCTCCTATTTCCAAAAAGATTTTCAATATATCTCTAACTTCAGGAGTCAAATTACATATTGTGTGATATGACAGACACATTTGTGGATATATTTTCCCCAGTTCTGCAAATCTGATATGTCGAGGTACGGATATCTCGAAATATTTCAAATAGTCCCTTGGACTTCGAGATAACGAGAGTTGACTGTACAAAGTCTACTTTCTCACTATAGCCTTGACCTTGGAAATTTCACTGTACTGAGCTACCCTATTCTTGCCTAGGGATAAATCACTAATGCTTTATACATCTTTTCTTTATCATAAACGATATCTGTGGTAAGTATAATGAAATTATTGTAGTTCGATATGGAATGTTTGAGATATAAAGTATTCTCGAAAGAATACAGCTTTTATGGGCGCACTAATATACTCTTAATCGCATTCTAATGAGGATCTCGTCGCTGAGTTTATAGGTATTTGTGTTGGTTTTTCTTGATATATTAAGGGGGTTAAAATACGGTGAGCAAAGTGAGAAAAGGTTCTTATGCCATGTACGAACACTGGTACGTGCATTCGCGTGGGCTGATCCTGGTCTTGATAGTGCATACTGACCCTTTTCTTGCGCTGCGTGCCGTATTATTTGCAATATCATTGTTGTATCATAGGAATGGTTTTTACCTAGAAAACATCTCGAATAATTCTCCCAATAGCGCGTCCAAAATAGAGATACTCTTAAAGAAAAGAATGTACTCCCAGAGGAAGCAAATTCTTAAAGAAGGAAAGAATTTGCTCCCAAAGGGAGTAGCCCCTATTTTTGAAGCGATAAGAAGTTTCAGAGCAGCCCCCAAGGTAAAGAAGTAAACTATTTGTGTTAGTTGATGACTATTGCAAATACAGTGTAACCTCAATGGCTCGAACACGGATGGCTCGTTTACCGTGGATGATTCGAACTCTTTTTTCAGTCCCTACAAAATTCTTCCAATAGCTCAACTAAACAAATAGTTAATGATTTTTTTCTTATTTTATTATGAAATTGTATGTTGTGTGTACTCATTAGAATCGCCTCATCGAGGCGATTCTAATGAGTACACTCAACATACAATTATTGTGTAGAAAATCGAAAAGATTTCCCTAAATTATCGCTATCTGCTTCCTGAACTGGTGCCATGATTACCCTCAGTGGCTCGAACTACCCATGTCTCGATCGAATTTCCATGGTCCCGAAGATGTTCGAGCCATTGAGGTTCGTCTATAATAATATTTTTCTTATGCATCATACGCACAGGCGTAATTACGTAATGGGCGCTACGCAAGTGAGTATAGTACTCCTGGACAGATTTAATTCACTGTTAGTTTATCCCTTTTTATTTACGGTTAATGAATTAGTTTCACAGTTATAAGTACGTATGTCACAAATTTAGCCTCTGTAAGATGCATAGACTTATCTATAAGAAACAAGGCCGCACAGTTTTTAACGCTTAGCACTCTGGGTAAAATTTTCAGCAGACGACATTTTGAAATATTTTTCTTATTTTTCTCAGAAAACAGGATATGACATTTCATGCAAATTGTCTCCTTAGGAGACAATTTGCATGAAATATCATATCCTGTTTTCTGGGAAAAATAAGGAAAATATCATCAATTTGTCGTCTGCTGAAAATGCCCAGAGAGTGGTAAAGGTTAAAGCGAAAGGCACGGCAAATGCACTCTATGCCTTAAAATATTCTGCTATGGAAAATAAGCATCTTTGTTGAAGAAATAGGTGAGATATTAGAGTTCGACATTATTATAAATATAACAAAATACAGAAAAAATAGAAGTCGTCGAGCTATTTTAATGTCAATTTAATATATATGTTATTTGATTGGTTATATCAACAATGCGGCGGACGGTAGCCGGTCTGTTCAGGTCGTACCTTGCATACGGGGTAAGGAATACTGGGACATTGGTCCGCCACACGCTCCCTGTATTATCAGACTCCAAATAGATACGTTTTGCTGGAAACGGCAGGTGAAGATGGGCTTGGTCACTATCCATTGCTCTATCCTTTATAGCCATACTTTATAATGTAGCCATCTTCTCTACAAGCATAGTTATATGCTTTAGATTTCCGCATTCTGTTACGAAATGTATTCTTCAGTAACACAAGTATTATTATATAATTTATAAATAGATTGATTTTCATTGGCTCAGAGCCGCCTTCAACCCAGTCCATAAATCGTGATATACATTGGCTTGCGCACGCCTTCCTGTGTATATTGGTTTCTACAATTAGATATATAGAGGATATTTACTCTTTTGCTGTGAATACTATAAATGTTGTCATCGAGTGAAATGAAAACATCAGTATTTTCACGAGTGCGAAGCACGAGTGAAAATTTGAATGTTTTCATTACACGAGATGAATTTTTTATGGTATTCACTGAAAAAAAGTAAATTTTCTTTTTATTTTATTGTTTACACGCCGTTTCTGACATCATAACTAACGTCACCAAACAAAACATGAACGTCATGGCGTCGACGTTCAGTGCTTCACGTGTGAAACGCTGGAGAGACAAAAAAACAAAAAAAAACAAAACAAAAAAACAAAAAAAAAGAAAAAAAAACAATCGGCAAATCAAAATAAACTTGATACCAAAATGTTCCTCACTTTCTAACTAAGAAAATGCATACCAACACTTAATAGTTTAATTCAGAAACAAAGAAATTAGAGGTGTTCAAAAATCTGAAGTGGAGATAACATCCACTTCTGAAACAATGAAGAAAACCGAAGGCGTCCAAAGCGAGGAGTGAAAATATAAATCGTATCAGTCACTAGTGAAATGATACGATATCAATTCACTAGTGATTGATACCACTTTTATTTTCACCAGATATACACTGATTTCACCGCTAACAATAAAATAAAAACTTTTATTGTCGTCGCCAGCAGTGACGCCATCATCTACGCGCGCTTTTTATATCAGTGGGGTCTGGTGTTGACTGTTATTGCCTTAGTTATCAAAAGGAATGACAAACTATATAATAAAACAATTGATGACTATTGAGGTATTGGATATGACTTTGATATTCACCATTGAATACCAATATTGACCTCGTCAATCGCCATGGTCAATATTGGTAGTCTCTGGTGGATACATGTATCACGTCAGATCCAATACCGCAACAGTAAATAATTGTATAATTATATGCAGGGTCCTGCAAAAAGTTTTGTCACTGGGTTCGGATTACTTCAGTGCTACATTTTATCAAACATATTTTTATTACAAACCTTCAAAGTATTTCCCCTTTACTGAAACACATTTTTGTAACCTTTTTACCCAGTCGCGAAAAGCAGATAAATAGTCTTCTTTTGGTGTCTGTTGGAGACACTGATAAATAGCGCTGCCAAGAGAACTTCTAGACGTATAGTTATTTCCAGAAAGCATTTTCTTAAGCCTTGGAAATAAAAAGACGTCACAGGGACTCAGGTCAGGTGAATAAGGTGGACGGTTTAAAACTTTCACCTTTTCAGAAGCCAAAAGAGACTTAACAACCCCACACTTATGAGAGGAGGCGTTGTCATGTAAAAGGTGGACTCCTGACCATCCTTTGCTTGGTCGTTTCTTACTGTAAAACTCTTTCACTTTCTTCAGTACAGAATTCTTGTAGAATCGGTCAGTGACTGTATGACCAGATGGACAAGGCACTTGAACGACTGGCCCAATTGAATTAATGAAAATCGCGTACAACATCTTTTTCGAACTTATGGTTCTCTCGGCAATACATGGGCGTTTTTGATCTTTTCGCTTCAATTGCTTATTATCAGCCCTTCTTTGTGGCTCAAACATGTACATCCAGGTTTCATCACCTGTTAGCAAGTTAGAAATAACCCGACTATTACAGCCTTTGTATGTTTTCAAAAGTTCCCGGGCACATTTAAGGCATTGTGTCTTTTACTCCTCAGTGAGCAAATGAGGTACCCACCTTGCGCAAACCTTTCTCAGGTCCAAACGCTTTTTCAGAATTGTTTGCACACAGCCTTCTGATATGCCAGTACAACTAACTATATCTCTGACAGACAATCGCGCATCCTGTTCGACCACAATCTTTACAGCAGTGATGTTAGCCTTGGTAACAGAGGTTTTGGCCTTCCAGGACGGGTATAATCTTCAACAGAAAATTTCCCAGCTTTAAAAGCTTTAACCCACCTAAAACTGTGCGCATTGAAATGGTCTGAGGTCCATATATACCAAACAAATCATTAAATATCTGCTTTGAATCTATATTAAGCTTAATGTGGCATTTAATATAGCTACGAATTTCAGTCTTCTGGTCCATGTTCCAATGTAACAAGTCAATTGGTCAGTGTATATGGCTGCATCTATTTCAATTTGAAATAACTCGGTCAGTTGGAAGGCAATTTGCATGAAATAAACGGGTATCGTTAGCTATTCAACACACCATTCAAGTGCAATGAAGCATTTTAAAATATGCCTGGGATAAAACAAAGGAGGCCAATTAGTGACAGAACTTTTTGCACGACCCTCCTATGCCGTTCTTATTCGTTTTATATTATTATATGGAGCATAGTCTGCGGGAAATATCTGAAATAAATTATATTCTATTCTACTCTACTCTCAACTACTTCCATTCTGTTTAATATGTCACTTCTCTTACTATAGAGATAGCTGCTAAGCTCCCGTGTTAATAATAATAATAATAATGCATGCGTTCTTTTCATGTTCTCATTATGCACGATACAAGAATGTAGGCTATAAACATTGTTAGTATGTTTAATGCTTAATAAAGATATTTGTATTGTATCGCATTGCAATTCGCGGCGTGGGCGTCGCCATTTTGAATATATAATTTGATATTTAGTTTTTGTAAGAGACAAATAAAAGCTGCCTGTTGACAAGAATATGTTGCTTTTGTGAGCTGATTGACAGCATATATGAAATTGAACACATTTAAAGGTACATTCGACCTTCAATTGTCTTTGGTACCATGCAAATTTGTTCGAGATAAGGGGAGTTCGAGCCAGTAAGGGTTAATCATGAGGCCAGGTCAGGAAGCAAACAGCGATAATTTAGGGAAATCTTTTCGATTTTATACACAATAATTGTATGTTGAGTGTACTCGATGAGGCGATTCTAATGAGCACACACATACAATTTCATGATAAAATAAAAAAGTTCCCTAAATATTTGTTTTCTTGAGCTATCGGAAGAATTTCCTGGGGACTCAAAAAACGAGTTCGAATTAGTCATGGTAAACGTACCATCGGTGTTCGAGCTGTTGAGGTTCGCCTGTATATAGCAAGAGAATATTATTTCAGGTGTGATTTATTTTTTCAAATACAATCAGGTGGTTATCGTGTCACTTACAATTACATATACAGTCGAACCTCTATGGCTCGAACATCTTTGGGACCATGGAAATTCGTTCGAGACATGTGTAGTTCGAGCCACTGAGGGTAATCATAGCACCAGTTCTGGAAGCAAATAGCGACAATTTCGGGAAATCTTTTCGATTTTCTACACAATGATTGTATGTTGAGTGTATTCATTATAATCGCCTCCATGAGGCTATTCTAATTCGATGAGGCGATTCTAATGAGTACACACAACACACAATTCCATGTTAAAATAAGAAAAAAATCCCTAAATATTTGTTTTTTTGAGCTATTGGAAGAAATTTGTAGGGACTGAAAAAAGAGTTCGAATCATCCACGGTAAACGAGCCATCCGTGTTGGAGTCATTAAGGGTATACTGTAAATATAGGGCGGCTTCCATAATTACATTTTCTAGCTCTTCAAACCCCAATAACTTCCTTATTTTTCAACCGATTTTCATAAATGTTTCGCCAGACCTCAGATCTTATAATACCCGGATTTGTCACTAAAGGAACTGGCCTCGGTGGCTCAGTTGGATGCGCCGTCCGACTGGAGACCAGGAGGTCGTGGTTCAACCCCCACCGAGGTCGGCAACATTCTTTCGTGGAGATTGATCATGAAATATTTTCTACGGTCATTCTCTCCCTTCCGTTGATTCAAGAAGGGCAGTTGTCAGTTTCTGGTGAAAGAATGTGCACAATGCTGGTTAAACGCTTAGAGGCCTAAGCCTGCCCAGTAAACGTGTGGTTAGATAAACTAACCGCGCTCGACATGACCCCATTGAGTTGTCTGGGCCGTAAAATCTCAACACAAACAAACTAACGGAACTGCAAAAATATGTTGTCTTGGCTTGATTTTAGCGTTATTTTATAGCACTATAGTCATTAAAAAATGATTTTGGATAATATCTGATGTTGTTATAAATTGTTTTAATAGGTTTGGTTGGAAAATGTGAAGTCACAATTATTTAGATTGAAGTTATACCATCAATTTGGGTGAATTTCTGAAGATTTCTGCTAAAAGTGCCGAAAATAGCTAAAATAGGTACTTAGGTTTCTTGTTGATGTTTACAAAAACTGTTTGATTTTTCTTTGATATAATATTGCAGTCATAAAGGTAATATATTGAAATATTGCTTTTTGAAAACAAATCTCAAATATTTAGAAGAATAATAGAAATATGAGCTTTTAAACTTCATCATATAAAATTATGAAAACTCAGCCAAGGCAACATAGTTCCAATGAATACAATACCTGTACCGTAGTTATCAGTCCAGTGTATTGTAACGGAATACGGGTATATATATATATCACTTCTACAGCCTCGTTGTGGAAGCGGCTTTTATGGCGACACTGGTAGAGTGATTGGCTTTTTTACGAAGTTAAGCAACGGAGATCGCGGTTAATACCTGGATGGGTGACCGCGGTGCTTGACTTCGTAGAAGACCCGGTTTCACGCTACATTGGTGGCAGCGGTGGGATGGAAGACAGTGTCCTTAGTGTGTTGCATAGGTCCGCCCTCGGATTTGCCTAGTGAGGCGTGTATGAGACTTCGGGACGAAGTCAAGAGAAGAGGGGAGAAATGTGACGGATTAGGTATATACATCACTTCTACAGCCTCGCTGTGGAAGGCGGCTTTTATGGCGACACTGGTAGAGTGATTGGCTTTTTTACAAAGTTAAGCAACGGAGATCGCGGTTAGTACCTGGAAGGGTGATCGCGGTGCTTGACTTCGTAGAGGACCCGGTTTCACGTTACAGTATATTGAGTCCAAGGCCAAACTGTTCAGCTTAATACGCTCCTAATATTTAAATCTAATGTGTTTATTATAGGTGATAGAAAAAGCTTCAATTAAACCTAGTTTTGTAAAACATGTGTCCCTCTTTATTAAGTCGGAAGTAAGATTAAGATATTAAGTTAATGTACCGCAAAGATAAGCATAACAACTCGTCACTGGTGTGTGTTGAAACTAGAAATATCTGTGGAGGCAGTCGGTTTGACTGCCCTCACGCAGAGACAGAAAAGGCGACGTCGAACAAGAAAGTTAATAAAGAGGATAGACGTGTGTATGTTTATGTGTTTGTTTGTTTGTATCACGTGACATAGGGTTTATAGGGTTCACCTGAGTCACAAAGGAGTCCACACCTTCAACCCTTTTAAATGCAAATACAGAACAAGAACGGCCTTTGATTTGATCAAAGCGTATTGATTAATAATCCCGTACACGCTATGTACGTGACCTCATTCGTCGCGCAAAGGGCTTTTATACCATGCAGAGGCTACGAGAGCCCAGATAAGCATTCACTTTCACCCAGTCTGATAAGAGGCTTCGCCGTCTGTTTACAGAATCATTGAATTATGTAGATTATGTCGACGAACAGAGTAGGCCCGGGTCAGACTGCGCGAATGCGCAGTCTGACCCGGGGCTTCTCTGTTCGCATATGGCATAATGGCCATTTTCTTGAGGGCGCACAATTTGATGGTCATCAAGAGAAACATTTCCCTGTGCCTTAACCTTGAAAACAGGGATAGTTCTTATCAGTTTGAGCAGTCCTGGTAAGACCTTTATTTTCGCATTTTAGTCTTGAATGCGAACAGCGCAAGTCCCGAGTACGGCGCCCGAATGCTTAGTAGGTAGTCCGCTCATCGCTGTTCGGAAATGACAGTTTGTCTGTTTTTCTGTGTCCCGGCGTCTTTGGTTAGCCACGGCGCGGTGCTTCAACGGAAAATACATCCTCTTTATCTAAGTGGTACTTAAAATCGTATTTGTAAACAAATCTAGGTACACTCAAAGATATTATTGTTTGTTTGTTGCCTTGATCTCTGCGTATGAATACACTTAAGGTGTGTGGTTCTCATGTTTTGCCCAAAAAGATTTGCACTAGATGTCAGCGTAATGCTATTCAAGATTCTTTATAAAAGTAGACTTTAATAAAAGCAAAGAATGTTATGTGTGACACATAGATTCATAATATGTACAAGAATAAAGCATCTCCAGTCATTCTCACCGATAAATCGGGAATATATATACCAATAAATCGGTAATTCATAGTTTATTTCCTCTACCGATTTCACACATGCCCATAGAGCTTCATAGCAATTCCACTCAATTTGGTAGTCAAGGGGTCTTTTCAGGGTATGGCTGGGCTTCTAAACTTTGTTTTGATTTAATGACCAGGCTTAGCACCGCAAAATAGAGTAAGGGAAAAAAAACAACAACGAAAAAAAAAAAAAAAAAAAGAAAAACTACAAAAAAAACAACAAACAAAAAAAAAAAACCCTCTGACACCGGCACTTTCTGGGACATTTTTTTTTGGACGCTGAATGTACCAACCAGTCCCCACCCCATCAAACGGCAAGTATCAAAAATTGAAATTTTGAAATTTCATCTCTACTTCTTTTGACTCCAGCAAACCCAAATAGAAGCATTTATTTCTTTGAAACAATTATGGAATTACACACAAACAATTTCATTTAAATTAGATTTAATTCGTTTCAATGCATCTTTATTATTAACCAATCTGCGGTATCTAATCAGGATCTACACTGTTTGCCGCTGATCCAGTAATTTTAGACACATTCACAAGTAGTATCAAAGCACTGATAGCACTGGTGGGTCGGGATTGTCTCTGAGTGTAGGCTGGGAAAATAGACCTGAACGGGGACGTAGGATTGTTTCATTTAATCCTTAATTTCCTGCAATTTAAGCAAGCGGTGCAAACCCAGATTAGACGCCGCGTTCTGCGGCGTCTGATCTGAGTCTGCATTGTTTGCCAATGTCCCAGTCCAGGTTTCTTCAGATAACTCTCTTTAGACTGCATTCTGGCGTCACAGCTACAAGAATAGCGCGACTACAAGTAACCGTTACCTGGACTGGTCAGTAATAATCACGTTGACAACTACCTTAAGGAATTTTTGGCGTTTGTATACTATGGGTGGACTGTAAACAATCGACCCTAAAATGGGGTAAGAGTAAGATATACGAGTATTTAGCGTAAATACCTGTACAGCAGCCAAAATTTAGCGACTTTATCCGGAATTTCCAGTGAAACTGAAAGTTTGAATCAAAGGGGCTGGTGAAAGTGGTGATGGTGGTAGGGGGAGGGGGATTCAGAAAGGCGGAGGATCATTTGGATGTTATAATGAGTATTTTAAGTTTTCAAAGTTGTCATACTTATCATCCAGAAAAAATGATACTTATTCCAATTAAACAGTCTTAGGTGTTGAGATGTCATTGCTCATTTTATCAGTGTGAAAAGCAAAACTTCTTATCCCAGGTTGTAGGCTTAATCGGGATCACACACCCAACCTAAATTGCCCTATATATGCATTGTAAGGCGAGAAAAGGGCCTTTATGTCATACGCAAACAGTCAATGCCCATATCAGCCTGTGCGTTCACGCAGTTGGATCAGAGACTTCTCTGCTTGTTTATACATTCTGCAATATCAAATGATCTGTAAGCGGGCAATGAAGGCCCAGATCGGACTGCGCGAATGCGCAGTCTGATCAGGGCCTTCGTTGCCCGCATATGACACAAGAGCCATTTTCTTGCGTTGGGCGTCATATAGATTTAAAAATACATGAGAACTATGTCAAGTATCAAAGTACTACAGGGCTTAATGGGTTAATGACGTTCCACATTAAAATTTATCTCTGAACAAATCATCACCGATTTCAATAAGGACACTGGGTTTATTTATTGTGGCAGACAAGATCGTGTTTCCTCTAAATACCCGAAGAAAGGGTTTTGATCCAGATTACGCACCTTAATCAGCTTCTGCACTTTTTATCTTTTCCATTAGTACGACTCGAACGGTATTTCGGCCATGGATATTTCGACATAGGATAATTCGGCCTGGGACTGTTCGGACTGGGACATTTCGGCCAGAGAAATTGTCATGAAGAGACATTTCGGTTCGATAAAACTGAAACATTGTTGAAAGAGCCGTAAACCCCCATAAAATCCAGGATCGATGTGAGTCGCCCTTGCAATAGGGAACATTATTCATCTACCACATTACCCTAAATATTTGGAGATACAGGCCTGAGCAAACAGTGCAGACCCTGATCAGACGCCGCAAGATGCGGCGTCTGATCAGGATCTATACTGTATGCCACAAAAACAGAAGTGTTTAGATAATCTGACAAGTAATAAAATGGGCTTGTTCAGATTTTAGAACAAGTATGGTAAGGAATTAAATTTAAAATGCTTAGGGCAAATACCACACATCACAACTGTAGCTACAAGACGCAGCCTTATACGTTTTACAAAGATAAGCAAGATATTTTGATCAGTATCCATGAGACGGAATTTAAAGTATCGACAGTGAAAATACGTCATCAGTCATTTAGTCGTACTCAAGCGAATAATGGGAATTATATTATCCACCCAGTTTTTACTAAAATTAACTCCTTGCTGCTGAGTTATCTTTGTGATTTCCACAATTTCCCAATCATCCGGATGAACTGTCATTTTTAAGAAAAATTACTAATACAGGATAAAATCAAACGTTTACCGATTACTCATATGAAAAATTTGAAACGATTTAAAAACGTTTTAACGAATTTTGATCGCTTTGAAATATAAATGGTAGTTAGTTATATAGCATATGGCAGCTTGTGGGAAAACATGATCTCTTCGGGTTGCCTGAGGGACCGATCATTTGATTTGTTTGGTCTTGTCAGTCTTTTTTTCTGACAAAATTGGGTCCAGGATTAAAAACAAAACAAACAAACAAAAAAAAAAAAAACAAAAAAAAAAAAAAAAAAAAAACACACACACAAAAAAAAAAACAAACAATGGAACGGTAGCCCCCTAGCATCATGCAGTTTCTTGACTGAAAGAGTCTTAAAAGTAACTGCAGATGACCTGGTTCTCCACTGTTTTAAACATTGGATGCATGGCGTCTACGTCATTATGAACTTTACACTTACCGCCTCCGCTGATTCAAGAAGGGCAGTTGTCAGTTTCTGGCGAGTACTGGTTAACCGCTTAGAGGACTAAGCCTACCCAGGAAAACGTATGGTTAGGAAAACTGACCGCGATCGACATGACCCCAATGGGTTGACTAGGCCATAACCTCAACACAAACAAACACTTAAGTGCATTAGATATACTTTCAGGGCAGACAACCATGTTATATTTGTTTGTCTCCCCTCTGAAAAGTGGTCTACTTTAGAAGGAAGCATTTCCTCCCCTTTGGAGCAAACTCTTCATTTGAAGTATATCATAGCTTTCCCATCTCCTATAAATTCACAACCCGAAATATATGTGGTTATTAACAGCAGAAAACAGATTGTGTTTGCGAAATGCTTACTGAAAGCACAAACACACTTAAATTCGATAAAAATGTTCAAATCGAGATATATTGCCTAATATTATTGACCCCCGCATACCCCGATTTTCACTATATTATAGGGGAAGAAGGGGGTGTTTATCGCATAGACTTGTTAATGTAATGAGAGTGAAAACTACAAAAAACAACAGAAGCAGCAGCAGCAACAACAACAACATCAGCAGCAATAACAATAACAACAACAGCAACAGCAGCAACATCATCATCATCATCATCATCATCATCATCATCAACAACAACAACAACAATAATAATGATAATAATAATAATAATAAATACATTAATGAAATAAAATTAATAAATAAATAAATGAAATAAGATAAAAGGTAAGTCTAAGGAAATAACAATATTAACAAACAGTATAAGAATCTCGTTATACGCATGGCTACTTTCTTCGTCTTTTTGTAGCGCCTAAAACCTGCCGAATCGTTCAAGCGCTTCTTCAGCATCAAAGGAAGTAGACTCACTTTCGACAGGTATATGTCGTGATCAGTAATATTCTCAAATCATCTTGGCACCTGTTTTCGTAATTGATTTTATCTCCTATAGATTAAGTGATTAACAAACATTTGAGTGGCCGGCGAGAGAGTTTGGGTGAAATACTTGAGATATGTGTTCAAATACTTCTTCTGAAGTGTATTTATTTCGCTATTGGAGATTTGCCCGATTTGGATAATTGGCCAAGGAGCATTACAGGTAAATAAAATTCTTTAAATTCACCTTGACAGCATTTGTCACTCACTGGGCAAAATCAGTAGACGACAAATTGATCCAGCAGACGACAAACTGATTTTTTTTTTTTTTTCAGAAAATAGGCGTTGACATTTCATGCAAATTGTCTCTCGAGACAATTTGCATGAACTGTCAAGGTCTATTTTCTGGGAAAAATAAAAATAATATTTAAAAATAAATGTCGTCTGCTGATTTTTTTTACCCAGCATGCTAAGTGTTAAATTAGACCGTGTTGGTTCTGAGTATATTATGAACATTTCATTTAATTAATGCACATTTATTATGTTCGACCCAGTTCGTCGCCAATAAAATTTGTAACGCCTTATATTGCAATAGTGATTTGCATACAGACAAAACGTGTGGGGCGAAAATATTAAAGGAATTTGTGTTTAATAGACTAGTACTACTACCAGTAGTAGTAGTTTTAGTAGTTGTAGTAGTAGACGTAGTAATAGTAGTAGTAGGTTTACTTTTGTTTCTCCAGTGTGCACAATAAAACAGATTTAAACATACAGACTAAAATATGTATTTACCACTGCCATTTTAAAAGGATTGTGAGTGACAAAGAGGCCGGTACACACTAGAGACTTGATCTGGATCAGTTTGATTCGGACAAGTTGATCTGAATCAAACAGCGTTTAAACTGGCACAAGTTGATCCGGATCAAGTTGCGTTCACACTATGGACTAAATTGATCCAGATTAATTTGATCTGCGTCAAGTTGATTCGGATCAAATTTGTGTTCACACTGTTATTGCGTTCACATTGCAGCAACGTAAATCTGATCCGCATCAACTTGATCCGGATCTGCTTGATCTGGGTCAAGTTGGCCCATAGTGGAAGCATATTGCATCAAATTAGTCCTAATGTGAACGCGATTCGATGCGGATCGATTTGATCCGGATCAACTCGATCCGTGTTAATTTGATCCGTATCAACTTGATCCATATCAACTTGTTGCCAACATTAATTCAGAGATACGATAAAAAAAAAACACAAAAAAAAAAACAAAACAAAAAAAAAACAACAAAAAAACAAAAAAAAAAACAAGAAACATTCATTTCAAGAACGAGAGACTAACTGAAATTTTACAGGCTGCCAGGTGCCACATTTTATGATTGTTTTAATACCTTATATTAATTTATCAAACCCTTCTTGGATGATAAAATGTCTACTTTTGAGTAAATATGGAGCCTTTCAGTTATTATGTAAAATGGTTTTATACATTTTATTGGCAGTGCAATTATATAAAGGAGTCAAATTTGATTGCGTATACCGTATATACCCAAAATATTTGGACAGGACAGATGAATAAACAGAGAAAACATCATAGACCCTGGTAAAACTGTTACCAAGGGAATATGACCAGGTTCTGCATTATTTGTCACTAAGCTTGTCTGTTTTAGAATACCGTATTCAACCTAATTACTGCTCTATACTCAAAGGATTTTTCAAATTTAATGATGCTTATGCGATTTTCTTTCTACTTGTCTTAATAAAAGCATGTTGTTGATATTCATTTGAATTGCCTCGACTTGTCGAGGCAATTCAAATTAGTATCATCAACATATGTTTTTTAAAGGAGTCGATAAAAGTTCACAGACTGTAATTTGAAGATTAAGAAATTGCTTGACTGTGCGTTAATAGGGGTATGCGCGGTAATGAGGTCGAATACGGTAATAGGATAAAGGGTAAGGGTGTCAGACGCTGTAGGTCAATTACAGCGGGTGTGACATCGTATTGTTTGATGGTGATACTGATACCATAAAATCTATGCTCAACGTGCAAAAAGGCCTATTTTTGTAAACGGAATTGCGGAGAACGATTTTCACAGTCTGATTAGGGGATTTCTTGCCCTCTTATGCAATTATTTACACTGAGTATTCGGACAGACAGACCTGAGCAAACAGTGTAAATCTAGATCAGACGCCGCAGACGCGGCGTCTGATCAGGGTCTATACTGTTTTCCACTCATCAAGCTGTAAACAGCTTTTTTAGCCGCGCTATTCTTGTTGCTGTGACGTCAGAGTGAGTGTAAAGAAGGTTATCTGTAAAACCTGGACTGGGACATAAACGCTGCAGACCCAGATCAGAAGCCAGATAACACGGCATCTGATCAGGGTCTGCACTGTTCGCTTAAATTACAGGAAGTTAATAGTTGAGTGAAACAGTCTTGAGTCCCTGTTTAGGACCATTTTTCCAGCCTACACTCAGAAACAATCGACCCACAAAGGCTGTCAGTGCTATGATTTTGGACAAATTAGCAGACGACAAATTGATGTTTTTTTTGGGTTTTTTTTATTCTTCCCAGAAAATAGGCTTTAACATTTTATGCTTATTTTCTCCTTAGAAGACTATTTGCAGAAAATGTCAAGCCTACTTCTGGGGAAAATAAAAATGTTAATAAGAGTGTTAATGGCCAGAAAATACAGTCGTTGTCAGTTATTAACTTGTTTTATGCTACCTGGATTTTAAAAATTCAAGTCATGCTAGCTTTTGTATAGCAATGAAACCTATACTGGGTGGAGTAACTGAACTTGAGAAGACAGTGTTTCTCTTACCGGGTTTGATGTATATTAATCGTGTCAAATTTAGGTGTTAATTACACACACCGAAACAAATAATCAGAAATAATTTACAGTACAGTGAGTAAGTATATGTCGTTTTAAAAAAAATGTGTTCTGTAAAACCATATCCTTTTGAAGCAAGGAACGTAACAGAGAATTGATTTATTTGAGTTGAGTTTTATGACCTTCGTGTCTAAATTTTCCGGGCCAGGCTAGCTGGGCCTCTGTGAGTGACCCTTAACTAAGTTTTCAAATGGGCACAATGATTCAAAAGGACCAGAAAATATTATCCAGATTATGATACAGTACGAGGAGACGTTTTACGACCTCCACGCGTTACTAACACAAGCTGTAGAACTAACTAACTTGATCAAAATCTGAGTTGATTTAACTGGTCATTGACATGGGATCCACTTCTAACTAAACCGGAACATAAAGTTACTGGGCAGAAGAGCGCGACACACAGACGCCTTTTTATGGCGTTTGATGGCGTCATTCGTCGTTTCCGTGATGTTAGGCGATGTAACGTCGTTTTCTCGCATCAGATGCGTTGTTAAAAAGAGATGTGATCATGTGATCTAGTCAAAAGTAGTGGCAGGATTCCTTCAAACAATGTCGGAAGGTTGGAAGAATCTGAAGGAAACAACCGCATTTCCATTGACTTTTTGTGTGTTGAAGACTGGTCGAAGTAGATCAACTCTGATGTGTGATTTGTTGAGTAATAAATCCCAGACTTGGAGGTCGGTAGTAAAGTGTTCCAACAATTTCTTCGGGAATGTAATGTAACAAACGTGCGATCGCTTTTCTGGCATTTAATGTATCCATTTAAAAATCTCATCGTAAAGTACAAAATGTCACAACCGTCGTATTTAGTACTTGCATACAAGTTAAACAAGAATTGCGTTGACGTCAAGAAAAGTTTGGACCAAATGCTTAATCCAGGGCAGCAGCATTGTGTCACATAACGGTACATGAACTGGTTTTGAGGATTTTAAAGCAAAACAAAAAAAAAAAAAAAAAAAAAAAAAAAAAACAGCACATGAGTCTATCCATTCGACTACGGCTTCAAACAGGTATACTCGTAAGCAATGATATTTATGCAAGAATACAACAACAAATTATTTCTACAGCTGACCTAACTGATATTTAAATTAAAATAAATAAATAAATAAATAAACAAATAAATAAAACTATGTCTCCCTCGTTTCCGTGTAATCAGTATAGATCAAATAACCCGAGTGATGTAAAAGTCTAATGTTATGTAATAGTACCTCAACTCTACAACAGCCCACCTCCACCCCATCTTAAAAGTGTAAAGATATTGCACAACAAAATTGTATCAGCCGCAACGTAAGAAATGTACATATGTGCCAATCAAAGACTCAAATCAGCCTGCGCATCCGCACAGTCTGATCAGAATCTTCATTGTCCGCATGTCTTTGCACCATTATATTAAAAATGCGCCCATAGAAGATTCAGATCAGCCTGCGCGAATGCGCAGGCTGATCTGAATCTTCGCTGGGCGCACATATCCGAAGGTACGTTTACTGACGTTTCGGCTAATATTAGCGCCGAGACACTTGCAGTCGGAGGTTAGACGAACCCATTTTTTCTATGAAATATCACACAAGTCTAATTCATACGATCTATTTCTTCATCTAACTCGGTGTCAGCTCTGTCATTTACAATTAAACACGCTTTGAGTGTATTCTTTAACTGTGAATGGGTGTAATTTAGAACCTTAAAGGAATCTGAATTGCTTAGATTTAATGTTATGCAATCATCTAATACATTTCTTTTATTTGAGATAGTATTTCATGTTTTTGTCGTCAGACAAACAAAATGATCAAATTCTTCTATATTAGATTTCTCTGTCTTGTAAACTAGACCAGGAAAGGTGAACCAAGTTTGTAAACGCCCAGTATTGTGTTATAAAAACACCATAGTTGTGTGGTTTGCAGTGAAAGTGGAACCCTAGCTTAATGCTTAGCATGCAGGGTAAAAACAGTAGGAGTTTTTAAAATACATTTCTTATTTTCACCAGAAAATAAAATTTATCATTTCATGCAGGACAATGATCAGGCTGATCTGCAATGTCAAGCTGCAAGACATTGTCACCATGTGGTCCAAGGCTTGGCATTGAGGAGCTGGACTCATTCTGAAGGAGAAGGCTCCGCTAGTATGGACATGTGGAACGCTCCAATGATGCATTCAAGACAGCCTGTGGCATACAGGTTGATGGAAAACGTGGGCCTGGGAAGCCCAAGATGACATGGATGCAGCTGTGAGAGGGATCGCAGAGTGGAAGCTTTCGGCTATCGACCCTCATGATAGACACACTTGAAGACCTGGTCCATCTACCTGGAAGGGGGTCCACTGATATGGATGTTGCCCCTGTACGTGCGCGTTGATGAAAAATCCGATGATGATGATGCGAATAAGAAAATTAAAATATCTACTGAATTTGCCCACAGCGTGCTAAGTTTTAAAGAAGTTTAGAGCTTACAGCTCTTTATCGATTCAGCAGAAAAAAAGCAAAAAAGCTACATATAAACCATTTTACTTCGTTCAGACATGCAAACCGATCGCGAAGGTTTCGTCCTGGAGGGGGATCCAGGCCAAAACGTCCGCGAGTGACGTGCACTTTTGAACACAGCCCAGGAGTATTTTTCGTATTTAACCTAAATTCAATGCGAACACAGTGTGTTGCAACAACGTCGATGCAACGTCATTTCAAGCCGTTGCAACAACGTCTTGTTAACATCGTATTGATAGGACCTTGTTGCCACAATTTATGTCTCTGGTAATATTATATCATGAGCTAATGGACAAAAGTTGCGACCTGTGACTAACACCGTGTTAACAAAATTAAATAAACTAGCGGCACTTTTCTCTGGAGCTGTTTCGATATAATAAAATCAAACGCGATGTTTGCAAAGGAGAGGCGTCAAGAATTAGTGGGCCGTGCCACGCTAAAACGTATCTTCGGTCATATGCGAACAGCGAAGGCCCAGATCAGACTGCGCGAAAGCGCAGTCTGATCAGAGCCTTTACTGTCCACTTCTAGAATCAATTGATACTATAGAATGTATCAATGGAGAGCAAATGCCCGGATGAGACCTTGCGCATGCGCAGGGTGACGTGAATCCGTACATTTTGCGCATGCTAGAAGGCACTTTATCGCTTGACAGGGCCTAGTTAGACGTTCAATAAGATGATTAAACTATCCTGCTTCATTTATTTTTATTGATAAATCTAAACGAAGGCATTATTCTGCGCAAGATTAGCCGACTGACTTCAAATGAAACGTAAGAGATTTATATTTTTCCTTATATAATTAAAGATACATAAGCATGTTAAGTATTCAGTGCACGTGATGAGTAAAATCTACAGGGATCAGATTATAGGATCAGGCGGAAAACTCCTGTGACTAAAATCACTTTATCACGGTAAGATCAAAGGATTAACGCTTAGCATGCTGGGTAAAAAATTCAGCAGACGACACTTTGAAATATTTTTCTTATTTTTACCTAGAAAATTAGACTTTGACATTTCATGCAAATTGTCTCCTCAGGAGACAATTTGCATGAAATGTCAAAGCCTATATTCTGGAAAATAAAAAATGTAAAAGGTATATTTAATTTGTCGTCTGCTGAATTTGCCCAGAGAGTGGTAAGGATTAACAAGGAGGGGGGCCTTTTGTTCCATGGCTTGACACGCGCAACTGGGCTCAAGATTACATAAGGCGATGACTTTTTATGATGATTTTTGGACTTTTTATTTGTATTTTATTTTATTTATTTATTTATTTTTTTTTTTGTCATTTTATATCAAGCATATTATATATGTTAATATTAATCGCTTCCCCTTGCCTTAGACTGACTTCAGTCTCCACTGACTAAATATTTTTCTCATATTCCTGTTTGATAATCCACTAAAATAAAACCAAAAAATGTCAGGACTATAGAGATAGTGACCGGTCTTTAGAGTCTTGACATTACTTTGGTTTATTTTAGTGGATTATTAAACAGATTATAAGATAAAATATTTAGTCACTGGAGACTGGAGCCAGTTTACCCTTGCCTCTACGAAGTAATGCCTAGCACAGTATTTGCTTTGTGACATCACGAAAATATACCTTTTATACAGTAAAACTGGGGTTTAAAGGGGTTTGAAGGGGTATACATTATTTTTGTTTTCTCTGCTCAAAAACATAGATTGTGGGTACTCGTTACAACCTCCCTCGCCGAGGCGGTTCTAACGAATATCCACAATCTATGTTTTGAGCAGAAATATGAAAAAAAAAAAAAAAAAAAAAAAAAAAAAAAAAAAATCAGAGTTTTTATCTGAAAATTTTCAGTTTTTGGTGAAATTTTCTATATATTTGAATAGGCATGTTTTCGTAATGGTATTATTGTATATACCCTAAATATTGGGACATATTGCTCCTTACCGTACTTGTCCTACTATTACCATTTGAAGAAGTCCATGTCACTACCTGTTTATCTGTCTAAAATTTGCTAGATGGGTGGCAAACAGTGTAGACCCTGATCAGACGCCGCGTTCAGCGGCGTCTGATCTGGGCCTACACTGTTTGCTTAGGCCTTCTGTGACAATATTCAGAGTAATTACGGTAATGTAAAAAAAAACCCACCCGAATAGATTTTTTCTTTTTATCTAGAGGAAAGAACATGGTTATAATCAAAGCACTGACAGCACTGGTGGGTGGTTGTCTCTGAGTGTAGGCTAAAAAAATGGCCCTAAATGGGGACTTACGATTGTTTAATTTAATCCTTAGCTTCCAGTGCAGATAAATAATACTAATAATAATAATAATAATAATGATAAAATAACAACAACAACAACAACAATAATAATAATAATAATAATAATAATAATAATAATAATAATAATTAATAATAATAATAATAATAATAATAATAATAATGATAATAATAATTACAATAATAATAACTTTGGCATATAAAGCATTCAAAGACCCGTGTTATTATTTTTCGCGTGCGTGTTCACTTGTACTTTTAATTATTCCGACTTCAATTCAACAAACCAAGACGTCGGCATACCATAATCGCTTTTAACCCTTGACCCACAAGGCGGCCTAAGAGAGCACCGCGCTATGAGCAGATGGTCAATCATATGAGTAGTCACGAGCAGGCCTTGTATGGCGGTTTATAGTGTCTGAAGACAATATTGGAAGTGTGACATGTCCTAATTGATTTTCGAGGACAATCGGCAGGGCCACTTTTGGAATAATTAATGTTCCGTATTTACCATAAGTATTGGGATAGACGGTCGTTAGCAAATAGTGTAGACCCTGGTCAGACGCCGCATAATGCGGCGTCTGATCAGGGTCTACACTGTTTGCCACTCATCCATCAATTGTTTGGCCATTTCTACAGATAGAAGAATGGACTTTTTCAGAATTTAGGACATGTAAGGTAAGGAGTGAAGGTGTTCGAATGTTTAGGGTTGATATGGTAGCCGCCATGAAACTGGTTATTAAGTGTAGATCCACGTCGTGACATAAGGGTGTTTAGAGCTTATACAAAAAATGGAGATCTATATCGCTTTGCATATCCATACTGACCGACCAGTGCAAGTGCTGTTGCAATATCCTTTGGATCTGCGAGCGAACAACAAAGGTCCTTTGGCTGTGTGATTGCGCAGGTTGATCTCGTGCTTCGCCGACCGTATATATCTGAGACCCCTTTTTTATACGACGCGAATTAATTATGTCTTTTATTTTTATTTTTATGGTATCTACAACAGAGCTCTTGTTATTTCTTTGTATGGCTTTTTGTAAGACAAGTGGCATCCGGGTGTATTGCAGCTGACCCGTAGCTGGCTACTTGTGAGGTCAGTAGCTTTTTTGATATGAAATATTTGTCGTTAGGTCAGGGAAAGCTGGTCGCTCAGCGTGTAGTACATTTTGCTGCTCTTTAAGAGGCCGTTGTTTGAATTCCTCAAGGATTTGATTGTGTTGAGGTTTAACGACACGTCAACCCTTATGGGTCATTTTGTGTCGTCTCCCAGAGAAAGGGAGAAAAGAGATAGAAGGGATAGTAGAGGAGATGAAAGAGAGGGACAGGAATGAAAGAGTAACAGGAATGAAAGGGAAGAAACAGAAGCTATAACCACCCCCCACTCCCTCCTACCCTTTCCTGCTACAAGGGTAGCAAGCCTTGCCCAACTGTAAGCCAATATCAGTTGGACGCCCCGGCAACATAAGATACACGACAATTCCTCAAGGAGCAGTTTTCTTCCCATGATTATACGATGTTCCCTGTCACAGTGTACTTACTATATCATGGCCTCGAAATCGAGATCACACCAAGTTAGCATTCTTTATAAATCTATAGCGGCCCGCTATAAATTTATAAAGAATGCTAGCTGGGCAGTATATTACAATAAAAAATGTCAGTCGTCCAACCAGATGATGCAGCTGAAGTTGACGACTGAGTCACGGTGGCCATTTAGGCAATATAAGTACGCAGCAGAATGTCCCTGTTTGGCAACAAGTCCTCTGTTAAAACGGCACAAAAGCTGAAAAAAACAACAACAAAAAAACGGGGAAAAACAACAACAACAAAAAAACAACAAAAGACAACAACAACAACAACAACAACAACAACAACACACACACACACACACACACACACACACACACACACACACACACACAACAACAACAACAACAACTAAATCATCACGAAAACATGCCTATATAATATTGACCCCATTAAACCCCACTTTTAAATAGTAAAACTGGGGTTTACAGGGGTATACATTATTTTTCCTTTTTTCTGCTAAAAAACATAGATTGTGGGTACTCGTTAGAACCGTTCTAACGAGTACCCACAATCTATGTTTTTAGCAGGAATTTGAATTTTTTATCTGAAAATTTTCCTGTTTTGTTGTGAAATTTTCATTATATTTGAATAGGTGTGTTTTCGTAATGAGTTACTAAAATTGTCACATTGTAGCCTAAATTGCCAACATTGAGCATGAAATATTTCGCGATGTAGACGATCTACATGCATAAAAATGTGACAAATTACAGTAATTATATCATGGCTCTGCGCATGTACGTGCGATAATGCACTCGCTCATGGCGCTCGTGCATTATCGCATCGTACATGCGCACGAACCATGGTATAACTGAGACTAATACAGCTGAAAGAAAGTCCAAGAGAAGTAAAATCTTATTAATTTACACTTAAAAATTAGTTGAGGTGCCTCCTTACGTCCGAATGTGTTTGCGAACTCTTTGTAGGCAGAACAGGCTTTCACTTCCTTGGGGAAACTGTTCCAGAAGTGGCAGCCTCGAAACAGAAAGGGGTTCACAAATGACTCTCCCAATGCGCATGTCAGTCGACAAACCGTCAATTTATTGACATGGTAGAAGAGTCTAGGATCACAACAGATGCAGCTAGGAAACACCTCCTTACTCCACCGTGTGAAATAAAGCTCAGTAGACCGGCACAGTAGCTCAGTTGGTAGAGCGTCCACTTTGTGACCGGGAGGTTGCGGGTTCGATCACCGGCCGAGTCATACCAAAGACTTTAAAAATGGTACTAGCCGCTTTTTCGCTTGGCGCTCAGCATTAAGAAAGTAGAGCTAGGAATCAGAACTGGTCAGCGCAGTGTCAGTATAATGTGACTAGGTCGGATATCAAGTGTCTGGGGCGTGATATTTCAGTGAGGCAGCACTCTAAAAGTGAGCATTGAGCTCCCTGCCACATCCAGACACCGTCACGATATGACTGAAAGATTGTTGAAAGCGATGTAAAGCCCGAATAAAACAAACAAACAAACAAACAAAAGCTCAGTAGGGATTTGATCCTACGACCGCGAAAACAGCAGGAAAGCGTTCAAAAGAAAACACAACAATGAAAGTAATGAAAGAAACAACAAACAAGCATATGCTGAGATGATTATGTACAAACAATAATTCATAATTCTTAGAGCCACACTGTATTATTTCTGGCGGAAAAACCATTAGACTGGTATAGTGTAATGTTATTTGTTGAGAGCTGAGTTTTACGTATTCCAAGAAAAAAGGTATTTATAGACGTGCAATATATACAAAGCGATCAGACTCTGAGCGATCAGACCAAGAACACCATGCTTGTTGGCAGATTCTGGTTAGAGTGTGTTTATCATGTATACTTACAAAGCGACAGAATCGTAAAGCAACGTATTCATTACCAGCGTAGATGTTAACACTCAGAGATGCGCAATCAGAATTTGATTTGGCGGCCACCGTAGTTTTAAGAAACCGTTTTAACTTGAGATCGACGATTTGGAGTGGGATGAAAAGACTATTTCTCCATCATGTATTGCTACGTCAATCAAATTTTGTTGTGTACGTCAATCAACGCACGCTGCTGTGTTAACGTATTATCCAGGAGGGCGTGGAATATTACCGACACAGAACGGACCGTAAGATGTTAAAACGTGTTACTGATTATATACGAATAGCGTAGACTCTGATCTGTGTGTGCATTTACGCAGTCAGATCGGTATTTGATTGTTGGCTATAAATGTTATTCAATGAACCGGATTTAGTAGAAGTGAAATACGTAGACCCAGATCAGCCTGCGCGTGCGCGCAGGCTAATCTTGCTCTTCGCGTTTCGAAATTGTGATAAGGTACGTTTTCCCCAGTTATGACCCAAATTTCCTTTGATGTTTACCACTTGGAAGCATATTCAAATGAGATTTTCAACAAGTGTTTTACTGCAAAAAAAAGTGCAACTTTACACCAGTAGTGCCGTCTCTCACTGAAAAAAAAATCTGCACAAACCAAGAGGAAAATAACAGTAAAATGCAACATGCAATTCTGTATCAGTAATCGTCTCTGGCAATTATAGGGATAGTTTCCTTTCAAGTGTTAGCTTCAAAGAATAAATGCCTCTCGAATCTTAACAGAAGAACACGATGTGAAGTATAACCCTGTAATAGCTCGGTTCTCATTGCAATTTCAAGAATACCTTCAAGACACTATTACGTTAACGTGTATGTAATACTTACCCTTTTTATAAAGCTATACATAATGAATTATAAAAAAATGTGCGATGAAATCCGAGGAACAGGCGTGCAGATTTCAGTTGATAGTGAACGCTTACTCGGATGCCTTCGTATGTTAATGTTACATGACGTTGTTTTTGATGACGTCTTAGGGCAATGATTGTTACGCATTTTTGCAGGCTCTGAATTTTAGATAATAAAATACCTCTTTTGAGGCTTCAAACAACTGAAACTAATGCAGTATGTATAGCTAGCTATGCACTGATGATGGTGACAAGATTTACTAATATCATTGCAATAACGCTGTATTATTGACATATAGCTCTGTAAAAGGCACATTTAAATAATCAAAGCATTTACATCTCTGGTGGATCGATATTCTGTGAAAGGACTTAAAACTGTTTCATTTAACAATTCTTCTTCCTGTAGTTTAAGCAAACAGTATCACAAATGTCTCAGTCCAGGTTTTACAGATAACCCTCTATCAACAGCACGGTGACGTCACAACGACAAGAATAGCGCGGCTATAAATAACCATCACCTGGATTTCGTCTTACGCGCGGTTTGATTACATTGGTCAATGATAATCACGTGGACAACTACCTGAAGGAAACTTTAGCATTTATATACTATCGCTCGATTGTAAAAAATCGATCCAATAAAATGATACTGTCTCATTTCTCCAAGAACACTTACATATACATAGTGGGTAGTCATAACGAATCTCGTCCAATGAGTGTCCACAAGATATGTTGTCGCGGAAAAATAAGAAAACTATTTATGTGGATATTCAGTGGTCCGTTTTCGTTGTGTAACCGTTTACTAAATAAGCAAGCGTATTGACCGAAGAAACCTCTTTATGGCAACTGCATACATCTAGAGTTTGATGCTAATCTGCAAGGAGTGAACTTTGCAGACAAAACCCACCTTATTCACCGCCCTGTGTTTGTTTATTCGTTGTTGCTAGGTAAATGTGGAAGAGTGCTGAAAGTTAGAGAATTACTAGAGTAGTTCGAAACACTGTGCATCGTTTCGTCGCTGAAGTTGCCAGCTCTGGCCTATGCTAAGTACTGCATCTTGTTGTGATCAACATGCCGGTTGAAGTTCTAGGCTTGAGGCCCATACTGAGATGCGCCCACTTCATCCAGGCCGGGTGCACCTTTTGGTATGAGAGGAGATTTGCAGAGCGGTCCCCGATTATTCCACGTGAGGCCTCTAGTAGTGAAATCCTTTCCAAAACTTGGATCCGCTCTTAAAGGAAAAAAATGGGAGCCAATTTTTTTTTTTTAAGAGTAGCTCCCAATGACTACTGAGAAATATTTCCTTGTCGGACTTATTTTTCTTGGCGGTAAACCAGTTCTTCTTAAGGTGAATTGATACCCTTATAGGGGAGATCTCTTGTTAAATTGTTTTTGTTTCACTTCTAAAAGGGGTCTACTCTAAAAGGAAAAAAAAAAATGCTCCCCTGGGAGCAAATTCTTTCCTTTTAGAGTAAACTCTTTTTCACAAGATGAGATAAGGATTTCAATAAAAAAGAGGAAATCGAAACAAAAAAGAGGAAACCCCAGAACCTCCATTCAAAAGACATCAGATTTGGATAAATTGGAGCAAATCTGATCATTTTTATTTCAGCAAATTTCAGTGAAAAAAAAAGCGGAAATCCTCTACAAAGAGGAAAATTCTTATCCCTGTAATTTCAGAAGGGGACAGACAGGGTCTACTCTTAAAGGAAAGAATTGGCTCCCCTCGGAGCCAATTCTTTCCTTTTAGAGTAGAACCTTTTTCAGAAGGGGATTGGTGTGCAGGGTAGCAAACAGGACGTCATAAAATTTGTCTCCCTTGTATAAAATGCCAGACAATTTATCATGTATCCAATTCCCTTGAACAGACATAAACCTATATAAACATGCAGGAAAAAGATTGCACCAATGCACTTACGTCAACTTGATATAATTTCCTCAGACGATGGTGAGATTATGTAAATTTTGCACTAATTATATGTATACAATTATTTACAGCCAAGAAAACAAACAACATGACATAATGTCACCATAAAAAAGAGATAACCAGCAATCGGAGAAAACGTATCTTCGGACATGTGTCCAGCGAAGATTCAAATTAACCTGCGTATCCGCGCTATCTGATCAGTGTCATTGCTGTCCGCCTGACAAAAACTTGGGTCCTTGGCTATTCGTAGAGCCCTTAATGAAAGCTCTAATGGCACAGCGTTAGAAGGCTGATCTGAATCTTCTCTGAGCACAGATGTCCTAAGGTATATTTTCTTACGTTGTGGCTTAAATTGTCTTTCAAATTGCTTAAAGAGGTTTAAAGAAGATAGTCTCACACATTCGCAAAAGACAATTAAAGAAGAGAAAAAGAAAAGCTAGTGCGTCAGTGCCCAATTACTTAAATGAAAAAAAAAAAAAGACAATCACATTATCATATGATTAGACATGCATCTTTTATTCTCTCTAGGCAGGCGGACACGGATTTTTATTTTGCTTGTTTTTGCTTGTCGTTCAGGCATGATTTTGTTATATATTTTAACCAACGATAAATGGTTTGGTTTTAGATAAAAAAAAAAAAAAAATGTGGTATCATAAAGAATACATTTATGTTTTACGTCAGAACATTTTGTGGATACTTAAGGTGGTGGTCGGTAACGTCATATATTTTGTATAGTAATGTGATGCAGTCCGAATACAAATCGCTTTAATAAGAAAAAAATATTAGACCGATTACGATCTGAATATGCAAGAACAATCAGCTATTTATGATGTTTTCATGTTTCCACTATTTTTAACTTAACCCATTTTAGACTGAATAAACTCCCACACACTATATAGCGGAAGAGTCGAATTTCCATTTTAGGTATGTCAGTCTATGTGATTTAGATATTCCTACAGAAAAATGGCTAAATTATTTGCAGACAATGCATACCCATTCTGCGGCGTCTGATCTGGGTCTGCACTGTTTGTCAATTACCCTAGACTAGACTCCAGACTAAAATGGGCGAAAACCCCGCCAAACGTATTTCAGTCCATTTGGTAGGATGACTGTGTAACAACTTGATAAAGAATTATGCGAGGTGTGCAATGGGATGTTATATCCTTCCGAAGTCAAATTACAATTTCCTGGCGCACCTCAGTACCAACATTGCAACTTGTCCCTAAGCTTCTCACACCCCGCGAGGTATTCAAGCTGCCCATCGAGTCGTTTAACAATGAGTACCTACTATATAATATTTTGTTTCAAATTAAAAAGAGAATAAGTACTTTTAACGTGTATCCACAGTGCATGTTTTAAATCTGCTGTGGTTAAATATATAATGACTTTAGTCAGGATTTCCGAAACTGTATTCAGACAGGGCACCGCAAGAGCATTACGCCATACATGAACAGAAAATACTCAGGCTAGACGGGGAATCGCGCAAGGGGCGGATAGTATCTAAAAAATGAAAAGTGCAAATACATGTAGTGAAAAGGAAAGTCATGCCTTCAATGAAGACTGCAATCCCGTGCCATCGATGTTTATCAATAATACGTCGTTTTTTTTTCGGTGCTTAAGCTCGGCTTGAAATAGACTTCATTTGATCCATGAATGAGCGTTTCCAGTTAAAAGATCTTTCGACATTATGTGATCAGCTTAGACCAAGATCATAGCACGCATCCACACAGTTTAATATGATCGGTTAGTGTTCGCTACGGACATATGCCAAACATTGTAACAGTGAACAGGCTATACCCTGATCATACTGCACAGATGTCTGGGTCTACGCTGGTCAGTTCAGCCATAAAGTACATTTCTTAGCCTAGTTTCAGGGGACTCGATTCCCGTGGTAGAATTTCTGCTATTTTTTACAAGGGAGACAACTATTGTGACTTTTTTTTGCTGTCCTGCACTTCAATGCACTTTAAAAAATGGGTCTACTCTATGAAGAAAGAATTTGCTCCCATTGGGAGCAAATTCTTTCATTATAGAGTAGACCCCTTATCAGAAGGGACGCAACAGTTTTGATAGAATTACCTCCCCTGTAACTGTATCCATTTCCCTTAAAATTGCCTGCTGCAATTGTTATCGGGATATATTTCACTTTTCTGTATGGAACTTTGAAATATTTATTGCGACTTTTAACATTAAAGACCTCGATTATATCGAGACCGGATTTTATTTCAAAAGTCGCTTTAGAAATTTAATTAATATAGCAATATCTTAAGCGACCGAAGAAATTGATTGTAAAATGAAAATGTCGATTCATATTAAATAATTAAATTGGGTGTATCATAATACAGAAACAATTGTTTGAAATTAATTAGTTTCATGAAATGTGCCGCCTTGAAGTTAAACTTAACAAATGTGCAAGCACATTACCATATACCGTATTTTTCCGAAATATTAAGACACCTTTATCTTCTTACCTCCTTACCAGACATATCCTTAAATTTGAAAATGTTCATTTTCCAATCTGTAGATATGTTTAAAAATTGGAAACAGTGTATAACAAGTTCAAACACCACGATCTGCGGCCTCTGATCTGGGTAGTCACTGTTTGCTCAGGCCTTTGAGAGAGAGAGAGAGAGAGAGAGAGAGAGAGAGAGAGAGAGAGAGAGAGAGAGAGGGAAGCATGTATCGAGAATAACCAAAGCTGATATTACTCACATATCCAGTATATTTTATATGATCTGTCTTACTTGATCATTGAGCCAGTTCCTTGAATTTTGAAAATTTATAGGAGCAAGAAATTTCAATCTCTCAGCCATTTTTATGTGTGTGTGGGCGCGTGTGTGTGCGTGCGTGCACGTGCATGCGCATTCAGCATTTCTTTTTAAAATCAATTTACAATTCGGGGCCCATTTGTTCAAAGCTTTGTTAGCTTAACAAGCTCGTTAGTGGTCGAAATGTTCACTGTTCTAGTAAATACAATATCTAATTCACAGATACTTTTTGCTGAAAAAATGTGTGTAGCTTTTGCAAATGCAAAAGCTACTCACATTTTTTTCAGCAAAAATATTAGCGTATATGCCATATTTAATGATCAAAGTTTTAACAATACGTTAACTAACGACATCGTTAGTTTTGAACAACTGAGCACAGGCATCGTTAGTTTTGAACAACTGAGCACAGAATAGTTGCGATGGCTGATAAACAAGTAAAACATAATTTCAGAGGATGGAAACAAATAAGTACGACTGCAATAAATAGATTCGGAATGGTATGAATCTTGTGTGTAGTGAACACACTCATTAAGCTGAAACAGCCCAAGTACCAATTTTTCTGGGCAAGTATAGTTTATTACATAGTTTTAAGGCAAGAAATTTAAAACATGCAATAACCGATTTGTCGCAATAACCGTTTCAGACCATATCTCACAGATGCCATAATGAGACTGACCACAGTGTACCGTACACCGATCATGCATTTCATCAAGGATATCACGTTTCATTTAATGGCTTATTGCGACAAAACTAGCTAGTTTCGGCTAATTAAGCCTCATCAATGACTTTCATATAACTTTTCATAAATCCCGGAAAGGGCTCAATGATCACAAAGGACCAGAAAATATAAACTAAATTATAATGAAGTACGGAGACATTTTAAGGCCGCCACACGGCACTGACACCAGCTGTAGTGAAGATAAATACAGTGGCCTTTCGTAATTTCGAAGTCCAATTAAGGGACTCTCTGAAATATTTCGCGATTTTCCGTACCTCGACATATCAGATTTGCAGACTTGTGAAAACAATCAATTGAACAACTATATTTTTACAAATGAATAATTATTATATAATTTGACTACTGAAGAAAAGACATCTTTTGAAAATATTGTGGACAAGAGGGGAAATTGCTCCTTAGGAGCAATTTCTCCTCTTTTCCACAATATTTTGTTACCTGTTGTTGGATTTCCATGTTAAAACAGGGACCAGATTGTCACTTCGAGATAAGTGGTTATTCGAGATAAGCGGTCGAGATAACGAGAGTCGACTGCAGATACTAAAAGGAATGACCCTTGAGAGCAATGAACACACACACACACACACACACACACACACACACACACACACACACACACACACACACACACAGAGCTTGAAAAAAGCCGAAATATCAAGTTTTCTGGACTCGACTAGCTAGTTACGGCCAACTAGGCCTCATCAGTGACCCTCATAAATTTTCAAAAATCTCGGAATGGACTAGAAGATCTTGAAACTCGCATAACAGAAGCACAGTAATATCACTATGTAGGGGTGGGTGGTAGTAATCAAATACCTTGTATATTTCCTGCGAATTCCTCGAAACTTCAAAGGTTGAAAATGAGGTTTGTGATTAGATTAACGCTTAGCATGCTGGGTAAAATTTTCTTCAAACGACAACTTGTTTTTTTTTTCCCTAGAAAATAGGTTTTGAGATTTCATGCAAGTTGTCTACTATGGAGACAATTTGCATAAAATCTCAAAGCCTATTTTCTAGAAAAAAAATAACAAAAATATCATCAATTTGTTGTCTGCTGAATTAGCCCAGAGAGTGTTTTTTACATATACGTAGACACCGCTATCAATGATGGAACATGACTGGCCAAACGATAAATTGGTCATCACCACCCCAGGTAGCCTAACCCTATCTACCAATTTGTCCGATAAAGCACATAACTTCCAGTACACTAGAATCCAAGGGCTTATCGTCTGTGTACGTGTAGACGGAACCATTTTCTACTGTGAACTAAAGTGGCTCACACTATGTACCATGTAGTAAATAAAAAAAAAAAAAAAAAAAAAAATTGCAGAGGTTTTGACTAATTTCGACAACTTTTAGGTCAGGTCTTTGTTTATCAAGATTTTACGGCACAGTAAACCCATTAGGGTAATGTCGAGTGCGGTGTTATCCTAGTCACATTGTTCCTGAACAGGCTTAGTCCTCTAAGCGGTTATCATTACGAAAACACGCCTATTCAAATACTGTATATAGAAAATTTCGTCTCCAAAAACTGAAGATTTTCAGGTAAAACAATTCTGATATTTTTCCTATTTCTGCTCAAAACATAGATTGTGGGTACTCGTTAGAACCGCCTCGCCGAGGCGGTTCTAACGAGTACCCACAATCTATGTTTTTGAGCAGAAATAAGAAAACTATTGTATACCCCTGTAAACCCCACATCCACTATACAGAAGTGGGGTTTAAGGGGGTCAAAATTATATAGGTAACAACTGTCCTTCTTGAATCGGCGGAAGGGTGGGAATGACTGTAGAAATGATTTCATGAACAATCTCCACGAAAATTGTATGGCCAAGCTTGGGTTCAAACTCGCGAGCTCTGGATGTGCAATCAGTTGATTATGTAAGCGGACGGCGAATACTCTGATCAGACATCTGCTTTTGCCCATTACTGTTCACATAAGACACATCCACGGTTCCCTCGTATTGCGATTGACTTTTGTCTTATTAAACAGCTAAAAAAAGGTAAGAGAAAAGTCCAGGGAGTGCCACAATCACAAACCGCAGCCCTTCCCAGACACCAAGAGGAAGAGAAAATAGACAAAACCAAACAAGCACAAATCGAACAAACGCACGAAAAGCACTAAGATTAGCTCTCTCTTCCCCAAGCGAGGTAATCGCAATGCTAAAAGGACTGAAAAACACAAGAACAAAATGACACAAGGTAAGACATAAAACAAATCGCCTCGTAGAATAAACCACAAAGCAACAACGAGTAAGACTAACACCGGGACCGCCGCCATAGTATACTTAAAGCCATTAGAAACGCAACTGACATAGTTGCTATTTTGTTTCTCAATTATTGCACTGTTTCAAGCATTTGTTTTGCTTGAATCAACTTGCTTGTCTTACAAGAACATGTTTTCAAATCTTGCCCTCAGATGCTCGCTCATGCTTAAAATTTTGAAGAAAAATAGTACAATCGTCGATTTTCTTTTTTAACTTTTTAGAACTTAACATTCCATCAAATTTGCATGCGATAATATCCATTATGTTCCCAACAATAAAAATACACAAATATTGGAATTTCCTTAGGCGGATATGACTTGAAGCCCTATCCCAAAACTCACATTTTACGAAATTTTCACAGATTTTGAAAATCGCCTTTAATGTAAGTACTCGGAGGGGTAACTTAGGGGTAATTTTGGTACGGGTGTTCGAGCCAGTATTTCAAAACCTACCCCATTCATATACCTGGCCTTTGAAAAAACGGACCCATTCATATACTTGATCATCCAAAAGTTGACCTATTCATATACTGCCCTTTGATTTTTTTGTACCCATTTTGTGCTGGTTGTTATACAAATATCATAGTCAATTCATGTAATACGAAGAGGATAAGCAGCCTCGAAAAATCTCTGAGCGAAAAATATGTGCATATACCAAGATGTCAGAAAAATGGGGCCTTTCACATAGGAATCCAGAAAAATCGGGCCATTCATATACTTTTTGTTGAAAAAAGGGGGCCAGTCATATACCTGGCAGCGCTGAAAAAGGGGGCTATTCGGCACGCACATCCGCATTATGCCATATATAGGAAGTTACCCCCCGAGTGTAAGTACAAACGAAAATATTTCATTGTTGGATAACTTGAATCGAAAGAGTTGTCTAAATGGTACTCATTTCTATTGATTTTTGTCCTCAAAATAACACATTAAGGGTCAATTCCGGTTCTATGCACACTCCAAGTCGGTCATTTTAAAGCTCAAAATCAATAGAGTCTTGGTTCCGTCATGTAACCAGACTTCAGAGCAATAAACGAGCCAATCATTGCGACATTTTAAATAAAATAAAATGGATATATGCAAAATTTTGACACTTAAGTAGAAATGTGTCCTTTTATCGACAAATGCAGCTCGACAGATCGGAGCTGCAGTATCTGTTTTGGTGACGTGTTGGCTTGAAATCAGCACCATTGAGTGGTATTTTTTGTTTTTTCTTTGACAAACCCTATTATTATGTAAGGTGTATATGTGTAAGGTCAAATAAAGACAGTTGCGTTTGTACTGGCTTTTAGGGTATGTGTACAGTTGAGATTCTGACCAGATTGCAGAATCTGATACAAGTTTGCAAAGATTTAAAGGGAGTACACTCAGTATATATTTCACCGTTTCCACCAAGGAAGGCAATTTTTGTGACTTCCGGTTTACTTAATTGCACGCAAAGCCCTTTCTGAAAACGAGTCTACTCTAAAAGGAAAGAATTTGCTCCCAGAGTCTACTCTAAAAGGAAAGAATTTGCTCCCAGAGGGAGCAAATTCTTTCGTTTTAGAGTAGATCCCCTTTCAGAAGGGAACCAAAGCACTTTTGAAATAGTTGCCACCATTGAAACTGTATCCATTCCCCTTAAAATTGTGTATGTCCCCAATTTTTCGGTTTATAGTCTCTTATACTAGTATTACGCTCTTTCTAATGATAAAGAGTGAACATAGAAAACCAGGATTTGTATATATAAAAAGTGTATGGAGTATGCGCCGCGGGGTACTTTTTGTGGTTTTTTGAAGTCTTCAAAGCTGTGATTCAAATTAGTACATTTTTATATTTACTACTTCTGTAGTATAAAAAAAGTAAATACAGCTATACAGCCATGACTAATAGCATTACAAGGGCATTATACACTATAGAAGTCATCTGTGTTGGTAGGTTTGTATTTTATACCGCCATAAAATAAATAAATAATAATAAAAAAAAATTGTAAATACAAAAATATTAGGGGTTTGCGACCAGCCTATACTCAGAAATCAGAATTTAAAATTGTCGCTAACATAATATATGCCCCTTAATATCAAACAGAGAGAAAAAATGAAACACAGAAATGTGTTGAGAAATGCAAGTGAATCCGCTGATCCGTGGTGACCTTGAAATAATATCAAGGTCACTAAAATAATAAGAAATTATTTTAAAGATTCACACAAACAAGTTTGGTGAGAATCCGTCCACTGACTCATGAGGTATATATATGGTCATTGCGAAGCCAACATCAATAATTCTATGGGGGTATAACGATACGGGTCAACCTCTTTCTCGACCCAACTGCTACTAAAATGTAAAAGAAGACTTTAGAATGTGTGTAAATCCTGAATGCCAAGCTGGTCTGCGCTTTCGAACAATGTGATAAAGAACTTCATTTTTTCGCATGTAGAAAGACCATTCATGTATACTGTGGAGTTTAAAGAATGGATGTTCTTTCAGGGGATATAACTCTGTTAAAATTGTTTTGTCCCCTTCTGAAAATGGGTCTCGCCTTCTTTCCTTTTACAACAGACCCCTTTTCAGAAGCGGATTACTGTGCAGGTAGCATACAAGAAATCATTTAACTCTTTCACTACTACAGGCAATAATAATAGGGATTTGCAAACAGCGTAGATCCAGATGAGACGGCTCATGATGAGCCGTCTCATCTGGATCTACGCTGTTTGACATTCAATCTTTCAACTTTACATATGAACTTCTTTCCAATCGATGCATTGCTTTAAAAATCAAGTATATTCAGTCCCCTTTACTTGCGAAAGGCGTTAGCCTTGAATTTTGATAGTTGGCAGAGAAACGCTACCTGCTGTTATGTTATCTCTGCCCACTACAGGTAACAATGTTTGCAGAAGATAATCTTGGGGCTAATTTGGCGAATCATTTTATCTCAGGATAAAAACCGGCCTTATGACATATGCGACCAGCGTACGACTCCTGTGCAGTCTGGTTAGAACCTATACTGGTCGCTAACATGCCCACCCCCCCACCCCCCAGCATATGATCCTTAAGTATTATGCTAGCGAACCGCATAGATCTGATTAGACTGTGTGGATGCGCAGGTTGCATATGCCATAATATCGAGCTGTGTTTGGAAAGGTTAATATTTTTATCGACCGAGACGTATCAAGCGGAATGATATATACATGTATTTTCGATCATATCAAAACGCACACAATCAGATTATCCTGTGCACTCGCATAGTCTCTTCAGGTCCTTTTAGATGAAGCATTTAAAATGAATTCATATAACAATGCAAGAACAGCGACCGCAAGTTTGTTTCATTTCATTGACGTTTGACGGGTACCTCCAAAGATATTTGAACACTCGAATCTCTGTTCAAACAACTTACTCGGGACTCGGCAACTGTTAATGCATAAAACTACATTCAGGAGGGCACATGGCGTTTATACAACGTCGCCTCAACGTCGATGCAACGTCATGACGTTGCATCGACGTTCAGGCGACGTTGCATTAACCCCATGTGCCCTCTGGAATGTGTGGTCTTTCTATTGTTGCGGCGATGTGAATCTGTTATGAAAGAATGCATTGTGATGCAATAAAATGTACAAACTATTTGTCCAGATGATATTTGTTTACATTGTAGTAGTACAAAGATAACACTGTTATCTTTATAACGTGACTTAATGATTGAGCATGATCCTACCGTAAATATTGACATGGCAACTCCTTACCTTACTTAATAACTATTTGCCTTGTTGCCTTCGTATAGGGAACGTGATAGACCTGGTAGATGTTTCGCCATTTTGTACAATTTTGTGACTTCCTGTTTGCTTTGCACATACAAGCCTCTTTCAAAAAGGAGCTTACTCTAAACGGTAAGAATTTGCTCCCAATTGGCAGCAAATTCTTTCCTTTTAGGTTAGATAGCTTTTTAGAGTTGACCCCATTGGGAGCATTTTTTCTTGAAGAGTTGACTCCTTTTTAGAAGGGAGGCAAAACAATTTTGACAGATTTCCCTCCCCTGAACATGTATTCATTTCTTTTAAGTCAAATTCTGAAAGTCATCATTAACAAATGAGCCACCTCACCACAAAACCAACAAAATGGCAGGTGCGCCCAGCGAAGACTCAGGTCAGCCTAGGCATCCGCCCAGTCTGTTCAGAGTCTTCGCTGTGTGGCCTCAATGGATAGCTAAGGACCTAAACTTTCTTCATGCGGACAACGAAGATTCTCATCAGGCTAGGCAGATGCCCAGGCTGATCTGAGTCTTCGCTGGGCGCACATGCCATTTTGTTGGTTTTGTAATGAGGTAGCTCTAATTATGGTTACCGTCTATGTACGTTCCTATTTAGACTAGCTACTAGTCGGATATCAATATTATAAACATCAATCAATTATAATTATTAATTTACTTAATGAACTAAGGGCCATCTACTACTTACTGCTTGCCTCACCTCTTTGATAGCAACAACTAATCTTGGAGATATCTCTTGATGTCAGAGACCAACTATTAGAGACTGGCTATACAAGATGTCATACATAAATTTGTATCAGCTTACAGTTAGGAGTGATAAAACATGACATCAAGGTCTAGGAGCTAGTCTAGTTCCTATTAAGTTCCGTGTTTTGGTGGTTTTGACACCAGACGGGAAACATTTTCTCATCAAGATATAATAAATCTGCTCATGATTGTCTCCAACTGGGCTGTCCGAAGTCCATCGTCCTGATGGTTTATGAGTACCTAGTTTGTTTGTCGTCACTAGGTTATTGCATTTGGAAAATTCGATGAAATTTAGGCTTTCATGTGTTTCGCCGTAAAAAGGCTGTCGACAGATTTTATCCCAGTCGGCCTGCTGTCCTGGCTCACTTTAGCAATCTCCAATAACCTTGAACTATCAGAATGCCATTTTATGATGTCTGGGCAATGATGGTGACAGTTCCTCATAGAAAGAACTCTTCCATTACATTATCATCATGATTCGATATTGGTGCATATACCTGAATGATAGTGATATTAAAAGGCGTTACCCTCAAGCGAATGGTGATGAATCTGGTTGAATCAGGCTTGAAATCTCTGATTGTGCTCACAATATCCTAGTGTACCAGAAGTTCAACGGTCACATCTCACGTTCCTCTGAAATGGCATAGACATTTTTGCCCTGCAAAGAACGGTTGAAAGGACAGTCATAAGGATTAGATAGAAGTAAAGATTGGAATACAACACCTAGGAATGAGGTCGCCATAGCTCCGCAACAGTACGAAAACAAGCCTATTCAAATATATAGAAAATTTCACCATCAAAAACTGAAAATTTACAGATAAAAACCTCTGATATTATTATATTTTTCAGATTTCTGCTCAAAATATAGATTTTGGGTACTCGTTAGAACCGCCTCGGCGAGGCGGTTCTAACGAGTACGCACAATCTATGTTTTTGAGCAGAAATAAGAAAAATAATGTATACCCCTGTAAACCCCAGTTTTACTGTATAAAAGTGGGGTTTAAGGGGGTCAAAATTAGGCATGTTTTCGTAATGAGCTCGCAAAGGGCAGTTAAAGGCAAGTTAAAATGGAAAGAAACAAACTACAAGTTATTAGAGCTGCAGCAACGACCGACAAAAGTAAGACACTAAACTGAAATACAGTGAAGTGATTTCATTACTTTGGTGATATATCAGTATTGATGTGTTTTTTGAATGGCGAATTATGCAGATCTGGACCAAATTTCTCTTTAAAGCATGTTATGTTTCCACAGGCACATTTTGCGATGCGTTTACATACTTGAATATTAGGGTAACGTATTTGGGTACCGGATTATACCCAAAACGATGGACACGCAGACATGAGCAAACAGTGTAGACACAGGGTCAACACTTTACCAATCAGTCTTTAGTTTTCCTGTGTCTACATCACTGGGTAGTACAAGAGACATTTAAATTTTAGAACAATATCATAAGGAGTTAAGGTGTCCCAACATTTAGGATAAAAATCGATGCACAGAGGACTTGTTAAGAAGGTGTACTTGATCATAGTTCTGGAATATTTTTCTTATTTCTTCATAAAAACATATGTTGTGGGTACTCATTAGAAGCGCCTCGTTGAGGCGCTTCTAATGAGTACCCACAATATATGTTTTTATGGAGAATTGGAGAAAATTATCCCAGAATTATCATCAAGTAGTCCTCCTTATCAAGGCCTCTGTATATACTGTCTATCATAATTATCAGAAATTATGTCATTGATATCTTTAACAAGCCACAGGACAGGTGTGTTGTTGGAGAGTGCTCTGATTTGTTGACAACCTAAATTTAATTCTCCTATTCACTGAATTTTAAAATTAACAGAAGACGGTTCAATACGCATTTTTTTTCATTTTTTTCCAGAACGTAGGGCTTCGTATTTTGTTTAAATCAGGGTCATTTTGCATGACATTCCAACGTAAATTTCTGGGGATGGCTTTAAGAAAAACAACCATTTTTTTAAAGAAAAAAAAAAAAAAAAAAGCATAAATGTTTGTAGAATGTTAACCCTTAAGCGCAAATCACAACTTCAACACACGACATACTGATTTTGTATTTTTCCGAGTAAACAAACCTTGACATTTTATGTGAATCGTCTGCCTAGCAGACGCTTCACATAAAATGTCAAGTCTTATTTTCTCTGAAAAAAAACAAAAAAACTAAAGAATTAGAACGCCGTCTGTTACAAAATTGCTTGGCGCTTTAAGGGTTGATGTAGTCATCGTCAGTGGCCGATTTGTTAATACATGAGTGGAATTATAATCGAAATCGATAAAATATGTGAGTTAGGACTTCCGGTCCTGAAAAGCGTCAACAATTTAATGAGGTTAATCCTGTTTAGTTTGATATAATGCGTTATAATTTTATTAATAATTTCAAAGGAAGGGATGAGAGAATATTATGGCTCACAGTGAGAGATCTAACATTATGCCAAGCGCCAAGATCAATCCATCTGAGCGAAAAGCCAAGACGATCTGACATAGATCGTGCATGCTCAACTGGTTGGGATAGATTTTTCACCGCATAACAAATATTCCCCCGGACCAACTCAGCACACCATTATACCCAAGGACAAATCAGGGTATGACGTTTGCTATTTCTATACATGTACTCAGCAAAAGCATAATTATATAAAGTGATGAAGCCGGCCTCGATGGTTCAGTTGGATGCGCGTCCGACTGGGTCAGGAGACGCGGGCTCGATCTCCGCCGGGTCCGACAACATTCTTTCGTGGAGATAGATCATGAAATATTTTCTACGGTCATTTTCTCCCTTCCGCTGATTCAAGAAGGGCAGTTGTCAGTTTCTGGTGAAAGAATGTACACAGGTACTGATTAAGTGCTTAGAGGACTAAGCCTGCCCAGGAAACAGTGTGATCAGGTAAACTAACCGCGCCCGACATGGCCCTAACGGATTGACCGGGCCGTAAAACCTCAAACAAACATTAAACTGATGAAGAGAAACAAATACTCAAAAAATAGACACAATATGTACTCTATGACAGTAATTAAGATTTATAATAATGCAACGTTCTGCTTTGCTCGGATGATGCAAAAAAAGTGACACTTTTCAAATAATGCATATGAGAAAAGGTTATTTATTTCATATGCGAACAATGGAGACCCAGATATTAGGACCATCTTTGTTGCTATATTCTCCTATACAATGCCAATGGATTCTGGAACTGGGCAACGAAGGCCTTGATCATACTGCGCAAAGTCGCAGGCTGGTCTGGGCTTCGCTGTTACCCAGCGGCTTTAGGACACATCATCAGTAAAGTGGACTGGGTGAAATTTTAGGACAAGAATTGTAAAGAGTTAGTGTGTGAATACAGTATGACCACAATAGCTCGAACTTGTATTTCAGTACATACGAAATTCTTCCGATAGCCCTAGAAAACAAATATTTACGGATATTTTCTTATTTTATCATGACATTGTATGTTGTGTGTACTCATTAGAATCGCCTCATTGAGGCGATTCTAATGAGTACACTCAACATACCATTATTGTAAAGAATATCGAAACGACTTCCTTAAATTATCGCCATTTGCTACCTGACCTGGCGCCATGATTAACCCTCAGTGGCTCGAACTACTCAGGTCTTGAACAAGTTTCATTTGGTCCCAAGAGCCATTGAGGAAGGACTGTACTTGGAATAAATACAGAAAGTTCGCAACTGGCGTAAGGCCCATTCCCAACGTTGCGGTTCAAATAAAAAAAAAAGGATGACATTAGTTAATTGTGTTCTTCGGGTTGTTTTATTCTGCTTAGCTGTAAATAGTTGGACGCCTCACAAACATGACCTCAGCCACCTTTCGCACCCATTTTGACCTGTGACACGTGTAAAATTAATGTACTTACTTCAAGGATTTGTAAAAATTTTATTGTTATTACCTTGGGAATAAATAAGTGCCTCAGTGGGTGACAATACGAATCATTTCGATATTCGGTGATTACTTTAATTGATACATTCTTTACGGTGAGCAGTAAAATAGAACATGAAACATAAAAAAGCGATTCCCTTTGAAAAGTTAAATGCCATCTCAAGTTTATTAGGTTAATTTGTAAAAGAGTAAATAAATACTCGATTCATCATGGAATTTCTCGTTTTTATGCACTCTATTTGAAAATACCTACTTCAGTATTTCTTTCTTTTTGTCGCGAAGTAAGAGTTTTTCTTTTCATAGTTATGGGAACAACGAGAGACCATAGAGTTTAAGGGGCTCGGAGGATTTTCAACCATTTTTATAAGGGCGACACCTTTTGTAAGTTCCTGCTTGCATTTCTCTTGTAATCTAAAAGAAAAGAATTTTCCTCCCAAGTTGAAAAAGGGTCTACTGTGAAAGGAAAGAATTTACTCCCCGCGGAAGCAAATTCTATCCTTTAAGGGTAGACTCCTTTTCAGAAGGGAGACAAGACACGTTTGACTGAGTTACCTCCCCTGAAAATGTATATATTCCCTTCAATCAGTATGCAATACTGCTGTCAAATCAGACCTCGGTTTTCCGGTCGATTGTTTACAATCGAGCCATAATATACAAACGCCAAAATTTCTTATGGTAGTTGTCCACGTGAGTATCACTGGTCAATTTAATCAAACCGCACTAAAGACGAAATCCAGGTAACGGTTATTTATAGCCGCACAACTCTTGTCGCTGTGACGTCAGAGTGCAGTGTAAATAGAGTTATCTGTAAAACCTGGACTGAGGCATTGGCAAACAGTGCAGACCCAGATCAGACGCCGCAGACGCGGCGTCTGATCAGGGTCTTCACTGTTTGCTTAAAAACATGAAGTTAAAGGTTAAATGAAACATTCTTAAATCCCCGTTCAGGACCATTTTCACAGCCTATACTCAGAGACAATCTACCCACCAGTGCAGTCAGTACTTTGATTCGCTGTAAGGGGTTACACGTATAAGTTACTGTAAAACATACTAGCCAACAGAGAATTTCCCGATCAGCCTGTTCGGAAGAGAAGGCTGTACATCGATATGTTCGACTGTAACCAATGATCTCCAAGAATACAGCGAAGACCCTGATCAGAATACGCGATTCTCAAGCTACCCGTGATCTTCTCTGTTCGGAAACACATTTACGCGGGACCTTCACCCATAGTACTCTGTTAGCTAATTCAGCAAACGACAAACTGATATTTTTTTCTTATTTTTCCCCAGAAAATAGGCTTAGACATTACATGCAAATTGTCTGCTAAGCAGACAATTTGCATGAAACGTCAAAGCTTATTTTATGGAATGCCTTGACATTACGGAGACAATTTGCATGAAATTTCAATGCCTATTGTCTGGGAAAAAAATAATAAGAAAGAACAAAAATAATTCAAAATGTCATCTGCTGATTTTTTTACCCAGTTTGCCAAGCGTTAATCACATCCGGAATATTTGAAAAGGGATAAAAACTGGCATTCACACTTCATTAGCTACATTTGGTGGAAACTGAATGACAAATGGGCTTTCATTTATAGGTCAACCATTTCGGATTTGAAAGAGACCACATGCAGGCATTGGAATATCAATATTGAAGATGTTAATGGGACCTCCCTACATGCTTGTATTTTAGATATAGAAATTGGGACGCCTTATCATATATAATAAAAAAATACTTAAGGAGACTCGATTTATTTGGTAGATTTCCGCCATTGTTTACGAGGGAGACAATCTTTGTGACTTCATATTTGCTTTCCTGTAGGGCATAGTGAACTAATTATTTTTCCCATAGAGCTCCATAGTAATTCCACCCTTTTTGGTGGTTAAAGGTTCATTTCAGGGTATGACTGGGCTTCCAAATTTTGTTTTAATTTAAAGACCAGGCTTAGCACAGCAAAATAAATAAGGAAAAACACCTCTGTCACCATCACTTTCTGGGACTTTTTGGAGGCTGAATGTAGCAACCACAATTGGCAAAAATTGAAACTTTGCAATTTCACCACTTCTTCTTTTGGCGCCAGCAAACACAAACAAAAAGATTTATTTCTTTGAAACAATCGGGAAATTACACACAAATATTTTTTTCTTCAAATTCGAATGATGAGTTGTAATTCATCTTTATTATTAACCAATCACAGGTCACCTTACACAGAATAACTACCCCTGGCTTCCCTACACTTTTTTTGCACCAATCAGCACTCCTGTCACAATTGGTTCACTGTGCCCTGTAAGCCAAGCCCCGTCTGAAAAGGGTTTACTCTAAAAGGAAAGAATTTGCTCTCCTTGAGCAAAATTCAATCTTTTTATAGTGCATACTTTTTCAGAAAGAGCCAAAAACAATTTTGACAAAGTTACCTCCCCTGTAAGAGTTTCCATTCTCCTTAAAAGTCGATCCGCCATCTTTAGTCCGTCCGCCAAGGTCCGAATGTTGGAAGATTATACTTGTTTTTTTTTCGAATACTCGCACAGGAAACCTCTTACAAAATACTTCAAACGTATGATGCACGTGCTAGGGGTCAGGGGTCAGCTCAATATTTTAAACATATTGAAAACAACACATGTTGATGATACATCATTGCGAGGAGGTAAACGTTTTGATCTGATGCCTCTGGGCCTTACCAAGCAGAAATAGACATTATGTTATCTGAGCCGGGGTACAGTACTTTCTACAAGATTGCATGTGCGCCCAGCGAAGACTCAGATCAGCCTGCGCATCCGCGCAGTCTGATCAGAGTCTTCGCAAGGCACTCTATAGGTAGCCAAGGATCACAAGCCTCGTCAGGCGGACAGCGAAGACTCTGATCAGCCTGCACTGATGAAAGTCTACAAAACAGAAATTCTGTTGAGTTCAAAGTATTTGTATGTTTAGTGTTAAATGTATGGCAACATCAATTACGGTACTGTAAGAAAGGTAAATACGTTCCCATATTCAAGTTTTTTCACAAAGGAGAAACAAAAGTTTAAACTCAACTTTTTTTTTTATATAGAAGAGTATTTTTTTCTATTGACGTTAGAGATAACGTAGCTTAAAAGTGAGGACAAAATGTTAGCGCAGATTTAATTTACTGCTGCTCAAACATTTGATAAAAACAAAATGAAAGAAAAATGTTTTTTTTTTTTTTTTTTTTTTTTTTTTGCATTAATCATTTAGCTTTCCAACCATACCAATTTTGCAAAAGTCGGATAAGAACAGAAGTAATATTATCAAGTTTCTTGTAAATGCTACATGAAGACTATGATGTCTTTGGGACTTTCTCTTGGAGACTATGATGTCTATGGGATTTTCTCTTTTTGTGAACTTTTATTTGGTACCTGATTGTTCCTCCAACCAAACATACGGGTGCCAGGCCTTGTGATCTATATTTCCGCAGTTTGCACATGCCTATGTTACCTTTCACATCACGAAAACATACCTATATAATTTTGACCCCTTAAACCCCACTTTTATATAGTTAAACTGGGGTTTACAAGGGTACATGATACGATATTTTTCTTATTTCTACTCAAAGACATAGATTGTGGGTACACGTTAGAACCGCGACGAGGCGGTTCTAACGAGTACCCACAATCTATGTTTTTGAGCAGAAATATGAAACATATCAGTTTTTTTAATCTGAAAATCTTCAGTTTTTGGAGGCGAAATTTTCTATATATTTGAATAGGCGTGTTTTCGTAATGTTTTTCTTTTTAGCGCAACCCATGTTTTAATACGACCACAGCGATTTATGGAAACTGCTTCCTTCCGTTATAGATTTACATATTAAAAGTCTTTATTGTCGTGGGTGGACATTGAAATGTTTTCGTCTGACAACATTAATGTTTAATGTCGAAGTGTTTGCCACTTTAACGGCATTCAAATTATGTTTTGATTGTCGTTGTCCAGCTCAAGACGTTTTGTGGCAGGAAGTATTATGTCGTAACCAAGAAGCGGCCAATGACATGGAAGAAGTTCAATCGGTAAGATGGGAAAGGACAAATGTCTTTCAAATTATCTCGCTGTAATAAATCTGTTTGAAATATGATTCATCGTGGCGTTTCTAAACTTAGCATTGCTCTTAATCGAATTCTGTATTCTTTTTTATACTTTGATTTGCAATAATAGTGGCAATCTAGCCCCCTTTAGAGTTATATTTTTACTGCGCATGCCAGTACTGCATATGTTAAGAAAGTACATTTCCTTCTTTTCGTTTACAATGTAATACTACTGTCTAAGCAAACCACGACTGCAAGTTATGGCCTAGAAAATGGGTACTATGCGAGTTATGCAAATTAATTTTAAACGCTATTCAATTTATAAACTCGTGAAGGTCGAGTTTCTAACCATGACTTGCAGAATGTATGTTTGACAGCCAAAACAGATCAGTCCAACATAATATTCTATGAGAAACTAATAATATTTGAGGCATTCATCATTGAAAATACTTAATTACAATCTTAATACCATTTCAAAGTTTTTTCTAGAACACTTTTAAATTTTAATGATATCCTTAACGCTTAACATGCTGGGTAAAAATTCAGCAGACGACACTTTGAAATATTTTTCTTACGTTTTCCCAGAAAATAGGCTTTCACATTGTTTTCACAGCGTTAAAGGATAAAATCCATCCCTCACTTACCCTACTGTTCACTCTAGCTTTCGCATATAGGAATCGGTCAGACATAATTTCCCGGTAGAGATCCGTACTGGTGACGTCATACATCTCGCGCTGTATAGTCATGTGATCTGCCAGCCATCCGATCCAATAACAATGGCGTCTCAGCTCGTTGAAATAAAGCGAACGGTTTTATATAACATGCATAATGTAAATGAACTCACATGTGGAATGAAAATTAGCACGTTCTGCATAGTCGGTTCCAAGACGCCATTGGAAGAATAAAAGGCGAAAGGCGAGCAGTACATACAGGATCACATTACGAAAACAAGCCTATTCAAATATACTGAAAAATTTACCACCAAAAAGTGAAAATTTTCAGATAAAATTCTGATGTTTTTTATATTTCTGCTCAAAACATAGATTGTGGTAGTACCACAATCTATGTTTTTGAGCAGAAATAAGAAAAATAATGTATACCCCTGTAAATCACAGTTTTACCATATAAAAGTGGGGTTTAAGGGGGTTTTAGAGGGTTAACATTATATAGGCATGTTTTCCTCATCACGAAAACATGCCTATATAATTTAGACCCCCCTTAAACCCCACTTTTATATAATAAAACTGGGGTTTACAGGGGTATACATTATTTTCTTATTTCTGCTCTAAAACATAGATTGTGGGTACTGGTTAGAACCGCCTCATCGAGGCGGTTCTAACGAGTACCACAATCTATGTTTTGAGCAGAAATATGAAAAATATCAGAATTTTTCATCTGAAAATTGTCATTTTTTGGGTGGTAAACTTTTCTATATATCTGAATAGGCGTGTTTTCGTAATGCTGATGAGGTGAAAAGATTTCCGCCATTATAGTTTGCTGTCAGTGCTAGCTGGGAAGAGTAGCGACCGATGAAATCGTAATATCTGACGCACCAATGAGATCACGTGACTGCTTGTGGCTTACCTGTTGTCTGTTTTAAGAGAACAGGCCTCCAGTTAAAAAGGGGGACTAGATCACATGGTAGATTTTCCGCCATTGTTTACAACATTTATCATTTTGTTTCGTTCCTACAGACCACGCCCCTTCTGAAATTCATACATTATAAGACCACTAATCAAAGCACTGACAACACTGGGACTCAAGACAAGACCACTAATCAAAGCACTGACAACACGGGGACTTAGGACTGTTTGCTTCAACCCTTATCTTCCGGTAATTTAAGCAAGAAATGCAGACCCTGAAATGCATTCTTCGGCGTCTGATCTGGGTGTGCACTGTTTGTAAATGTCCAGTTGTCCCAGTCCAGGTTTTACAGATAATCCTCTATCAACAGAACTATAACGTCAAAGCGACAAGAATAGCGTTAAGTATATACGGCTATAAATAACCTTACCTGGTGTTCGTCTAACGCGCGGTTTGATTACATTGGTCAATGATAGTCACGTGCATACAAGTACCTTAAGTAAAATTTTGGCGTTTGTATACTATGGATCGAGTATAAACAATCAATCCAAAATAAGGCTAGGAGGCGTGACGGGTTTTGCATTATTTCATTATTCTCCATGAACATACTAATTTTAAGTCTAACAAAACTTTTTTCTAGATTTCGGTTTCTTTACGTATCAGTTTGTAATAAAGAATTTTCGTCTTCTATTGAATGAAATGCTTGCTCAAGTCTAGTAGCATTGTTGGGTAGATTGTTTACAATCGGTCCAAAGTATACAAATGCCAAAATTTCCTTAAGGTATTTGTCCACCTGAGTATCTCAAACAGCGCATGAGACGAAATCCAGGTAACGGTTATTTATAGCCGCACTATTCTTGTCGCTGTGACGTCAGAGTGTTGTTGAGTCCAAGTACACCAAAATCCCCGTCTGAAATGGGATCTATTTTAAGAGAAAAGCATTCGCTCCCTCGCCGCGGGGCGCGTCGGCGAGCAACATCTTTCCTTTTAGAGTAGACCCCTTTTTAGAAGGGAGACAAGGCAATTCTATCAGAGAAACCTTCCCATTTAATTTTCAAGGACTGTATTTTATGCGTGTTCTGTAATTAAGTTTTCAAATTGCATATCTTACCCATTTTTGGCCCATATTTCATATGTAAGTAGTTTAATGAGGCCGTATAAATCAAAAGTCATCATCATAACTATTATTTATAAAGTTAATGTTGTATGAAAAAGAGGTGTTAATTTGGAATGTAAATCCCGAAGGAAAATGTTGAAATATTCCCCGAAAGGCCATTAGGTAAAGTGTCGACGTCAGCAATCCACACTTAGCAAGACTGGATAACCGGATGTCTGACCCATTATATGTTAACACACCAATGCAAAATAAACATTTATAAGCCATAGCTGAAGCCTTCCCAGCGGTTTTAGGGAACAAGGGAACGTGCCCATTTATTTTACTGGAACAAGTAAACATTGGCAAACTGTTTAAAGGAACAAGGGAACGAAGCTAATTTGGGGAACAGGGAACATGGAAGTTTTGAAAATCACTTTTAGGGAACAAGTAACAGGGCCGATTATTTTAAGGGAACAAGGGAACATGGACCCCCTTGGGAAGGCCTCATAGCTCTAGATAAGCCATCTAGATAAGACTAAAGAGGCATCCGATCAGGGTGTACAATGTTTGCCACTTACCATATTTTTCCCTAAATATTGGGAGACCTCTTCTTACCGTACTTGTCCTAAAATTTGAAATAGTCCACTCTACTACCAGTTGATGGGTCTGAAATAGTGCTGCATGAGTGGCAAACAGTGTAGACCCTGATCAGACGCCGCGTTTTGCGGCGTCTGATCTGGCTCTACGCTGTTTGCAAAGACCTATTTATCCCAATATTTAGGATTATTTCGGTATCTAGCAGTTTTTGTGTCAATTGTTTACAATCGAGTCACAGTATACAAACGGCAAAAATTCTTTACGGTAGTTGTTAGCCTTGCCTAAGGCTTAGAAATATACATATATATTTTTTGGCTTATTGAGCTCTGTGGCTAGTCTATAGATAATATGGTCTGGATTCTATTTTTCAGAGACAACCACAGAAGAAAAGTTCACCCATAGTCTAGCTAAACATTGAATCAAAAAGTAGACTGTAAATGAAAAAAAATAATAATAAGTAAACAAAAAGTGACAAATATACTTATATATTGGCCTAGTAACTAGGCTAGGTAGTTGTCCACGTGATTTTCAATGACCAACGAAATCAAACTGCGCGTTAGACGAAATCCAGGTAACGGTTATTTATAATCGCGCTATTTTGGTCGCTGTGACGTCAGAGCGCAGAGTGCAGAGAGGGTTATCTGTAAAACCTGGACTGGGACATTTGAGACATTGGCAAACAGTGCAGATCTAGATCAGACACCGCAGAACGCGGCATCTGATCATGGTCTGCTCTGCTTGCTTAAATTACAGGAAGCTAAAGGTTAAATGAAACAGCCTGAAGTCCCAGTTCAAGGCCATTTTTTCCAGCAAACAGTCAGAGACAATCGATCCATCAGTGCTGTCAGTGCTTTGATTAGACAGGTCGTGAAAAAGACTTGTCCAAATTTCAGGACAAGTAAGGTAAAGAGATAAGGTGTCTGAATACTCAGGCAAAATCGGCAGCCCAGGTGTCACTAGTCAAGCCAACAGCACAGATGTGCTTCCATAGTTTTAATCACTATCGTACACTTATCGTTTTTACTCTAAACATTGGTCAACTGTAACTCCTTACCATAAAAGTCATAAAATGAACATTTCTATTTAATATGAACAACTGTATCTTAAACTGCTGGATGAAAAAAAAAAAAATAGTTCTGCGGCCGCACCCAGGGAAACCCGATATCGGGATATCGGAGGTTGCGAGATTTCGGAGGTAAACAAATGACGGCATCCAGCGACAGGGTATGTACTTATCCATTTTTGATAGGTTATATCTTAATCATTTGATAAAAAAAGCTGAGTTGCTCGTCCTAGAGACATAATAATGAATATGTTAAAGCAAATATTTCCTTTCTCAGCTACTTTGTGGAGGTGAAAACGGCATTTGAACCAAGATGATCTATTTTTCATCTCATTTTTTGCCTTTTCGACGGCTACCAGCCCGCTCATGGTAAATGACATGTTGGTTTATTATTGCTCAAGGATGGACTTATCTTTTCTTCGACTGTCTTCATAGTTGTTTCAGCTTACCAACAAAAAATAACGCCACCGGATGAAATTTAAAGCAAGTACTAGCGAAATTTTGGATAACGGAATATTCGGAGGTACATTGACACATGATGCTGTGGATCTCGGAGGGACTGTTGCTGGATTTCGGAGGCATGAAAATTGACGGAATGAGTTCTGTCTAAAAAAGCAATATAAATTAAAACCTGCTCGCACAATATGGTGCTAAGCCTGTGTGCAAATACTAGTGTCTCTTTTTGTTGCAATTTTAATAGGGTTTGATTGGTTTGAAGGAGAGTTTAATATAATAATATTACTAGAACCAATGCCATTACGTTTAAGAACTTATATGCAATAAAACAGCTGTTCGCTGCAATAATGATGTTCTGTATGTGAAACGTGGTATTTTCCTACCTAAGTTTCGATTGAAATGTTGATTTTGGAAACTCATAAGAACCGCAGCGCCGATGTGGTGCCAACGAGTGCCATCAGATCAGAAATAATAAACGTAACGTTACCGCTGTAAATCTATGATATACCAATTATTTATAGCAATATCCCAACTCGGCACAATATTCACCAATATCAGTACAAAAACTCTATAATAAAGTTAACAACAGGTGCTTATTTGTTCATCGGGTGACATTTGTATATCTAATTACAAGAATCTATCTATTTTCTTATACTGAGTCGCTTAACTTAGAATTTAGCAACAACAATAATAATCACACAATGAGCTCTTTAAAATGTTTACAATCTGTTAAGAAGCATACCTCTGAGTCCCAGTCTATACCATACGGGCTTTCAACTCCTCTGTTGTCTACAAATCTTTACGGACAGTCCGCTTATCTAGGTTTTTAAGCAGCAGCCAGAAAAATTACACATTTCCCTGTAATCCCATTTTCCTAATATAAGTGAGATTTGCAAGGGGTCTTCACCGCATAAATTTGCTTGCGTGATATAATAATTATAATTATATGAGTTGTATCGAGGAGACCTTTGTCATTTTCATTTGCTATCAATAGAAAACATTGCAGATTTTGTAACGTGTTCTTCCATACGCGCTGTGTGTTTGTGTGTGTGTGTGTGCGCGCGCGCGCGCGCGCGCGCGTGTGTGTGTGTGTGTGGTGGTTCGGGATGGGGGTGGACAAATGTATTCAAAATCAAGCAGGTGGGGCGAGGGAGAGTTGGCGAACGTAGCCCCCATTGTGGACAAATTATTTTAAAAATCAAGTAGATTTTAATCGAAAACACAGGTTACACCCCTAATTTTCGCCTCTAAATCGAACATTTGCACGACTCCATACGGTCACACCATCCCCATTTCAAAACCGACGGGCCTGCGTTATAAGCCTAAATTAAATGTAAGTGAAAAATCCATGGAGTGTCTGACCGACCAAACGATGAAACGAGACCTGTACCCCTTTCGGGCCAATTATTTTAAAAATCATGCAGTTTTGGCCATAAAATCACTTTACATTCCTTAATTTTGCAACCCCCATCGGCATTTTGTTGGCATCTCTGTCCCCTTTAAGAATAGCCAAGAATTCGCACACCCGCCCCTTCCATTTCAAAAGTCTGTGTATAGGCCTGGAAACTCACCAAATGCACAAAACGTTGTGATGAACAAATATGAAAAAAAGGTAAGAGAAAAGTCCAGGGAGTGCCACAATCACAAACCGTAGCCCTTCCCAGACCCCAAGAGGAAGAGGAAACCGACAAATCTAAGCAAGCACAAACCGAACAAACGTACGAAAAGCACTAAGATTAGCTCTCTTTTCCCAAAGCGAGGTAATCGCAATACTAAAAGGACTGAAAACCACAAGAACAAAATGACACACGGAAAGACATACAACAAATCGCCTTGTAGAATAAACCACAAAGCAACAAAGAGTAAGACTAACACCGGGACCACCGCCTTAGAACGGTCGGTAGAGCAAACCACCGGGGGGTTTAAAGCACTTTTACAGCTAGCTAACTTCACCCTGGGTCCCGATGCTACTCTTAATACAGAAATATATAAAAATGAAAACACACAGAATGAAATTTTCATGTCTTAAAAAATGCAAACTTTTCAGAAAGAAAACTGTTAATTTTCGTATTATTATTATCTTTTTTTTTCATCGAGGCGGTTCTAACGATAACCCGCAACCTATGTTTTAGAGCAGAAACGACGTGGTTCTTAAGAGTAGCTCAACACATATTTTAGAGCAGAAACAAGAAAAAAAATATAGCCCTGCAATCCCCACTTTTTCTATGTGAAGTCGTTTGTTACCGGGGTTTTCATCACGAAGGCTGGTTATCTTGATGTTTTATCTTGATAAGTCTATGTATGGCACATTATTTCATTTATTCTTTGCCAGTCACCATAAACGCTTTGTTCGCTTGCTACATGCCACTCCTAACGATTCAGGTAATCGTCTTCAACATATTAAACCAGGCAAGATCACGTTTCAGAAAAGATGTAGCCGTTTTAAGAAGAACACAAAATTTCGATTCCTCCGATATCCCGTTAACCAATATAAATCTGTCCTCCGACATCCCTGCATCATACCTCCGACATCCTGTTACCAATAAATATGACAACAACCCTAAAGAAATCTAAAAAATCTGCCACTTTAGTAATTTTTGACATCTGCTATTTCTTGTATAATTTATAGAAAGGTTCTAGATTATACAGACATACATACTCAATGAAAAAGCTTTACAGGATAAAAGCTATAAACAATTGAAAATGGAATTTGGGTGAAAAACAATGAAATTTCCTTTTCAAACGTGATTTTGAATAAATAGGAGGATACTTTATATTGAAATGCCATTTTCATATATTAAACTATTCAACTGAGAAAATATAGGTTAAGTTGCTTATCCTCCAGAAGCATTCTATTGATCATTAAAAGAGGATAAATACATACACTGTCGCTGGATGGCATCATTTGTTTACCTCCGAAATCTCGCAACCTCCGATATCCCGATATCGGGTTTCCCTGCGTGGGCCGTCTGAGATCAATCTACACTGTTTACTCAATGCTGTCTGTCCAAATGCATAGGTTAATGTGGTAATGTTTTTGTTTCGTTCCCCATTAGGAAAACACGTCTATTCAAATACATAGAAAATTTCACCTCCAAAAACTGAAAATTTTCAGATTAAAAAACTCTTATATTTTTCATATTTCTGCCCAAAAACATAGATTGTGGGTACTCGTTAGAACCGCCTCGACGAGGCGGTTCTAACGAGTACCCACAATCTATGTTTTTGGGCAGAAATAAGAAAAATAATGTAGTTTTACTAAACAAAAGTGGGGTTTAAGGGGGTCAAAATTATATAGGTATGTTTTCATGATGCAATGTACGCATGCATTACACACATTATTGAAAATACACAATGTACTTGAATAAAACCTGTTTTTTATGCTTTCTTTATTGCGATTTCCGTAAAACATATATCTTTTCGCTTAATTTGGTTATGATGTATTAAGATAATTTATCGTCACATTTTATAGTTTTTATGTACCAGATAGCACGTTTACGAGGACGCTAAAGGGAAATTTACCGTGTGGCTAAAAGTTTTTGAACTAGGATAGGACAATAGCCGATAGCCTTGTCTTTGCATCATGAAAACATACCTATACAATTTTGACCCCCTTAAACCCCACTTTTATGTAGTAAAACTGGGGTTTACAGGGGTATACATTATTTATCTTATTTCTGCTCAAAACTTAGATTGCGGGTACTCGTTAGAACCGCCTCGTTGAGGCGGTTCTAACGAGTACCCACAATCTATGTTTTGAGCAGAAATATGAAAAATATCCGAATTTTTATCTGAAAACTTTCAGTTTTTTTTGTGGTGAAATTTTCAATATATTTGAATAGGCGTGTTTTCGTAATGGTATTTGTCATTACACGGAAAGGATAGAAAAAAGTGAAATAAAACTTAAAAGTTGTGTTTTCATAAATAACCAGGGTTTCATACTGAGTTATGTACATATAACGACTTCGTTTGAGGTTTTTGCATTAGATGTCGTCAGAACACTGCAAACATTTTATATTTTTGGTGTGCGCATGCTTGTATTGGCTTTTTTAAACATTCTTTCTTCATATCGAAACCGCCGGACCCCGACCCCCTACAAACTACATTATCACGGAGGTTCTGGTGTCACTATATAAAAACAACTCCGAATTTATCGAACCCTATTATGTTAGCAAATCACAAATGCAGCAAACGACGGTTTTAAACATTATTATTATTATTTTTATTATTTTTCATGCAGAAGATTCACATGAAATGCCAGTCTTATTTTCTCTGAAAAAGAATACTCATAAATTGAAATTTTTCTGCTACTATTTTCCTTTATGCTTTCAGTGTTAACGTCGCAAAACCTGCATTTTTTGTCTAAGTACGTGTACTGAAGGAATAGAGCCATTTTGTGGGAATCAATAAAAAGTCAAGTTCATAAAAAAGTTTGTACTAAGTGACTGCATAGTATTTGAATCGGATTTAGTTGTTTGTTATATTTGAACTAAGTAATATTACAGAACGATACAAAAGGCCAGTAACATGTAATAAAGGTCCTTGGCAATCCAAATTACGCCCAGAGAAGATTCTGATCAGACTGCGCGAATGCGCAGTCTGATCTGAATCTTTGCTGGGCGGACTTCGCTGAAGGTACATTTTCTGACAGTACGGCTCAAATGGTTCAAATGACAGCGAGAATTCTCGTCACTGCGCATGCGTAGGCTGATATGTGCCAACATTTCCCGCATATGCGTTACGGACCTTTTTATCACGTTCCAGATCAATGTATTGCACCGTGTTAAAGCATTTCGCTTTAAAACACGTCGGCGCCGAATTTTGAATACAAATGAAGCCTAACGCTCTTTGATAGCATATCTGAAATGATTATCTGTATCAAATTAGAATGCGCAATTTGACCATTTCGTCAGTGCAACCTAGCCAGGTATCTATAAGAAAATTTTCACCGTCCTAGTCAACAAAAACAGAAGCTCAGGCAAGCATACAGTCTTTCTGATCACTACCACAACAAGAGTCCATTTCTCTTGCTTCAGATGAAATGAATCGGGGCATAGCATTTCCTACAAGATCGCACGTGCGACCAGCGAAGATTTGAGAGCTAGGCTACCAATAAACTGTCCTGCGAAAACTCTGATCAGACTGCGCGGATGCGAAGGCTGATCTGAGTCATCGCTGGGCACACGCAATCTGGTAGGAAATTCTGTGCCTTGGCTGCTCATTTTACATTATTTATCTTTACAAACTATAGTTTTTGGCTCGATTGTTTACAAACACCAAGATTTCCTTAAGGTTGTTGTCCACATGATTATCATTGACCAATGAAATCAAGTCGCGCTTTTGTACGAAATCCAGGTAACGGTTATCTATAGCCGCGCTATTCTTGTCACTGTGACGTCACAAACTAAAGTTTTTTCTTTTTTTTTTTTTTTTTTTTGTTTTTTTTTTTTGTGAAGTTGCACTGTCAAGAATAGCTATTGTTGTTTTAACATTGTAACGGCAAATTAGGAAATAGGGTATAGGCTGGGCTAACAAGATGCTTATATGTATAAGTTTGTTAGCACGCAGAATGTCTGGAATTCGGACCCATTTAATTCAGATAAACATAAAAAGCACATAAAATATTTTGTTTGTGTGACATTCTTACTTCCTCATTTTTTAAATGACGCTGTCAAAACATGATAGTAGCTGTCCAGTTTATTACGGAAGTTTCTCCATAAGAATACTTCCTCAGTTTCTTCTACTTACAGCGTAAAACCGGTGATCCTGGGTGTGGGGTTTGGGCTGCATGGGGAGGAGGTTATAGAGGTGTTAAAATACACAGGTTGCAATTAACGTAATGACGGATGTTCAGTGACAATTCAGCTTTTTTTGAATTAACACTTTCTCTTTCAGATAGCTCTACAAATCTTGTCATATTTCTCTTATTTACATAGAAAATAAGGCTTAACATTTTATTCAGATGGAAGAAAACTATTTTTACATCACAAAAACATACCTATATAATTTTGACCCCCTTAAACCCCACTTTTATATAGTAAAACTGGGGTTTACAGGGGTATACATTATTTTCCTTATTTCTGTTCAAAACATAGATTGTGGGTACTCGTTAGAACCGCCTCTGAGGCGGTTCTAACGAGTACCCACAATCTATGTTTTGAGCAGAAATATGAAAACTATCCGAATTTTTACCTGAAAATTTTCATTTTTTTTGGTGATAAAATTTTCAATATATTTGAATAGGCGTGTTTTCGTAATGAAATGTTATCTGTTGTATTTTATTGTCAGCAGATTAAAATTAAAATTTTCAACTTCAGAACCGTTAGTAGTACAGGCAGGCACTATGGGTACGCCTTATGGGAATCTTGTATGGGACATTCTAATATACTGGTGCAAAGAACAGCTCCGGCAATTAAAGGCGAATTTAATAAATAAAGGATTTCATTAATTATTGTAACTCAAACATAAAAAGAAATGCTTGATGTCTTCAGAATTCAGGTTACCCCCCACCCCCACCCCCCACCCCACACGCCCCCCCTCAATCTCAGACTCCCGACATGATGAAGTAAAAAGGAGGAATTGGTTGGGGCAGAACTTATAAATGATACAATCTTGTGATGGATCTGCACATATTCATCTAATTTCTATACAGACTGTTCCCATATAACTGGCAAAGACGAGTAGTAATTTAGGCCAATTTAAAATTGTTTAATGGGTACTTGAAATCTTGGAAACGAAATCTTTGTTACACCAAAGTCTAAGAGTTTAATGGCATTTGGCATGAGACAGACAAATGATTTAATTTTTGTCTTAGATATACAAAGTCTCATTAGTTCGAGAAAGCTGGAACACTTTACGTTGTTGCAACACGGAAGCCAACATAAGTCATTAATTCCACGTAATATTTGTCAGCAAGATATATGAAATCCACAAACCGTTGTAATTTACACATGCATGTTTTGTACCTTCATTGATATACATTGTCAGACAGTATAAATACACACATTTTGAGAAATATCACATTCAATGAGGATTACATGTTTAGAATAACCGACCAAGAGGCTTTGCATCTTCACATTCTTTCTGCTGCACCGGCCACAGGCAAATATGCAAAGTACAGACCGACACTCGATACAACAAAATTCGTTATAGTGACAATTTGACTGTCAATAAACCTTCGCGTAAGAGATAACAATGAGTCACAAATAATGCAAGAATATTGTACTCAATACTTTAAAGAAACATATGTTTTAGATATTTGTTAGAATCGCCTCAGAGAGGTTTTATGAGGAATTTAGAACAAAAAAAGACCTTTCTTACATTTCAATCTGCTCATTAAGTATTCTGTACAACAGCAAATTCATTTTAATGGCAACGTCTTTGGGAACAAATGCTGTCGTTGTAACGAGGGTTCACTGTATATGCAGGCATGTAGAACTGTTCGCTACCTGCATTTACAGTAAATTCCGATGAGAGTAACTGCGTTTATGAGGTAACTAAATGACAATGGATATATGACTGTATGGCGTTTGTCGAGTTACGTAAAACCATTTTTTCCGATATCTAGTGTTTTGGTTTTCCGCTTCTGTGCTTCTTTTTTTTACATAATGGTGTTTCACTTATTTTCTCAGGAGAATAGAGAATATGTATGTAATTGTTTAAGAGTCGCAAGGTATGAAATCAATGAGCCGTGCGTTACGTGCATGATGCATGCTGTCCATGTTTGGGCAGACATAGACTTAGAAACGATAGAGTTCATGGTCAACATTATATGAATATAAATAATTTCAAGACGTACATGGTTTTTTGGATCTCAGAATATTAAGTACGAATAATGCTTTTTTTTTTTGAAGGTAGTCTACCTGTTGGACCTACTTCAGTCTTCATAGTAAAACCAGGTCCATGTCATCATGGAATGTTCCAGGAGCAGATTGTGCTAGTACGTATGGTTAAATCTGACTGCTGGATCAAAATATCAGAAAACGCCTGTTTTTGTTAAATAGTTTGATTTAAAATTATGAAATAAATACACACGAATCACTGAAGTGTATTGAGTTGATACTTTTAAGAATGAACTGCTTCATACAATAAGAACGTATCCAAAAATAAAACCCTTATGCATCGAGAAAACATGCCTATATAATTTTGACCCCCCCCCCTTAAACCCCACTTTTATGTAGTAAAAGCGTGGTTTACAGGATATGCATTATTTTTCTTATTTCTGCTCAAAAACATAGATTGTGGGTACTCGTTAGAACCGCCTCGGCGAGGCGGTTCTAACGAGTACCAACAATCTCTGTTTTGAGCAGAAATATGAAAAATATCAGAATTTTTGTCTGAAAACTTTCAGTTTTTGGTGGTGAAATTTTTCAGTATATTTGAATAGGCATGTTTTCGTAATGAAGCTACCTCTGAAAAAAACGTATAGTACTGATGACGTCTACCTCATTTTAATAAAAACGAAGAAAAAAAAAAGATTCCATTACAAATTTTGCAGGATAATATTATACAAATAGGACAAAAAGTGTATATCATGTATCTATTTTAGAAGTTCTTTTCTTACCTTTCAACATTACGAAAACACGCTTATTCAAATACATTGAGAATTTTACCCCCAAAAAATGAAAATTTTCAGATAAAAAAAATCTTATATTTTTCATATTTTTGCTCAAAACATAGATTGTAGGTACTCGTTAGAACCGCCTTGGTGAGGCGGTTCTAACGAGTACCCACAATCAATGTTTTGAGCAAAAATAAGAAAAATAATGTATACCCCTGTAAACCCCAGTTTTACTATATAAAAGTGGGGTTTAAGGGGGTCAACATTGTATAGGTATGTTTTCTTGATGTCAATGAACGCACGTCGAATGCCGGTACAAACTTATCACTGTAATGAAACTGTTGCATGTCAATTTTGTCTCGAAACAGTAAGATCTTTATCACACATGAAAGCATGAACACTCGTAATCGTATGCTAAAGTAATTTAAATAAACATTTTAGTTACATTCCAAGGTTCGGTGAATTTTAAATCAAACTTCAATAAAGATTATCATCTTTGAGTAGGCACTGGCATTTTTATAAATCAGTCAAGTATGTTTTGCAGTTAGCTTTGCGGAGAGACAGTCTAAGAAAGAGAAGTGCAAATTCACGGTGCATTGTCTGCTGACAAGGTTTCTTATGTCATCATTTTCAGCACATCGGTTTTTGAAATATGTATCCTTTTTTAAATCACAATTTTGTAAACGAACAAAATCTGTATTGTATACGTTTTTCACCTTGATCATTTCTGTAGAATAGATGCGATTTTAATTAATCTGGATTGGGAAACAAAAGGTAGAGAAAAAGTATTTTAGTCCTGTTTTTAGGATGTTCATTGGGGAAAAAAAAATAGAAACGGGCAGATTGTTTACAACTGAGCCATTGTATACATATACCAAAGTTTCCTTAAGGTTGTTGTCCACGTGATTATCATCGACCCAATGTAATTAAACTGCGCGTTAGACGAAATCCAAGTAACGGTTATTTATAGCCCCGCTGTTCTTCGCTGTTTTTGTCAGAGCGCTGTTGATAGAGGGTTGTCTGTAAAACCTTGACATGGATATTTGGGACATTGGCCAACAGTGCAGACCCAGATCAGACACCACAGAACGTGGCGTCTGATCAGGGTCTGCACTGTTTGCTTAAGTTACAGGAAGTTAAGGGTTAAATGAAACGGCCTTTAGAAGTCCTCGTTCCGGACCATTATCCTAGCCTACACTCAGAGAAGTCGACCCACCTTTACTGTCAGTGCTTTGATTACAGGATATTCATTTGTGAAAATGCAAACGCTTTGATACTGCGTTTAACGCAAAGGACCAGAATTTTAGCTTTCAAATTACTTTCACTGAACTTTTAGGAGCCACTGCGTATGAGCATGGAAGAAATAATTTTTATATGCACTGCATGGGAACCAAAGTGTGTCAGGTAAGACTGTAAAGAGGAACCCGGGGCACAATTATTTAATTGGATTAGATATTTCCGTAGAAAATGTATTATACATCTCTCTCTCTCTCTCTCTCTCTCTCTCTCTCTCTCTCTCTCTCTCTCTCCATTACGAAAACATGCCTATATAATTTTGACCCCCTTAAACCCCACTTTTATATAGTAAAACTGGGGCTTACAGGGGTATGCATTATTTTTCTTATTTCTGCTCAAAACATAGATTGTGGGTACTCGTTGGAACCGCCTCGGCAAGGCGGTTCTAACGAGTACCCACAATCGGCAAGGTGGTTCTAACGAGTACCCACAATCTATGTTTTGAGCAGAAATATGAAAAATATCAGAATGTTTTATCTGAAAAATTGCCATTTTTTGGGGGGTAAAATTTTCAGTGTATTTGAATAGGCATGTTTTCGTAATGCTCTCTCTCTCTCTCTCTCTTCTCTCTCTCTCTCTCTCTCTCTCTCTCTCTCTGTATATATATATATATATATATATATATATATATATATATATATATATATATATATATATATATATATATATATATATATATATATATATATATATACCGAGATCCTGGCTTAGAGTCACACTAAGCAGTAGATATTTTATTAACCAGAATATATAGATATTGTCAGGACATAATATGATGACATGATAGGTAAAGACAATAATACCATCACTTATCAAACGGCGCTAGTCATAACTTGCGTCATTTATAACCTGTTAAATGATTTAGTAGCCTGGCTCCTACTAAATTCACCTTTTTCATCATGATTGCTTTCGTCTTCATTAATGGGTAAATAAAAAATGCATAAATCTTTTTGAGCGAAATATTTAACACGACAATGTTTCACAGGGTCCTCTACCGTTCTATAACCAGGTCATAAATGAACGGAAGAATGTGAGATATTGCGTATGATAATAATAAGTATCTTCATATTATTTTCACCTTATAATTTATTTTGTTAGTGAATTTGCAATTTATGTGTGAGGCGTAGTGGCCGGCCTGTCTCCAGACAACACGACATAGTGTAATCAGCAGTCGCCAGCTTATTTTAGAGCCAGTAACAGACATGATGTTCAACTCAAGGGAAATGACCTAATGCTATATGCGAGCAACGAAAGTCTTGATCAGAATTCGCATATGCCTAGACCAGACTGCGCATTGCTTGCTTACATAGTCTGTAGCTTATCATGGCTCCAGATAAGGCACTTTTTTTCAACCAAAATCTTAAGATATTTTTGTTATTTCTCCACGAAAACATATGTTGTGGTACTCATTAGAAGCGCCTCGCCGAGGCGCTTCTAATGAGTACCCACAACATATGTTTTAATAGAGAAATAAGAAAAATATTTTGTTGATACCTCCGCTTATCTGGGGCTATGGCTACTGTAGTATGTATAGAAGGAGACGACCTTGGTCTGGGCCTACGATGGGCGCTCGAAAAATATCCGGGCTTTTTGCTCTTTCTCAAAAACCATTGAATATTTTTCAAATATTATTTTTTCTCTTGTTCAAAGTATTCTCCACCTGCGTCTATGTATTTTTGCCATCTTCGTTGGAGCTTTTATATTCCCTCTGCGGACCATGAAGTAGACCTACGGCTGAGATACCAATTACAGCTGAAGTCAAAGCCGCCCTGGTCTCATATTTGTTTCCAGCGAGCCTGTTTTCAGTTCTGGAAACAAATAAAAGTTGCATAGGGCAAGGTCTGTGCTGTACGAGAGGGTCGGACAACAAGTGCCTTGAAGGAGTTGATAAGATCTACTGTGGATGAGGCGGCATGGGAGGGGGCATTGTCATTGTTTTCGAGGAAGTTTTGTAGTTTTGTCTTTCGAGACAGTTTCATACCGTGTTGTCATTTCATGCCAAGGAACCCTTAGCCAGTGCCTTGGGGTTGGGGGATAGAGTTCCGCGATTGCTGCAAAACTCCGCGAGCTTTTCATTTGATTGTTCGGATGGGATACCCTTACCTGCGCACTCATTTTTTTTCGCCGTTTCCCAGACTCGCACATGTGTACCACTAGAATGACTAGTCAAGCTTTGCTTCAAGTGGATCAGCCGTAATCACATGACCGCCACATGATGACCAACAATCACGTTACAAACTGGTATTTCTTTCGGAACTTCAAGAGATTAGCGCGCAATGTGGATATTGAAGGACGGATTTGATTTCTTTCGTTGATTCAGAGTATAGGCAGAGTGCATGGCTGGCTGTTGGAAAACCCAGAAGCCTTGTTTCTGGAGGTTTTGAGATGCATTGAAGTAGGAATCCCACGTCTCACCCCGTGCAAACAGCAAGATGAGGGTCGAAGCATCTTATAATCTTATTATATGTATAACTCTGTAAAATAAAATTAATGACCCTCGCACTTGATAACTATCATTCATATAATGCCCCTCAAAAAATGATTTATGCCATATGATGCGTAACGAACGAAAAGGGCCCTTATGCAATTTGGTGAAAACGCAGATCCTGATCAGCTAGGCTGATCAGGATCTGAGTTTTCTCCAAATTGCATAAGGGCCCTTCGTTGTCCGCTCACAGAATAAATGGATATTGTAGTATTTGTCGACGAACTGATAATGCTCAGAACAGACTGCACGGATTCGCATGCTTATCTGGGCCTTCGCTGTTCGCCTCTGGCATTAGGGCCTTTTTACCACGTTACGCGTTAAACGATATCGGCATAGAGCTCGAGCTATAGCCACATTCGTACTCTGGGGCATACACAGCCCACTGTCCATAATTTATGGCGCACCCAGCGCGGACATTGATTTTAGTGTATACGGATGCACGGTCTGGTTGTTGTTATTCTGTTTCAACTAGGAAGTATAGTAAATATGTTGCTTTCACGGAACTGCGACCACTATAAGAAACTAATTGAGTCAAACACATGAAAACCTAGAGTGGAGGTACGCAATGTCGAACACCCAAGCTCGTTCACACATCGTGCATTTCCTCGAAAATCTTATGTTGTATATATACGAACAAAACTGGAAAGTGATCAGGTTAAACCTACGACATTTGTGACATTTATGACATTTACTTTTATTTTTACTATTATATACGAACAAAACTAAAAAGTGATCAAGATAAACCTATATTGAAACCAGTACTGACATTTGTGACATTTATTTTTATTTTTATAATTATATACGAACAAAACTAAAAAAGTGATCAGGATAAACCTATATATAAACCAGTACTGACATATGTGACATTTATTATTATTATTATTATTATTATAATTATTATTATTATTTGTTTTTTGCACTTACTGTTTTGGGTAAACCTATGGACTGCTGAAATGCTCAAATTCATCACGAAAATACGCCTATATAATTTTGACCCCATTAAACCCCACTTTTATATAGTAAAACGGGGGTTTACAGGGTATGCATTATTTTTTCTTATTTTGCTAAAAAGCATAGATTGTGGGTACTTGTTAGAACTGCCTCGCCAAGGCGGTTCTAACGAGTACCCACAATCTATGTTTTGAGCAGGAATATGAAAAATATCAGAATTTTTTATATGAAAATTTTCAATTTTTGATTGTAAAATTTTCAATATATTTGAATAGGCGTGTTTTCGTAATGCAGATCTTCGTGCGCATGGGCTGTATCACATCAGGGCCTTTGCTGTAAATTGGTACATGCTACATGTACAATGCCAAATTTAACTTCTAAGCGGACATTCATTACGAAAACATACGTATTCAAATATATAGAAAAAGTCACCTCCAAAAACTGAAAATTTTCAGATAAAAAAATTATGATATGTTTCATACTTCTTCTCAAAACATAGACTGTGGATACTCGTTAGAACCGCCTCGGCGAGGCGGATCTAACGAGTACCCACAATCTATATTTTTGAGCAGGAATAAGAAAAATAATGTATACCCCTGTAAACCCCAGTTTTACTACGCAAAAGTGGGTTTAAGGGGGTCAATATTATATAGGCACGTTTTCGTGATGTGAATGCCATGATCACGCGCAGTCTTATCATGGCCGTCGCTGTCCGCATACGCCTGGAGGACATATTTTACTTGGAGCATTTCATTTTTTTTTGCCAAAGCTTAATCATTAATATGATAATTCAACAATTTAAATTCCTTTCCTACAATATTTATTCAAATCACCATTATATTATAGTTCATGGTTCAGTGATTACAAGATAAACAAAAGTTGATCTGGTACTGTCTTGTCACTGTGATCTGACGTGAGCGTGGTACCACCCTTCACGGTGCGGGCAATATTTTGTTAATGGTAACTGGATACCTGTCATTTCTTTCTTTCTTAACCAGTCGTTTATGGTGATATACTTAAGTTTAAGAAGTAATGTGTAAAGTACAAACTATCAAGCTGTCGTTTCACTATAAAAACGAATTCTGTAACTTTTCAAAACTTTGTGTGGAGGCGTAAAATTTCGCCCGCAGTTCGTTATTGTGCTGATAGTATTAAATCATCTGGGCCCAGTTGTTCAAAGCGTCGTTAGCTTAACGAGCTCGTTAAGGGTCATTTCGTTAACTGTTCTAGCGGATTCAATACACAATATTCTGATATTTTTTGCTGAAAAATGTACTCACATTTTTTCAGCAAAAGATTTCAGCATATTTGCGTATCACTCGATGCAAATTTTAACGAATCGTTAACTAACGACAACGTTAGCTTTGAACAACTGGGCCCTGGTCATTCACGTCAGTTGAGCTCATACATTAAAATATTAAAACAGTCCACACAAAGCTACTAGGGGACTTGAGGGTTGCATTTGTTCGTTATTCTTCATGAACAGACCCAAACAAACCGGGTCATCTATGTTTTTGGGTCGATTGTTTACAATCGATCCATAGAATACAAACGCCAAATTTCCTTAGGATAGTTGTCCACGTGATTATCACTGACCATTGTAATCAAATCGCGCGTTAGATGAAATCCAGGTAACGGTTATTAATAGCCGCACTATTCTTGTCGCTGCGACGTCAAAATGCAATGTAAAGATGGTTATCTGTAAAACCTGGACTGGGACATTGGCAGAACGCAGCGTCTGATCGGGGTCTGCACTGTTAGCTTAAATTAAAGGAAGCTAATGGTCGAATGAAAATTATGAAACAGTGTTAAGTCCCCGTTCAGGACCATTTTCCCTGCCTACACTCAGAGACAATGACCCTCCAGTGCTGTCCGTGCTTTTATTCTTGTTTCGAGCTGTTCTGTGTTTTCAAATGATCCCTACTTCTCAATATTTTGTTACCGCTGTCGTTTATTTGCTTGAGAAGAGGTCGTAAGACGTCGCTCTGTGTTTCCATATAGTGCTAGTTTTTAAATTCTCTGGTCCTTTGTGACTACTAGAGTACATAGAGTGTCGCTTAAGGCGCTGTTAGGGGACGTGAAGAATATTACAG